>OX104117.1:74907617-75398151 GCA_944474755.1 Limnoperna fortunei | reverse complement strand
AAAAATAAACACGAACAGTCTAATTGGATGACACTCTTGACAACATCAGTGAGCGAATTGACAGTTACAACTTTAAAAACATCGACTCGAATGCCTGAACCCACCATACAAGTTACCTCGTCTTTGCAATCAAGTAATGTCTTACGTGTCTTTTTTATTTATCATAATACATTTAAATAATACACGTTTTATTAAAATGTAATCATTTGTTAACGGGAAGGCCCTCTCTTTGGGCGGCTGTTAAGATCATTATACGGAAAAGTTCGTGATACCTTTTTAAAGAGTGCCACGCGATAAAGTCCCCCTATTGTAGACTTCATAACAAGAGACGGCTCATTGTAACCGCTACACAATTCTAAATTCTCCATACCTACCCAAGTCTACATAATTTTCCAGTAGCAGTTAAAAGTTTGTTTCCGTTGGTCCATCCCTTATTCCGTTGATTATTGTTTGTTAAGTTGTTCTCGTCTCAAACAGAGCAAAAAAACTGCTCGCTGGACGTTACGCAAAACAAGCTAACTAAAAGGAATTACTTTACAATCAAAATAAATATTAACAATTGCTGTCATTGCAACAACATAATATTTGAAATGTACTGCAAGTATACTGTTCAAAAAAGAAAAGGCAAATCCCCTTTGAGTTTAAAAAAATGCAAGTAATGTTATTTTCTAGATGTACTGTCAATTTAATTTTTGATTTTTTACAAGTAAGTTTTCAATTTTTAAGGTCTGTTATGTTGATTTGGCACTCCGCGAAATGAGCAAGATGAATTTTTAGGGACTCGGCTTTTACTTACAGTATACACTATATCTAATGACAACAACAGATACTAATGTATTCGTGTGCGTTAAGTTTTTTTTATTAAATACAGGCCGAATGGAACATAGTTTTAAAACAATGATCACAAGCAATTATATGTGGCTACATATGTTACTGTTTGGGTATATACAATTGACCTATAACTGTCAAACCTTTGCGTTTGTCGTTCAACTGCTTAAATAATGTATTTTTAACTTTAGCGCAATCATATCTTTTTAGTTGCTGGAATAGCAGGTGGGGTAACCGGAGGAGCAGTTATTTGTGTTGTTGTCGCCATCTTTCTGCGAAGGAGGTAATTATGTTGAAAAGATATGCACAGCTTAATAAATGTAAATGTCTCCTCCACAAATAATACTTGCATCTTTTAGTAAATGTCCATAAACATCAATTAATTCAGTGTTCGGCAAAATTCGACTTTTCATCATTGACGCAATAGTCGTTGTTACGTTAATAAACTTGTTAATTTTTTACAGTCATGTTAGTTCTAAAACACAACGTGAAAGCTTTGGCCTTTGGTGTTAAATTTAGTGCAATCATTGTTAAGTAATAATATTTTTACATGCATATTGTTAAAACAAATTTCTGACAATAAGGACCTCATTAAATGTTTGTATGAATAGGGTTTAATGCCACATTCAGCAATATTTCAGCCATATAATAGTATGCAGTTTTTATTGGAGATAAAGCAGACCTACCGTCTCACACCCCCGACGTCTGCCAGCAGAAAACTGGCATTCTTGTGAATTAAGATTAAAGTCGAACCCACGATAACCCCATTAAATCTCTAACCTGCAACCCCATTGTTGACATGCACGTAATTAATAATACCCGGGCACTAAATAAAAAAGACCTTTTATGCAATAATTCTAAATAAATTAATTTTGTTGATTGATGTTACTTCAATATGTGAAAATAATAGTAACAAATTCAAAAGCTGCTGACCTTGGCTTTTTAATAATCTCGAAGTTACAATATCTAACGATACAGTGTATATGACTGTTTGAAGAATAAGAAGGTATTATCTTCTACATATTCAAGAACTAAACCCACAGTGACTCAACGTTTTCCTTGATGGCGAATGACGTTGCTCTCTCATTTTGGGTGGATAAGGGGTTCTCATGCTAGAATAATTTAACGCTGTCTGCGGATCATTTTGGCTCAGTTTTGGAAACAAGTTTTATACCATTGTTTTGTCAGTCTCAGTGGCCTGTGTGGTTTAATTTGGATCACCAGCGTTCAACATCATGATTGTTATATGTAGTTTAAGCGCGACTTATGTTAAGTAGTGCTATACACTTACCTATATTGATAAGTATTTCTACTTTTTCTGAAGAAGTCGTGAGTCAGCATTCTTTAAAATACACATTTGACGCAATGATATACGTGGACATGTAGTGATCAGTGTTAATTATTTCAATTCAATTCAATATATTAAACAGAAACTTTGCCGATTTTGACTTTTTTGCAGCACAATTCAAGCGGGATTTAAATTTAAATTTTTTAATTGATTAGTAAATTTATATTTGTATACTTTCTATACAACAGGAGAGTATTGCAACACCAATATACAATGAAATAAAAGACAAAAATGTTGAGTGTTGTATGGACTTCTTAATGATAGATTTTTTACCCGTGAAAAATTGTTTATTGTCTGTTTTATCATGTCATCACTTGCACATGCGAAATGTTTACTCGTATTCTTTGAAATTATGTGCCATTCTCTATGTAAGATGATTAGGCTCAATCCTGCTCTTACATTGCTGAAATTGGTCCGCTTCAGCTGACAACTGACGTCGATGGGAAATTACCGGGATACAAAATGCAGGACTATCCCTGCACAGACAAATTGATGGCCGTGTGGGCCACCACTATTTAGTTATTTGCAGAATTGTAAATAACATCAAACGACTAATTTTCAGTAACATCTGACCGTAAAGAAAGGACTCTTGATCTATTGGTAATGCTAAACCCGTTTGTTAACAGTTCAGTGTTGAAAAGACTGTAGATCTAACCGTGTGCTGTCATTCAGAATACGAAATTACGGAATAGACTTAAAGCTGTCGGATACTGTTCAAGATATTCATTGCTCATGCACTTATAAGCACGTTTTCATTGTTACCAAGCTCGTCGTCAAAGGTCCATGAGATAAGAACCACTTTACGTTGCATGTAACTGAGCGCAGAGGTCGGGCAGAGCTGCAACCAAACAGTGCAACGCTGGAAAAACGGTTCCGTTTAGCGGTAGCTCAGTAATGGTTTGGGAATGTGTGCCATGAGTGTAAGCATAACCTTAGGACTGTTTGCTGTAATTGAATGCGCAATTTACAAAGAGACAGATCTTCATGGACGAAAACGCATCTGCAAGCGTGGGGACTGCTAATATGAGTGATGAGTAGTTGGGCATATTGCAATGGCAACCATGTCCGACAAAGTCGATAAAGTCATTGACATATCGATTTCAGGCAATACATGACGAATAGCAACAATAGACACAACAGCAAATTTGTCATTTATTGTGTGATATGAGGAGGCATACTCTTAAAACTATATAATAGAATTGATACTTACAACAGGGCAGATGTTTCTGGCATGTTTTGCAACGGAATATGAGTCACCTAGACGAATTGTTACCTACAAAATATTTTGACGCAAAACTCTGTGATTGAAACATGTGTTATTAAATTGTAATGCTTTTAATCAATATGCATTTACCAAATTTTGTTGTTTAGTTTTCATTGAAAATTAAATCTCGTTCATGCAAATTCGTTCATTTAATAACTGACTATTGCAATACGTGTTTCCAGGTATCTGACCTGCCATTTATATCATAATTGCTAAACCAATATATTGGCAGTAGTGTTATGATTTTCTATGATCAGAGAGTAACGTTCGATTGAGTCTGACTTTAAATTAAAGTCGCAAAACAGCAAAAACTTTTAATTAAAAGAAACACTTATGTGATACCTTTGACAAGAAAACGACAAATGATACAATCAAAAGATACACATAGAGACACTGGTATAAATATTTTTGAAATCAGACATACCAATTGTTTTTGCATATTACCAAAGTTGAACTTTTTGTTTTGTTTAGGGTGCATTTGCCAAACAGAGAGTCAAATCAGGATTCCATTAAAAGAATCAACGATATATCTAAAATGACATTCACTCTTGCCCTGAGTGATTATCCAAGAGTTGTAGATTGTGCAGTGGCCGCACATAATAGCCAGGATACGTACAGTATCGTGAATAAACCACAGAAAACCTTCAGCATTAATTATGAATACGCAACAGCAAACCATAATACAGCAACTTCACACAGCAGTGGTCAAGACACAAATAGAGATGAAACAAACACATATGACCATAGCCAAACAGAACACACAGGATATGGCAAGTATGATCACACAAACAATTTCATTAGACAAAACAAGTCTGACAGCATTTATGATTCCGCCTTAGATTCTAAGGCCTATGGACATTATGACACTACATGTGTTTCAAACAAGTTAAATGCTGAAATTTCGACCGTGTATGATAGCTTTTAATGATTGTTTCATTATTACTGAAGTACACGTACATGTATATGGAAAGGCTTTGGAGAACAAATATTGACATAATGGGGTTTTTTAGTATTTTGGATAGTTTTACATGTACGAAATGACCTGTCTGGAATAAATATGTTTATATATCATTGAAATAAGTTTTAAATTAAACATGTGGTTTATGTAACACACTAGATCATTGTTATCTTCTTATTTACACGTGTTTTATTTGAAACAGTTTTGTAACCTATTTGCGAGTACTTTATATTTGTTACAGAAACACTATTATCATAACAAAATATAGAAGATAAATACAGATACAAATACGTAATACATACGTTGCGTACAAATCATGGACAATGTACCCACATATCCCAAATTCTTTGTAAGTTAGTAAAATCTTCAAAAAGTGATTAATAACAACACGGAAAGAACAATAAGGAAAGTCTTTAAATAAGAACCGGTTTACATGTAAGTGATATAAGAAAGTGATAGATTGGCTTATAGTATAAATGACCTAGAGTTTTATGGTGTTGTATTGTCTTTATTGTAAATATGGTTTGAAAAGCATAATGCATATTAAATAAATTAATTTGTAAAAACATTTGCAGTATACAATATAAACGTACATTTACCTAAGCAATATTGCAAGCTTTTGTGATGCAATGTAGTTCTACGTGTCAATATTGTCGACCATCACTGCGGCTTAAAGACATTGAAAGTGTGTGAAGCATCAGTGTAAAAATTGTCACTTTAGACAAATAAAATAGTTTCGAAGTAATTAAATAAGGCAAGATATTATTTCTATTGTCAAGTTAGTTTTAATTGGGAAAAGAACGCAGAACATATCTCATAAACTACATGAAAGGAGTGAAATTAGGTTACAACAATTAACCTCTAGGTAATGCACATGTTTGTAAATACTCAAATGTTGCACGTAGATGAGGCCACTGGTTTAGAGGCGGACGGGTTGGAAATAGTCTAATGCGAAATGTCTAGTGGCAGACAATATTTGGTATTATTATATAGTAATATTTTTTCCCCATTTTATTTCATATAGCAATAAAGTGCAGTATATTTTCATATTTTACACTGAATCTCGGTCATTTATGTAATTTCCGGGAAAAGTACAGATGTGTTCCGAACATCGGCTTTTATATTTTACTGTTGTTTGGTAAACAAACATGGAAGAAAATGACATCCATCTGCTCTCGAGGGGAAAATTAGCAGAACCGCTTGAAACTGAACAAATGGAAGTAAATTCGATTGTAGATAAAGTAAATTTCATAACCAACAAAGGAAAAAATCAAGTGTAAACTGTACAAAACTGGATTTAAATATCGTGTACACAAGTGGCTCGTCAGTTTCAAAGCAGGAATTTATGCTAGTACATTCGAATTTCGGGGATGAAAGTGTGTCGCTTTAACGGACGTAAATTTCGCTGAAACGCATTGTATTTTATTATTTAGGAGTCATTTGGTAAGAGCAATAAATGCAAGACATTTTAAAAGTAATTTAGCCTTGGGATCATTGTTTACATTGCCGAATGAAGGGTAATCGCAGAATTTCGAGTATGGACAAAATTCGAGTGTGTGGCCATATATTCACAACAATAAGGATCAATAAATAAAAACACAAAATTGAAAAAAAAATGTTTTTATTATATGTAAATCTACATCAAAATATATAGCTGTAATATTGACCAAGTGAAAATATGATAATATTGGACCTAGTAAAATATTACAAAATAGCAAAGATAATGAATAATCACTTAAAAGCACAAAAAATATTACTATATAATAAAAGAGTTATTGCATGAATATTGGGAAATATTGTCCCTCGCAAGATGCTATATTGCACTCGCAAGATGCTATATTGCACTCGCAAGCTCGTGCAATATAACACTTGCTTGGGACAATATTTCACAATATTCATGCAATAACCCTATATTGTTTGAGCAAAGTACCGCGCTCATGAACGACCAAGACCCTTTCGGAAAGGCAAAATCTTAAGTCTACTTCTGTAATTATTTAAATTTTTTCCCAATTATTTCAATTCATATCCTCTAGTACTGTTTAATTCATGATATTTTGTGTGTCGTCTTTATTAAATACTGTTTGTTTTCATAATCTGATTGTGCCGCATATTTTATTTTTACTGTGTTGTTGACCCAAGCACCTGTTTAGAAACATGCAACTATCAGTATACACTCAAAAATATTATCACAAGACAGCGAAAAAAAACTATTTAAGCTTGACTAGTTCTAGAATAATATTTCTCTCACGTAAACAAATAACAATCAATGTAAAAAATTACAATATAATTATTTTATAACGTTTTATTGAAAGCAAATACTGGGACCATACTGGGAGGGTTTCCAGTGCTCGACCCACAGAGCAGCCCAGCGCGTCCCCGCGTGGCGGATAGGGGAGACCCTCTCGTTGGGGGGGGGGGTTGTCAGGTCTTAATACGAAAGCCTGACCGCGGACCGTAGTGCGTAACGTGTTTGGAGAGTGCCACGCTCCTTGCACGATAAAGACCCCTTTTGTACATTTCGAAAAGAGTAGGCTCATTGTAGCCGCTACAAAAGGCTAAATTGTCCGCCCCTACCCAAAACTCCATACTTTTCCAGTGGCAGTCAAAATTGTATTCCCTGTGACCAATCCCACCCCCATTTTTTGTTGATTTATTGTTTAATAACTTGTTCCCGTCCTGAATATAGCTGAAATACTGCTCGCTGGACGTAAAGCAGATATCCAATCAATCAATGAAAGCAAATAAAAAAAAAATTAGGCCACAACAATGTTTAATACACATATAAGGCCAAATAAACAAGTACCAATAACAAAATATATTAAATATAAAAAAAGGATTGGCTACAAATACAATCAACAAAAGTAATAAGGAAACATATTTTTGATCAAATAAGTTTACGCGAAAACAAATGAATTAATAGAGGACACGGATGTGTACTTAAAAAAAAAAAAACAAAACAAAATGACCGCATTATAAAGCCATGGCTCCACTACAACAAAGAACACAAAAACCAACACCGCTAAAACATAGTAAAATCAAATTATCAACACAAACTTATTTAATCACATTGTTTAATTGGAAGGCGGAGAACATCTTCTTCAATATATAAAGACCAGTACTTAAATAAACGCTTTTTTATTCGTCTGACAAGTGTGGATAATGCTCCTTGCATGATAAAGAACTCCTTTGTAGATGTCAAAGAAGAGTAGGCTCATTGTAGCCGTTACCAAGGCCTAAAATTTCCGACACTACCGAATGCTCCATATTTGTCTGAGGCACTCAAAATTATGTTACCTTTATCTCATCCCATCCCTTTTCCGGTTGATGTATTGTTTGTTATTTGTTCTCCTCCTGCATATATCTGAAATACTGCTCGCGGGACGAAAAGCAAACATCCGTACGCTGCTTTACGTCCAGCAAGAAGTATTTACTATATTCAATAATTGAATTAATTGATTGATTGACCAATAATTGAATAAGATAACAAACACTGGAGCAATGTGAAGGTTTTGTTAGTGATAGGCTTGAGACATTTCTAGTAAAGAAGCTTGGCACTTTGCAAACATCTCACCCAGGATGGTCCACAGTAAGGTTGTGTGCATCGTATCCTAAACAAACGTCATCTAACAGTCAACAATTTCTGATTGGGAAAACAATGAGCAACGCATTAGCTTACAGATCATTCCTGTATCTATGAAATCTACATATAACTTTTAATTTAGAACACTGAATATTATTTCAAAAATACCTGAAATCTATACTTAAAATCAGTTGATGGTAAAAATGTATCGTTTCCAGAAATAGTTCTAAATACACTGTTACTTTTATAATGCAAATGTTTCTCATTTTTTTCATCAATATATACACCTCGCCATAAGTTAAGTAACACCCTATTATTTTCAAGGAATTCATTGAAGATTTTATATATTTTTATTTATTTTATATATAAAAAATGACAATTTATTTAACATAAATGACCAATAAAACATACAAACAAAATGTTTACAGTCGCTTTACTTATTGTTTGATGAAAAAATGTTCAAAGCAAAGATAAAAAAAAACAGTGCAAATATAACTTTCATTAGTAAAAAACGTTTGATTGGACACTTCAATTTCATGAATTTAAAGTAAACACATCATCACAGGTCAACTTTCAGTGAAAGAAAAGTCAGTTGAAATGTGTTAAACGCAAAAATACTCAGTAAGTCGTGTAACCACCACGCTTCTGGTACAGTCCATTAACTCTCCTCCTCATGATGTTGACTAAAGGACGAAGGGTAGCATGTGGTAAATTCTACCATTCCTTTTGAATGGCAACACGTAGTTCTTGGACATTTTGACAAGCAGGTGCTCTGTTATTGATTTTATGGCCAATGATATCCCACAAATGTTCAATTGGATTCATATCGCGTGATATGGATGGTCATGGAAGATGCTCAATAGCTTCCATTTCGATAACGTCACGTACAATTGCAGCTCGGTGAGGTCTTGCGTTGTCATCCATAAAAATGGGTCTGTTACCAAGTGCATGATTGTCAAAATGATGCACAATAATAGCGTTAATGACGTCATTTCGATATTTCTGTCCTGTTATTGTCCCATCAACCACATACAGATTCAGTTTACAGTCAAATGAAAAGCCTCCCCACACTGTAACACCACCACAGCCAAACGTTGTAGTGCCTGGGATGTTGTTCTGGTTGTAAGCAGTGTCTCAATGTCTCCAAACGCGCATGCGCCTATTAATATGACGAAGAAGGAATCTGGTTTCGTCTGTCCTGTGTACTCGTCGCAAGCTTTGAATATTCCAATGGCGGTGATATCGTGCCCACTCTAAACTTGCTTTGCGATGTCTCTGTGTCAACAGTGGACGTTTCAAGGGACGACGACCTCTCAACTTTGCATTGTTTAGGCGCTGTTAACTGTTCGAACTGCGACTCTGGATGCAATATTCCAATCGTCACGAAGATATCTTGTAGTGGCAAACGATTGGCGTGTGGCTACACGAACGAATGCTCTATCCTCCCTTTCAGATGTTTTTGGTGGTCGACCTGACCTAGGACGTTCTTGGATAGTTTAATTATCTCGATGACGTTTCAGTATCCGGGATACAATACTAAAGTGAATGCCAAAGTGTTGTGCTATCTGACGCAAGCTCCGTACACTATTACGCATTAAAATGATCTGCCACTTCTCAGCTTCACTTAATTGCCGCCTAGGCATTATAGAAATGTAAAGATGAAGTCGAAAAAGACTAGAAGATGAACTCTAAATCGCTAAGGAAAACAAGCCTTTTAGGCGTGCTCGACTATCGTATGACAAATTGGTTTTGTTATTTAAAGATTTACCTAAGGAATTAATTAAAGTAACTTTCCCGTGCTCGAATGATGGCTTTAGTACATATTATAACACAAAGTTAATATTCATTCAGATTTTTGAAATTATTAAAACAATGGAAGGTGTTGCTTATCTTATAGCGAGGTGTATAAAATAAAGCAAACACTTATCTGGTTGAATCGCAAAAATATAGTATTAAAAGGTGTTGGTTTAACCTAACATAACATTATATGGTTGCAAAAACTTTAATAAAGTTCTTTTCTCGTATGTGTACAAATAAACCATATGAAAGTTAAGTTTAAACTTAAAGCCATTAATTAAATAATATATCAGTATTGAATTCAATGGAGGACTAGGGACCATTTACCTCATGTATGTTACTGTACCAACGCCATTTTTGTTAAGGGCGACACACAACGGCTCAATAAGCGAGTCGAGGAATAGTTGTTAGTTAACAATCCTTTTTTCAGTTCACTAAAGCGTAAAGTATTAAACGTCATATTTATTAAAATAAAAGCTTCAACACAAAGGTAACTCTTGGGTGGTTCGGACCAAAAATCTATATAGTTGGTGTGACATAACAAGCAAAACCACGGTTCTTGTATGCGTGCTAAAATAGACATTATTATACAAATATAAGTGTGGAAGAACCTAACGTATCAAAAAGCTGATCGATGCTTTTCGTTATCGTTCCATATCGTTGCATTTTCCTTGCGGTCCCTATGCATGTCTGAAAAGAGAAAAAAATAATAGGCATTAACAAATTCATAAATACAATATACCACACTTACTTTGTGAATACAACCGTTTAATGATGACAATCTGCGCATTCAGGGATTTTTGCAGTGCAACAATAGGACATGTTCTCATTGTTCAGAGAAACTGGGTTTTCTGTGTTTTTACTATGTTTAATTATAACACTATTTTGATTATGTTTTTACTCTGGCTTAACACCAACTCATTAATCTTTCAGCTGTCATCGCGTCCAAATGTTGTGGGTAATGATGCCAGAGTACGCAATAACAACCACGACCTTTTGCAGAAAACCGTATTTTGAAGATGACTCAATAGATAAACTTAAGTGTAACCCAGTTTGTGATTGTGTAAATACTATTTATTATGTGTGGTGTTCTTTTTTATAATTTACAGCATGATAATCGTATGATTAAGCCAATCGATATCTTTTATGCTTCTCAGATAACAGATATCTTTACAGACGTGTTCATTCAAAATTAGAAAGTAAAGGTGAATTAGATACACCTTAACTGTGTATACACTTCATTTTCGATGGGGATCCCTCTTCGTGTTTGTTGCTGCTAATACATGACTACCAGGTAAGTATTTATTTGTTTTATTAATTTATTATAAATATTAGTCTATAGATTCTATAGATAATGATCATTGAAAAAAGGATTATAAAGCTTTTTAAATTACAATTAAATTGTGCATAAACTCTCAGCAACATTATTATCTTAGAATGATGTGTCATTTCTAAAATGAGTTAAGTGGTGTATATTCAAGAAAAAATATTTATTAGTAAAACATTTTGTGTTCACGTTTTTTTCCAATACAGCTGTATCAACTACTGAGCAGTTTTAATAGCATAAAAAGAGAAAACATTTCTAACACCTAAGCAAAAACCTTGCATTTTATTATTCTTATGTAGAAATAGAAATAATAACCAGTAATCTTGCTTAAAATTCATTTTGTCGATATTTTGAGAAACTAGAGAATATGACAAAATCTGCCCTTCAAAATGCAACGTCAACCAGAAAATACCATGTCTTAAGAATTCCTCTTCTGATCTATCGAGAGAATATTTTAAGTATTCAATAACTTAATTATCTGCTAATATTTGCTTGTTATATTTTAGACATCATTTGCCACACAATAAGTCATGTTAACGGAGAAGATGGTGCTAATTGTGACGACAAACAAGTTATTGAAGTTATAGAAGCACGGAGACTACGAACAAATAATTCCTGTACTTTGACTACATTAAACAGCTATCCACAGCGGGGAGAACGTAACGACAGACGTTTCTAAGATCTGCGATAACGAGAATATTTGTAACCTACATGTAATATTGGCATCGTGTTTTTTGTGCAAATTGTTTGTGATTTTACGATGCATACCAGTTTCTAATAATGACAGAACAACAGGTACAGTTTCTAACATAAATTTTCGTTTTAAGGGCATATCCTACTATTCAATCTCCATATGATATTTTCTAAATATTTTGTCTTAACTTTTCTTATGACAAATTTTTATATAAAGCTTTAAAAAATTAATGGCCACCGAATGTATTCAAACGTTGTAACGTCATCTTTATTACCTGTTTTAGGGTACTAGGATTATGTGTGATTTTACTTATATTTTTCCCATAGTTGTCTGTTAGAATCAACTGACATTGTTTTGTCATAGCATGCGGAAGACAACTATGGCATAATATATTTAAAAATACTGAAGTTTCGAGCATATATGTGGTGTTTTATACGTTCTCGCCATTTTTGTTATGGACTCGGAATACACGAAATCGAATATCGCAAAAAATTGACCTTTGATAATAAAACTATATTTTCACAGAAGACAGCGGATAATTTACTCTCCAAGTTGAAGAAATAAAAGAATATTGTCACTGAATCAGGGGAAAAATATTTGTAAACAAATGTGTATAGTCCAGAATTGACAGGAAGGAACGGGCGCGTTTTTCTTCGTACAAACTGCAATATCTGTTCTAGATCTGTAGCGCATAATACAATAACGAAAGTACAATAGTTCGTTTTTGGTGTTTGTTTGCTATTGCAAAGTGATTAATTTTGTTTTTCCCTGTTCTAATAGGCTGTATTGCTTTATTACTTATAAAATAACATTTTAGTCGATCCATAAACCTACGGTAACTGAAAAGAAAATTTCACGGAATTTTGACGACGACGTCATAAACGAATTACGAAAGAATAACGTTTAAAGTAAAAATGCACAGAAACAATAGTAGAATCTGTCTTTAAGCAAATTTGTGTTGTTTGGTTATGTAGCTTAAGTGTGTGTAATATTTGACCTTTGCAAGCTAAAGGTTTTGTATCTGATGTTTGTACCAAAAAATGTTGTCCTCCCTATTTTAATGTTTAAAGTTTTAACAAGTGTGTTTAATCATCATAGACTACAATAAGCCGAGTCATATCTACATAGCTTAAACATTCTATTCAGTGAATGCATAATTACATTTCTGTAAACATTAAACACTGTTAATATTTTAAATTATCTAAATGAAGTGAAACTTATTCGTGGTCTTACATTTTACAAACTATCTCCATTGTGAACTATTTTCAGTCATTATTAATGAATGTATTTCATCATGACTTTGTTATTGACGTTTCGGTTCGTTCATTTGATTGGTTCATAAGTGACCGTTAGCTCATTGTTATCGATAATGTCACATTAGAAACACATACTTCTGCGTCAAGCAGTTGTATAGGAAGAAATTGTTTGTAGTTTTAACAGATGTAAGTTTAAAAAATAAAATGATCCATTTGAGATTTAGTTGTGCTAAAATAGTATCTGTATACTTGAATAAAATACGGTTACACATTTCCTCGCAGTAAAATTATGTTGCTTTTGTAAACATGCTAACCGTATTACATTTAGACCGATTTGTGGTCCATATGCATACACTTACCTTTGAGATTACTTGCCGACCGCAGGCAGAAATAACCGAGGTGATCCGATTGGGTTATTATCATTCCTGACAAACAAGGATGTGCGAACGTCTTTTCATAAACAGTAAAACTTAAAAAAAATAACGTGGAAAAAATCAATTCGTGTCATCGACCCTGTGATTCATCGGTTTTAGCAAATATATGACAAAGTTGATAAAGACGGATGTACTTGCTTCTTTTAAAATAATCTTGATTTAAATTGTTTCCTTGAAAGAAGCCCTTGCGCAGTATTTTAGCTATCTTAAGGAAGAGAACAAGTTAACAAAAAAAAAAACAACAGGTCTTCAGATTTCTCTAAGAAATTAATATTTCTTCATCATTTTTAAGGCGGAATAGTCTATTTCTGTGGTCCTGACTAAAACAATACATGGTTGTCAAGGACTTGTGACTGTTGCTAGGAAGAAAATGCCACTTCCGGATGTAAAATGACATATTTCAATAAGGTACATTATGCTAATTGAAAAAAAATATATGGTAGCTAAGGACTGTTTGTAATGGCTACCTTGTTGCTATTGCTTGACCTTGACCCATAACCTTTGAAAATGGACTCAAATTGAAGGTCTTGACATGGTGATCATACTAAGCCTGTATGTTTACTATATTATCCTTAACCGTTTTCAAGTTGTATGCAAAACACTGATTAACAACAGGTTAACAATAGATCAAGGGGGACAGATGGACCAACGTCAACAGATATAAACGTTTACAGTAACAGTATGATGTTTAGTAAACTTTGTGATCAAATCATGACTAAATAAACATTGTTATAAAATAATGACTTTGTAAAAAACGGAATAAAATGCTAGTTAAAACATCCAAATTGAAACGTCCAGTAGTATATTCCTAAATATTGTTTAATCTTCTTAAATATAAAGTTTGGTTTACCCGATGTCTTTTACTGATTAAAATACCATTGTGTAATAGTTAAAATGTAAAACTGTTCCCACATTAGCAATAGTGCTGACAATACGAAGGCTGCTTGCAAAAATCTAATTTTTCATTTTATTTGTCAGAGCTTTTGAATATAAATATATGAAAGCTTTTAAAAAATGCTCCATTCACTTGTGGTTTTAAATAATAGTTATACAATACATTTTTCTCAAATACGTTTGGGATATTATTTGTTTAGATCTAAACAGAAATAATCAAGGTATTTATAAAATTATATGCATTTAAAAAAAATTTAATTCGTAAAAGAAGACAATGTCTTTATCTTTTAACAGCATTTGTATCTGACCCATTCAGCAATTATCGTCTTTATGTATCTTAAAAATATATTTAGAAAATATGCATGTACTGAATAAATTAAAATTGGCCTTGTCGAAAAGAGCATACTGGATGATGTTATTAAAATTACGATTTGCTTAAAAATAATCCATTATAAAGGGATTTATAGATAACTTTTTGGAATTGATTTTTATTTAATTTATTTAATTCTAACTCTGCAGAAAATAACTTAAAAATACTATCTTGACATTTCTTCCTTTCTAATTACAGTTAACCGGAGCTTGTAAATTAAACCCCGGTTTAGACAGTTTAGTATTATTAACCTATTGCACACTAGCAGCTTATTGCATATAGCTCGCAAATGATTCATATGTTATAGATTAAACTCAAACTTGCTATACAATTGATTTGAAAGGTTGCTCAATACTAATCATCCTTCTTTTATTTCTACATGTAGCTTTTAACATTATAATTTTTCATTGAAATATAATATATAACTTGTATGCTAATATTTTAATACAACCTAAAAGATTATACAGGACCAAAACCATCTATCACACATTTTCTATTTTAATAACCGATGTTTGTGTTACATCATTGTAACCATGGCTTTTTCTAATATCGTATAGTCAAAACCACTCAAACGTCAACTGTAAAACATGACATCTGATGTTGAAACTACTTCAGAGTTAACCATAATACAACTAAGTTCTACAGATCGTCACTCAGGTAACTAATAATGTGATGACATATTGTTTTTACATGAAATACAGCTTTCAGTGGGTAAATATGCAGGTTAAAACCTCCAACTTTTAGCGAGCATTTTTCCCCATTTATGTTTAGGTTAAGCAAACCTTGTATATGTCATTCTTGCACTGACAATGCTGATTAATTGTCTAAACCACTCGCTCAACGAGGGCACAATAATATAAATATAATTCACGACCTTACTGTAAACAATTTAAAGTAGAGAGCTATTATTGTCGGTTATATTTGGGATGAGTGGTATGAGAGATGTAAATAAACAAAGTGTCAAGCACGAAATGTCGATCAAGAGTTACTTACCTTTGAAAAACACCTGAACACTTATCAGGTTTTTAGTCACATTTTTCCCTCGTTTTATAAGCGTAGGAAGACAATATTTACTTCATGATAACGAATATTGCAGTGTTTTGTAGGTCAAAACCGACGCATTGGTTTTTTTAATTCAAAGGAGACAATATAATTGTAGCTATCAACAGTTAAATTACAGATGTCTTGTTTGGTTCCTTCGTTATTAGATCAGTGCAAATGTGTGTTGACAAAATAATAACCAGTTAAAAGAGACGTTGAATATAGATACACCATTACGATAAGTTCCCACAATGAATACCTAATCTGCATATACGTGTAAATTTGAGAAATTTTTTTTTTCATTCGATAAAATATGTAAAGAAAAAAACCTACAATTTACAACCCTAACATTTCATTTAAGAATCGGCTGAAATATCTAGCAATAACAGCCCAACGACCACGACAGCACTCTAGGGGACAGCGACATCAGGTCCAACAGCTAGTACAAAACGTTACGGTAAGTTAAATTAAGTAAAACTAAATAATAATTAAAGGCATTAAAAGGTCAAACTGCTTCATTTAAACAAATCTGGTCACATATCTAACATACCTTATCTTTTTTATCAATAAAATAATTGTGCGATCTAAGTCCCGTTGCAAATAAGCTTTCAGTAGACTTGACGTTTAAAACAACAAACCACCAAGAAGTTTTACTCCTAGTGAGTGTCCGACTGAAAATAATAACTTAAATTAATAAATTAAGCACAGAGCTAGTTATTAAGCAAATAATGTAGTATAAGTGACATATAATTGTATTTACTAAAGAAAGTCAACATTTCGCAAGTTATAAACATGTTATCATCTTTCACATGTACAACGTGTTTTCCGCATATCAAGGAAACTAGGTCCTCCTTACTTACCCCATAATTATGTGGGTGATAAAAGAGTTTTCGCTTATTTTTTTCAAAACCCTTAAATTTAATTTGTTTTGGATTATAATTCATTTGGCATTCTGATGGAAGGAAATTCCTCGACTCATTTGTAAATGGTGTCATTAATGTTGTCATTAATCACACTTTAATCAAACAACTTTTGAGAGAGTCAAGTACACAAATTGCTATATCATAGACTTGTAGTAAAAACAACAAAATTCAAATAAGTATTTATAGATTATTTACATTTTTTGAAACGAGATGCGTTTTCTCGCCTTGCGACAGCCCTGAGATGAGATGACGAGAAAATGTATCGAGTTTCATAAAACGTAATATATATATACATACACACATACATATACATACACATACACACACAAACATATATATATGTACAGACATAAATCATTCTAAGCCAAGATATCTTACTGTGATCATGAGAAAACTCAATAGTTAATATTTTTACTTTTAGTATAAAGGGATGATAACTCTAATTTGTATTTCAATCTATTTTTTTGTTCAGTATTTCCTTTCTTTTATCGAACAGAGATTTCAGCAATGTACTTAAAATTGATATTACTTTTAAGTCTTCAGAGGACATGATCCAAATAAACTTCATATCATCTGAAAGTTTAGATAAATTCCGAAAATGGGACACTACTTTATTAGTCAATCATGCAAGAATCATGGGAATTTCCAAAAACCTCACCTTCTACATTCCGCGGCCAGGCTTTCGTGCTATAACTATGACAACCCCTGGCAAGAGAACTTCCACTTTCCGTCACCTAGGGATGCGCTGGGAAGCTCCGTGGGTCGAGCACTGGAGACCCTACCAGTATGGACCTAGATGAGCAGGTTTTAAGTGGCAATAAAAAATACCGCCACATACAAGATTTGGAATTTTTGTTTTTTGCAGACAAAATATCAGCAATATTTACCATTTCGACTCAAGATATACTAATTTCATGTATCTTGTCAATACAGTTAAAGAAAAACCTCTATATTTCATTGATTTATATTTATTTCAGCTTATATGCTTGAAAATTTGGTAAATAAATCTTTTCAACATTTCTAATTATTTAACCTCGTGATTAGCCGAAATGCACGTCTGGGAGTATTATGTTTTATAAATAGTGCTTTTGTTCATGAAGGTTACAAAATATCGAACACCGAGAAAACTGCCAAAACGACAATTCACAAATCAAAGGCCGAGAACCTGCAAATTCGTAAACTCTAACGAAGATGATGAAGAATTGATTAAATGTTTGCCTAGCGTCCGGCGAGCACCCTTTCAGCTATATCCAAGGTTAGGGAATGGACCAACGGAAACAAAATTTGAATGAATTATATCAGATAGAACCGACAGTTAAAATTTAGACTAACGGTTTCGTTGAGCGTCGTCTCTTTAGATCGTGTTCAAATTTTCAAAAAATATGGTCAGTGGCCAGGATTTCCGTACTATGAACTAACGACCTCTAGATCTAACGATAGAGCTTCTGTATCTACTATCGGCCACGTATTGATACCTCTTACTTGAGTCCTAGCTCGGAAATAACAACAAAATACCATAGATACTAAAACGATCTTAAAACCGATTCATAAGAAACAAACACGACTGCGCGGCTAGGCAACAACAATAAAAAGATGTCATTTAAGACTTGTAAAAAACACCTCTCCAGTAATTTTGACAAAACTGTAAAAGAATTGTGAAAGATTGTTTTTTTCATGGGGCTTAACACCACTTTAAGCAATTGTCAGCTATATCATGGGGGTGGGAGTACTAAGAGAACACTCCGACCTTCGGTGGGAATACTGGCAATCCTTGTCTGTTGAGATTGAAGCTGAGTAAACCCTGCCCGCTTTAAGACTCTTACCAGCATCCTCAGTTTTATCAGGCACTTGATGACCCAGAAAAGCAATTGTGAAAGATAACGATGCTGACGAAGAGCTTAAAACAATATGTACTTTAACAGAGATACATATCGATATTGTTAAAGACTACAATGATTTTTACCAACGTCGATTTCATCCATGCATTTTATAATAAGTTTTAACTTTATCATCACATCATGTTGAAAATTAACTAGCACATGATTGGGACAATGTATTACCATAATATGATTTGCGCATTTAATTAGTAGTAAACATGCGCCGTTCTAGGAAACCTGTTGAATACCTCTTTTGACTACCTTTTAATATCATACCACAAATTGTTTATTGGTTTTCAGATATTACTATTGCATAAATAAGCTGATATAATTATTTCTTTAGCTTGCTTCTTATGTGTCAATATATGCGATCATGTACTTTTATTTTCCTTTTATCAAGTTACTCAATTTGATACCGAAATATCAGTTGTTTAGTACAAGAAATCTCGTTATTGAGGAGATAATTTGTGTGTAAATTATTGTCTGTTAACGTAAGTCAACCAATACAAATAATACTAAATAAGTTACGTCTAGTTAGGTACATAGAATAAACGTAATCCACTGTTTTTCAGTTGCAACCATAGCAGGTGCCGCAGGTGGAGGAGTTGCTGTGCTGTTAATTGTCGTCGTTACAGTAACTCTTTACAGGTACATAATTAATAATTTAGTTTTTAAACTATATAAGACATTGTAAAAACTATGGAATGTCTGAAAATTATTTAACTTTCATATTTCCCCTTTGTGTATTTAAACAAGAAAAGGTTTAATGATGCCAGATAATATTAATACGTGTGTAATTATTTACAATCAAAGCGGGTTTGACATAAATGGCTATTAAAACTTAATTGTACAAACAGGAATTTAATTAATCATGTTTCATCCCTTTTTGTAGAAAATTAAAGCGTAAAGGAAAATCGGCCAAACGAGACGAGACTTATAAAAATGCATGGGACAATACAACCAATGCTACAACAAGTTCCCGTATGTTCTTTGGTGATTACAAACCGAAAAAATGCTTGATCAGTTTGAAAATGGAACAAACACATCATATGAAACACATAGATCTTCAGATACTAATGACTCTACATTATATGGTAGCGACACATATTATCATACGGATCGGATGTTTAAACGATCACACAATAATGTGGAATACGTCACCAAAAATCCATTACATTTTGACGAAGAAAATTCTACTTCATATGATTTTAAATTTTAAAGTATTCTATGAATGAAGCAAATTGATCAATATATGTTTAATTAAAACCTGAAAAAAAACCTGTACTTCATTGAACAATTTTATTTTTTAGTTTTAATGCTTTTCAAAACTGGAGATTTTGAAAAGATTCTATTGTGTGTTATTTAAGGATTAACTACAACAAATATTTTCTTCATCGAGGGATAACAAAATTTCCCTTTTGCACATTGTAAAATCCGCGTAGCGGATTATATAAAATGTGCACAACGGAAATTTTGTTATCCCTCGATGGAGAAAATATTTTTTGTAGTTAATACTTATAAATAAATTCAAACAATAGAATAAACTCAACAATTTTATTTTTGTAACTGGATATTTTTGAAAAAAGAGATCAACACAAAAACTGTTAGTTTCCCGTGGAGTAATATATGAAGTCAAACGGCGCGTGTCTCCATGACGATCAAATTTGTTTTCCATCCTCTGATAGAAAATATTTTCCAGCCAATCAAAAGTCAGTATTCTCGCAAAATTTATTTATACTTAGTTAAAATAAAATATAATGCAAAATAAATTTGTTTATCTTAACGTAATATTAAAATCACACTATAAGTTGACATAACTGGCTCGTTGATTATTAGTATTCGTGTGAAGTTATGGTCATTTAGTTATATACAGTAATGCTTTTCTTTATTTAAATGTTCCTGTAAAACAACACGATCATTGAATAAACGTTTTAAATATACAAACATTTTCCGTTACTTCAAAACTGCTAAAATAGCTACACATTGTGTAAAAAGTATTGTGTCAATGAGGTGTGTATGCCACTTTCAACAACATCTGAATCTGATGATAGACTTCAGTGTTTGGAGGGGAGTGAACGATAAACCAATATGAACCGACGCCCTCCTGCGGGACAAATGTATAATCGCAGAATATAACTTAACAAAAGAATACTATAAAACATCATCAGCAAATAAATGTATGCTGAGAGTATATAAATGAGAAATCACAATATATAAGAAATACAGAGAGCATATATAAAAAGTTATGAAAACACATGCTGCAGTTAACCTGTGCATTCGTTTAGGGGTGGTGGCAACTTAACTATAGCCCATAGTTGGGACAGGGCTTTAATAGTTCCACACACGATATGATAGGTCTCTACTGTATAATTTAATTGTATTTATTGCTCTGCTTGGTCTTTGTCCACAAATCGCACCTAGAAACAATAAAATATCTGATCGCACATTAAATTCATCCTGCAAACAACGATCGTAAACAGTTTTAGATCACATTTGTTTGTTGTGTAGATGTTTAGGAATGTCCAATTTAACGAGTCTAAAACGACTATTATGTGTAAATATAATGCGCTTCAGAGAAAAAAGTCAGATTGGTCACAATAATTTCATTCATGAATATAAATAATACTACACGAAAGGGCAGATTGATTACCAAACCACTACCGTATACACCGGAAGTAAAATTATGTATCAGTTTCCTCTATTTGTTATTATGTCTCGTATTGGTAAAGAATGTGTCGTATGTTAAAGAATACATTTATATCAAATGATCTCAACTCAAGTACGAGTCTTGTTTATTTTACAAAGTTTACAAACAGTATCACAGCCAATTAAATCAAATGGTAAGACTTTATTATTGTTTGAATCATTGGTAGGATTACGTATAAGGAGCAATACTTCGGCTAAATTCAGGATGAGAACATGGTAATAAACAAAAACTAAACTTGGAAAATATGATGGTCAAATAATACTTTAAAATGAAAAAGAATTTGGTAGATAAGAAATTAAGATTTTTTACTAGTACAATAATATATTTGAATCACTATTTTTTCAATGAAATTGTTTTGTTCCATTACGATAACACATGTATTCGTGGGTTTAAAAAAATAAAGAACTACATGACACATAAATGATAAAACTAATCAGTCATCAACAGAAAATGTATAACTCTAAACTTTATAAAATGTTTTAGAATAAGGAGTGTTAGGATGACAATGTTATCTTAAAATGTTTTTATACCTGTGCGTGGTAACGTTGTTATGTGCGACAATTAATACAAGTAAGTAAAAATTGAGTATTAACACATCGACTAATTTAAATTTTAAAACACAAAGTTGAAAACGAATATAATGATTGATGAAAATGTTAGATGCACGAAAATTACGTTCTTAACTGTTTTATTGCGCATATGGATATTTATTAAATGGTAAAAATATTATACAGTAAACAGTATCTTAACGAACTGTATTTATATTTTAGAAAATTGTTATATGACTGATTCAAATGGTACATCGTTTTACAAAGGTACTATTAACGTTACCAGAAGTGGAGATGAGTGCCAAAGATGGGATGCAGAATTACTTCACAAAAAATATAACATAAGTAGTGATCATGCAAATTACTGTCGTAACCCAAATAGAAATGAATTAGGTGCATGGTGCTATATTTTGAATGAAACTACAGGTTGGGGTTTCTGTGACATACAAAAATGTAGTAAGGTTTTATTGAGTTATGTAACAGTTTTTTAGATGCAAAAAATCTTGTAGTATGAAATTACCGTTTTAACTATCAGCACCTATCCTACTAAAACCTAACTCTAGACTTATTTTGTTTTCTTTTTCGGTTCATTGGCAGCATCATCCTACCATACAAAATTATGGTTTTATATTTGTCGAAATGTTTACAACTTATTTAGCAGTTGACACAAGTGCTTTGCTAGCTCGTCATGTAAAAAAATCTGATTGCACACATATAATCCCCTGATTGTGCTGTTAGGTTGTTGCAAAATAGAACTCGTTTAAGTGTTATCGTTAAACCGTGTATATTAGATGTTCAAGTGTTAAACATAATGAATTCAAAGACAGGTGACATCATAGGTATAAATACTAAAGATGTAAGGCGTGTTTTCTATTGATAATTCACTTGATTCTAATGTATGTATTAAACACAACCATAAGTTACACTTGGACGTGCTTTTTGACAGGTTGTTGTACAAACCCACACGATTCAGTTTTGATCTCTGAACCCTGTATCTTTCACATTAATTTATCAAATATCTCCGAGACATTTTTTGTTTAGAGCGAAAGTTAACAGTGATTCATTAGTAATAATGTATAAGATAGTTCATATAATTCTAGAGAGTGAGGTTGACCGACAACGTAGTCGTAAAGTTTGATAATACATTTTGATTTAAGAATGATAAACATATGTAGTTTTTCCGTTAATCATAAATGAATCGATGTTTTCTTATCCCAATACAAGGAAGTGTATGTGAGTAGTAGTAGTTTATATGTATGGGGAGAGTGTACATGTTTGCAACTAGAAAATTGAACGACTATGTTACATTGCAAATGGTTTTGTTTGCATTGACATAAATAATTCAAATGAACATTTCCGTTTCATAACTAACCTGAACCAATTTTCATGGTTCACATATACGTTTTAAATCTCTGTAGTATATTAGACCTGTATCATAAACATAAACATTTTACTGGTTTATTATCATGCGAATGTTTCATTTCAGATATCACTACAGAGATTCTCATGGAAATCGATGAAAATCCACATTCTGAAGATGGACATGGTGCAAGTGCAGTTATTCATTGTTTTATTATTTTTTTGGTCTTAGACATTTAAAAATAATAAGACTATATCTTTGACTCGATAAGTGCTCGCAGCGCGGTGATCGCTACAGTATTCTGTATTACGTAATGAAAATCTGCTTAATGCTGATATCGATTTTCTTCAGTCTGTAACTTGGTATCTTAATATTTAATCAAAGCATTCTGAATAAATAATCTTAAGTTATCATAGGATAATAAAGAAAATTATGTGTAAAATCCTAATTTAAAAAGATTCGGTTGAAGATATTTAGTATTTTTCAAATCTGGTATGACATTTATGTGACGTCATTACCTCATGTGACCACTGGAATGCAGAAGCACTGTTAGGCTGCACTGAAAATGTGTGGGGTCCGTATCAAATCTGCTTATATGTCATATTAAGTTTTTTTTCTCCGAAACCAATCTTTTAGAATACATTGATGTACACATTGTTCAGTTACCATGGCGGCCTCTTTAATAATGGTCAGTTTGGCTGTATTTATTGTTACAGGACTTACTGTTGCTCTGTTTCTGAAAAAGTATTAAAATAAGTTTTACAAACGGTGAAGCTTTTAGTGTAAAATAAATGTTCAAAAAATATATAAAGAAAACAAACTTGAGTATATCTGTTCATAAAACTACTTGAAACTATCCACACTTGTTTTATGCTACTATGTATATGCAAAAACTGACCGCTTTTAATTAGCATTATAATGCATGTTTACCGAGTTTAGTTCCTGATATTGCGTGTTCCTGGCATCCATGTAGCACTTACTATTAGTAATGTTGTAGGAGATTGAACTAATGAGAAAATAAAATAAAGACGATGATAACCTAGGATCAAATTACTTTTGGTAAAAATGTTTTACATGTAGTAGGTAATACTGGTCGTTGGTAACTTTATTAAGTGTATTCCTGTGATATATTTATGTTTTACCTAATTTTATTGCAGGTGGTAAATAATATTTTTAATAAACCTCAAGACTAGACGTATATGTACAATATAACGACATGAATTCTGATCATAGACATATTTATTTTACAAGACCAGAAGTGCAGAAAAGACAAAACCCTGGTAGGTTCCGTGTTTTAGGAGTGATACCTCTTTGCATGTTAAAGACCCATTTGTCATCGTCGCAAACGATTGTTCTGTGTTGAATAACCGAAACAAAGGCTCAAATCTTCGTCCGTACCAAACTGTTAATATCTCTCCAGTTTTAGTTTAACAGTTCGATCTATTGGACCAGCCTCTTTTTTCATTGATTTGTTCTTAGTCATCTTGTCCTGAATATTTCTAAAATGCATCTCGCGGAGCGTTAAGCAAACAAAATGGGGTTAAGTACAATTACTGATCTCTTATTACTTTTATGCATGTAAACATAATAAATATTTATTATACATTATATTCGTGTGTTTTCCTTTAGAAGTTAATTGCAAAGCTATTCATATTTGACAGGAAGGTTTTATATCTTGCGATTCTCCGGAAAAAATAATAACGCATGGTTCGATATAGATCGTTGTATCAAATCTTCTAATATAACTGAACAGAGAAATGTAACAAAACAAACTTCAGAACTTTGTAAAGGTAGACCGTTCTGTATCATAACATTAAAAAGTGGTTTATATCCCTATGCAAATATCCAGTATCGTTGCAAAGGTATATTCTATTTTTGCACTTTTTATACTTGTATGAAGTCCATGGCAAAACGCATACAAATTTGTACAGAGCGTATATATAGTAAAATCTCAAGAGATTGTTTTTTATTTAAATCGAGTATACATGTAACACCAGTTTCAGCTATTTTTTAGCTATATCATGGCGTTCAGTTTTTATCGATAGAAGAAGCCAATATAGTATATGAAAACCGATAACCTTCATCAAGTGACTGAAAACTTAAGGTCCGAGTTAAGCACCTTTAGTATGCAACCTCACTGTTTACAACACCTGTTAAATTATAGCAATCTAATTAAAATTATGTCTTTCACTTGCCCCCCCTTTTTGCTATGGTCGCTGCGTGTAGATCTACACGCAGCGACCATAGCAAAAAGGGGGAGCAAGTGAAAGATATAATTTTAATTTGATTGCCTTAATAAGGATCGCAGGGGTATATACACTGGCTAATTTTGCACCGGGTAGATAGTGCACATGATAAAGGGTGCACGAGACAGTTAGTGCACGAGATAAATAGGGCACAGATTGATTAAGCATAGGATAGATAGTGCACGGGTAAATAGCGCACAAGATAAATAGTGCACCACGAGACAGTTAGTGTACGAGATATATAGGGCACAGATTGATTGAGCATAGGGTAGATAGTGCACGGGTAAATAGCGCACAGGTTAAATAGTGCACGAGATATATAGGCTCAGATTGATTGAGCATTTGATAGATAGTGCACGGGTAAATAGCACCCAGGATAAATAGTGCACGAGATATATAGGGCACATATTGATTGAGCATAGGATAGATAGTGCACGGGAAAATAGTGCACATGATAAATAGTGCACGAGACAGTTAGTGCACGAGGTATATAGGGCACATATTGATTGAGCATAGGATAGATAGTGCACGGGTAAATAGTGCACAGGATAAATAGTGCACGAGACAGTTAGTGCACGAGATATATAGGGCAGATATTGATTGAGCATAGAATAGATAGTGCACGGGTAAATAGCGCACAGGATAAATAGTGCACTAGATAGTTACTATAGGCATAGATTGATTGGGCATAACAACGGGATAGCGTTCGGTTAAGAACACCTGTCATTGCAAAGCAAAACAGTCGGAAATTACATCGCTACCTATAAAATAGTTCTGGTAAATAGCCGAAGCGGGCTTCTTCCAATATCCAGTGATATACCCTGGTACGAACTCCGAGATCACGACACAGAGTACGTGACAATAAGTTAAATTGTCTAGAAAAGTCAACATCATCAAATTTAATCCATCTTAAGTACCAAAATACAATGTTGGTCCTACACATTGAGTATGGAGACAAAAACGTTTATTATAAATTTGCACGAGGAGAAGAAAAAAGTCGGATATTCCCAAGATTATAGACATTTCCTGGTCTACAATTGACATCGTTATAAAGAGATTTCAATTAACAGGATCAACAGACAATTGATCGTGAAATGGGAGGCGTAAGTTGTTAAGAGTAAGAGACCCCTATGTGATTTTTTCTTTTGGAAGATAAAACAATGTTTTTATCCAATCAAATAATACTTTTGCATCAATATATTTTTATTTAACAATAACGTTGGTAAATGGGCATGTAATAAATATCCTTTGAAGACTGTAAAATCCCCGTGGAACACTGTGAATTATGTTATATTCATCGTGGAATATACTCAGAAATGATAAAAATAAGAATTAAGAATGATAATGCACCAACAATTATTAAATTATTTCTACATTTTCCCTCATAAGAGATATTTGTTACCTGGAACTAGTATAACTTGAGTAAAGGTTTCTGTTGTAAACAAATAATGCTGAAAAAATACGGTCAATTATCATAGGCAGAGCACTCTATCAATATTCTCCAATGATATGTTGGATTTCAAACCATTGCCAAATAAATACATATTTTAAAAAAAATTTTTGAACGATCTTTTTAGGCCGATAGACTTATGTTAACTTTCAGAAGAAATCATCTCGAAGGAATTTGTTTTCCTTCTCTCACATTCAGTGAAAAACATTTCCAACACATCAGTACACTGGAGTAGGTTAACGAATTTAGGTGGAAGATTATTTCTCGATACTTCTATAAATTTATGAAGGTTTTGTCCAAATTTTCGTCTGATTGAATTTCGGCAAATGATTGATAATGTCTTTGGTACATACAAATGTTCGAAGTTCGGAATCCAAAATATCACACTGAAACATTCTACAATGTACATTTAAAATTCTGATATCTTTTTCTGTAATTGTATGTGCACTAAGCAGAATAAGACGCACCATGTCCGCAGTTTTTAACTCAGAACTTATATCACTGGTGCAGATATATTGTAGGAGCATTGTCTTGACATCACAGCTTAGATTAGTATATGTGCTGACAAACACGTGCACCATCAACCACCAATTGTCGGCTGTCTGTTGTCTTATAAGAAAATACTTCCAAGTTTCTTGTTGCAAATATGGATCAGCGCCATTTAAAAGTAACGCATGCATGACATCATAACGACGTAAATTCATTGTAGTGTAAAAAGGTGGCGTACCATCACTTGCATCATTAACATCGTAACCAATTTCTAGCAATCGACGAATCAAATGATCGTTTTTTGGTTTATATTCAACACCGAGTTGAAGACATAAACGGCTATCGATTCATTTTCTTGAAAAGATCTTGCACCCGATTTAATGAGAATTTGTTCGACTTCTTGAAATTGAAAAATGGTTGCCCATCTGAGCACACTTACATTTTTTAAACATATATTGACATCAAAATTTTTCCTAATAAAAAGTTCTACTATTGTTTTTGAGTTGTTCAAAACAGCCTCCCCCAAACAAGCCGAGAAGTCTCTGTAATCTTTCGAACCACTGCGCAGGACCGGAATATATTGTAACAAAAGTAAGTAAAATTAAGAAAAAGAAATAAGATGATGCTGATCCACATTTCGCCTTTATTTTACCGAGATTCCATGTTCCCGCTATACAATCCAACTCAATAAGGTCTAAACAACTGTGTACATTTTCTGGAACGTTCAGTATGTGAATATTGTTTTAAATGAAATAATGACTGAATATATCATTATTACAATACTGTCATGTAAAGAAAATCTTGTGACCAACTCGTGATTGAAAGCACATTGCCAAATTGTAAACAAAACGATTTTTTTATTGGAGTTTAAAGCAAACTTTCAGCAATTTTCATCTACGTCCAGTTTTATTTGAAGAGGAAGCCGCAGTATCCGCAGAAAAACGCCGACCTGTGGTAGGAGTAAGCAAAACGAATAATGGACGAGTACATGTAATGACTAATACTACTGGTGACTGAAATGACAACATATTGCAAAAAATGACCGTTCAAAGCTTGTATTGTACAAGAATTAAAGAACAAAATGAAACATCAAAAATCAGATTTGATGTTTCTGGCACGTTTTTAAAACTAAAAAATAAATATACCCCAAAATACTACACTAACAATCCAAGCTAATGAAAGTCATTCTGTCGATTTGTAACACTGAAGTATACAACAAACTGTCAATTTTAAAAAGCTCTTCTTTGGCCTAATGTGTTTATATACATGTAGGTATGAATAATTTTCATTTATTGGTTTTTTCTTTTCTATAACAATGTTAACGTTTTACTATATGAGTATCTGATGCTCATTCTTGTTACGCATCGTATATGTGTCTGTTTTCTAATACATCTTGCAGCAATGTAAAAAAACAATATACTTTTAATGGCATACATCTGAATATGCAAGGATCAGGTCCCCAGGATCAGCAAAAGCTCGATATTTATTTAAAAATCTGATAAATATCTTTTGAACAGGAAATTCGGATTTATGATCCCAATTTTTTTCAAGGAACTTACATAAAGCTAGTGTCACCATAGTGTGAAAGCGGCTAACGGACAACAGATAATTTTTTTGGCAAACTTTAGTGCCGTAACATAAAAAATTACCTCGTTTCACAGCTGACATTAAAAGTGATGATGTGACTTTGACATTGTGAAACTTCAGTAAACACGTGATCATTTCTACATCGTTACTATAAACTGCTTTATTCGACTCGGCACTAACGTACTGTTATCTAATGTTATCTCTAGAGAAGTTCTATGGTCGTCAACATGATTTAATTGATCGTTATGAGAAATCAGTCTCTCAAATACGATCTGACATTTTCGCTGAGTCTTAGGTAGTAGTTTCCCATTCCTGGATTTGACTTTTCCCTAGATATGACAATGAGTAACTCGACGGGTGTCTAATTAGAAGCAGGCACTGCTTACTCGACCGGAGCACCTGAGTGCATCTATGGTTTTAGTTGGGTTCGGGTTACTCTCTTTCTGTGTTTTATTTTTGGGTTTTTGTGCTGTATTTGTCTATATCCGGATTTGTAACTGTCCGTTGGCTTTTGGCTCTTGTTGTTCGGTAGGTTATCTTTGCTATTTTCTTAAATTAGGTAAGATATTAAGTCCATTGTCAAGTTTCTTTAAAGTGGGAAAAGAACGCAGATCATATCACATAACCTACATGACAGGATTGCGATAGGGTTA
The DNA here is from genome assembly GCA_944474755.1 of Limnoperna fortunei. Classification (NCBI taxonomy): domain Eukaryota; kingdom Metazoa; phylum Mollusca; class Bivalvia; order Mytilida; family Modiolidae; genus Limnoperna; species Limnoperna fortunei. The sequence continues at coordinate 75,368,520 of OX104117.1, read as the reverse complement.
CACCAATTAACCTATGTCAATGTTTGTTTACTCAAATGTTTTATAGTGGGAAAAGTCTAGTGGCAGACCTTATTTGATGATGTTTTGTCCCTCAACAATGCTAAATTTGGTGACTATTTACATTCAATTTACCCTAGCGAGCTTGAAATTAAAGACACCACGAATACACTAAGATCAGCCTCTTACTTAGACCTACTTCTAGAAATAGACTCAGGAAAACTACAAACTAGGCTATACGACAAGCGTGATGACTTCAACTTCCCAATTGTCAACTTCCCGTTCATCGACAGCAACATTCCAGCAGCTCCAGCGTATGGTGTGTACATTTCACAACTTATACGTTATTCTAGATCCTGCGATCGTTATTCAGATTTTCTAGACCGATCACTGCTGTTGACTGCTAAACTACTCAAACAAGGGTTTGTTGTACCTAGGTTGATGTTATCTCTCCAGACGTTCTATGTTCGGCACCACGACTTAATTGATCGTTATGGGAAATCAGTGTCTTAAATACTATCTGACATTTTCGCTGAGTCATAGGTAGTGTTTCCTATTCCTGTTTTTGACTTTTCCCTAGACAAGACAATGAGTAACTCGACGACGGGTGTCTAATAAGAGGCAGGCACTGCTTACTCGTCCGGAGCACCTGAGTGCACCCATGGCTTTTATTGGGTTCGGGTTACTCTCTTTCTGTGTTTTATGTTTTTGATTTTTGTGTTGTGTTTGTCTATATCCGGATTTGTAACTGTCCCTTGGTTTTTGGCTCTTGTTGTTAGGTCGGTTTTCTTTCTACTTTCTTATTTGGTATTGTTTTAGCAGAGTACCACTGTCAATAAATCTACTTGTTATGCATATTCATACAATGAAAATATTGTAAAGCAAATGTGGATAGTATTGCATCCAGAACCCTAACTTCGTCAAATTGATAGGACAAGGTAAAATGCAATTGATATGTAACTCGTGATAATTGACAATTATACCAAATAAAAACTAAAATATCTCCAAGCGTTAACAAACGAAGTCCGGAAACTATGTGTGCGAAGGACATAATGCAAACCTATGCTTGTAAAGTTTTTTTGTTACTGCAATTAAAACTGATAATTCTTGAGTGTTAAATCTTATTATTATCTAAGTATTTATAGTTCCTAGGTGTTAATACAATATGACCATACAGTATAACTTTTTTAAAGAAATATAATGTTGAAACTTATGTACATACACACGCACACTCATTTCTGAATATATGGATGAACTCAACTTCTCAAAAAGCCTGTTATTCCGGTTTTCTTTTCGGTGATAAGGCGTGGTATATACCATTGTTTATCTGTACTGTAATATCATTGTTCTTTTTTGTTCCATTTATTTATTAATACGTATTTCAATTCTAACATTAGTCAGTTAATAGGATCTATCAAGAGAATATGTTAAGTATTGAATACATTATCTGCAACATATATTCTTATATTTTAGATATCACTTGCCAAACAATAAGTATTAAAAACGGAGAAGATAGTGCCAGGTGTGCCGATAAACATTTTATTGAGATTATAGAAGCACGTTAAGGTAATAAAGGAGACACTTCTTGTGATGTAAACAGTCATCCACAATGGGAAAATGTAACGAAATGTGTTTCTGAGTTGTGCAAGAGAATATTTGTAACCTACATGTATTGTTGGCATTGTGTTTTTGTGCAAAGTGTTTGCCATTTTACGATGCATACCGGCTCCATATATTAACAGCACAACAGGTAAGTTTTAAGCCTAAATATAATAATTTTAGCTAATTTTGTTAGTTGAATAATGTAAGGAAAGTGTATACAGTATTCAGCATTGGCAGGATAACATGTATCGGATGCTTCGACTAAATAAAAATGTCCCTTCATCCATTTATGTTTATAGGTTCTACTAAAAGTGTGTTTGATCATCATAAACTACAATAAGCCATCTTTACAGCTAAAACAATGACTATATTAAAATATCAGAGTTATAATAATAAAATTGTTTTTTTCTCAATTTATAGATTGTTTTACATGAAACAAACTATCATGTTTTGAGTTCTTTAGATCACTGATATAACAAACATTTTAAATTCTATATTGTTGGGTACGATTTTTCTAAGCAAATACTCATAAGGTATTTAGAATTTTAAAATACTAATTTAACTGCTTATCTTTTAACACAATTTTTATGGTAAATGCTTTGACCCATCAGGCAATTATTATTTATCTGGAAAATTTAATTGGTAAATATGTACAAAATTATGATTAGTTTCCCGTTGACAAAATTTAAGACAATGATTATTTTAACAACTATTTTTATTCATTGTCATGATGATCGGTATGATAAAGCGTTTTTAGTTAAACGAGGGTCTAGCATAATTTTTCAAAAGTGTGTTGTCTGTTCAGATTCTATTGCTAGCTGATAAAAACTATAATGTAAAGAATATTGTGGTCAGAGTTACGACTTGCTAACTAAACGATCCATACTAACGAAAAAATATTGAGAAGAAGGAAGTAAAATAATAATACCTTGACATTTCCTAACTTTAAATGTTAGATAACCCGAGTTTGTATTCATATCTTTGTATCTTTAGTAATAGCGATAACAATGAACTCAAATATACTTAAATTGATTTCAGACGCAGCTAATAAATATTGTAACATGAATCCTTTGTTCTTTTTTACGAATAAACAAGAGACGACGAGTAGGTATGCTCTAAATTAAAACACTTGTATAATATTGCATGAAAGGTCACGTGTGCCTGTTAAACTCAAGGGAAAAAGAGCCATGCAATAACCAACTACAATTAGATCCGATAATGCACAATAAAACTGCGCCTTAGTAAAGTCAAATTTTATTGATTTTCACTGCAAAAGGATAGTACGAGCTTCCATTATTAGCTTTTCATTTGATTAGTCGAATATCGGTCGCACCATAATACACACCGCCCTCTTTATTTATAACCAATTATTAATGGGCGGGATTCTAGGGGCTGATTCATGTTACAAGTAATTTATAGCACTGCCTTCCTCGTTAGACAAATACACCTTCTCACGCTAAAACGTTCGAAGGTGTATCTGTCTAACTCAGAAGACTGTGCTATAAATATAACATGTTCGTTTTTATTTTCTAAGTGTAGATAGAATTTATCAATTATGACTAAAATATATAAAACAAACAAAATAAACCTAAATGCAAATAATTTAAATACAGTCTAGTAGATTCAACGGGACAAAATATTTATTAAACATATTCTATTTTAATCAACGATGTTTGCCTTACATCATTGTGTCCATGGCATTCTAATATCGTATAGTCAAACCCACTCGTACATTATCTGTTAGCATGACATCTAATGTTGAAACTACTTCAGTGTTAACTATAATACAACCAAGTTTTACACAACGTCAATCAGGTAATATAACATATGGGCTGTGTATACGGCTCAAGATTACCATTATGCAGAATAATTATGTGGTACATTTGCAAATAAAACGTTTTCAAGTGGTCAATTAAAAACTTGCTTAAGATAAACTTTGCATACTTTATAATGAAGATATGTCTAGTTATGATTCTTTGAAGGTTAACGCCAGATTCAGCAAATGATTAGGCATATCACGGCAAACAGTTTTTATTGAGCTGGTAGTGGGTTAAATCCACTGTTTGTTTAGGTTGAAGCACACCTTGCATAAAGTCAGGCTTGCACTCACAATGTTGATATATTTTCTTGACCGATTGGCAAACGAGGTGATATTTAGTATTAGTAATACTCCTGACTTAACTGAACACAATTTAAGGTAGAAGGTTTTTATTGTTCGTATTTACCTAAATAGGTTTGGTGAGAAGAACTGAACGAGAAATATTAAATCAACAAGGTGTTAAATGAAGGTAATAACAAAATACAGAACACCAAGGAAACTGTCAAAAAAGACAATCCACAAATCAAAGTCCGAGAAACCGGCAAACGCCAGACCCAACAACGAAAAATAGACTACTTCAAAGTCCCAGACTTGGTTCATGTATTTAAAAACATGGTGGATTAATCAAGGTTTTATGATTTGTCAAACCTCTCGCTTCTATTACTGTATTATGAGAGTTGGATTGTTGATAAAATTTGATGGATATCATATACCATTAGTCAGTTATAGGTGTACATGTATCCAATAATCATTGTAATACGCTCATTGTCCACTGAATTCAAAAATTGTGAAAACTATCTTCACCCATTTTTTAAACGAGACTTGTTATTATCTTTTTTGTTATCTGAAGTCTTTATAAAAGCATGAATTTTGTAGAACGAGACAATATTGTTATAGCTTAAATAAGAAACCCGGAAATTTTGTATTTTTGGTTAAAACAACGAAAAAAAACAAAGCAATAAACATACAATTTAAAGCCAACCATTTAATTTAAGAATCGTCTGTAATGAATAGATACAACAACACAACGAAAATGACACAATTCTAGGAGACAGCAAACAACTTACCCTTCACATATGCGAGATTTCCTTCGAGTTCTTACGATTTAAAAAATTTTTGAAACTCGTAAAAACTTTCTCGTGTGCTAGGATAAAACGATTCATACGAGTAGTTTACGAACAATTTACTACCTCTTTACGATTTATTACGGTGACTTACGATTTGCATATCATCTTTGTTGCGAGTTGTTTACGAGTTAATAAGAGTAAATGACGACGTAGTACGACCTGTTTATGAATTAAGACGAGGTACGTACGATAATACACGAGATATCAATGTTGCAACGATTACATGTAGTTAACGAGTTGGATACGATCAATTACGATCTAGTTACTAATTAATACGAGTTTAATTGGTTATGTTAGACAGAATAGAGAAATATCATATAAAATATCAGTTGACAGTTTGCTGTTGGACAGCACAGAATGTCTTTTGAAAGAAATAAATGATGCTATATCAACAGTTCCTTCGAACATTACTTCCATTAGAAGAAATAGAAGATGAAGTCCTCGAGAGACGTCGGCAAAGAACTCTAGTTAGACAAAAACGTCAAGCTCATAGGTTCTGGTGTAGAACCTGGCTGACACGGAGACCACTTTTCGGACAGTTAGAGCATCTTGTACATGAGCTAAATAGGGAAGATGCCGCAGGTTACAGAAACTTATAAAAAACATATAAGAATAAGAAAACCACCTAACTCTGGTTGTTCTATAACTACAAACATTTTTTACGGATTACGCAACATTTCGTATTAGAATGGCTTTACGAGCCAATTACTAGTCAACGCGAGTTATTTACGAGTATTTGCGACTTAACGATCATTGCGAGTTGTTTGCGACCTATGTACGGATTACGCAACTCGTAAAGACTTTTACGAGGATATTTGACATGTCAAAAACACTCGACCTACTTTCACGAGTTGATAAGAGTATCTGCGAGCTTACAAGAGCTCTTTGCGTACTTTGCCGAGCTAGATACGAGTCGTCGCGATTGAATACGAGTTGTCAACTCGTAAGAACTCGTAAGGACATCTCGTATATGTGAAGGGGGTATTAGGTAAATTTTGTAAAACTAAATAATAATAACAGTTTTTAATAAGAATTCAAGGTCTTACTGCTACATGTTTGCTACTCTGGTCACATATCTAACAGACTTTTAATACGTTATAAAACATTTCATCGTTCCAAGTTGTTTTTAAGGAAAAAATCTCGTTTCAGGAAACAGCTTACAACAACAAAACAAAAATATTTTACTTTTAGTGTTAGACTGATTTAAAAACAAGTTTACCCCGTGTGTGACCCGGGGCACAGGAGAATAGGCCCACGGCTTCCTAAGACTGCAGTAAGAGTCTGCTAACAGAGGCAACAGGACGTATTTTCAGTAGGCCGGGTAAACGGTCCCGATAACTTACTGAACCCTTACTTCTTCTAGACGGGAAATCGAGTTAGCCCTGACTTCGATGAATCGGCATGTCACGTCTTGCCCTTTTGAATCCTTATCATTTAAGCTTTTCTATTACATTACTTTCCTTCAAACTGTTCCATGAAATGTATGTACCATTTGATAGACAGTTTTCTTACAGGATTTGCAAAGAAGGAAGTGGCTGAATGGCAAGCTTCCTCAGCGTTATAGAGGCCACATGTTTGCCGTGTGTTGCAAACCGTGATGGTGGAGGAAGGGATCCTGGTGGTTGAGAGATCACTCTCTGCTGCATCCATTAGTGCGGGTCAGCGGGTTTCGATTTTCAATACACCACTTTGGCCCTGACTTCAACTAGACGGGAGACCGGATGGACCCGGTTCGGTCAATCGGCTGGTCACGCCGAGCCCTTAACAAGCTTGTCGTCATTTTTCTTATCATTTGATTATATCTTGTGAATTTCAGTTCCAAAGTTGTTCAGTTACAAGCTGTAAAGAAGGCGGTGGCTCATGGATCAATCGAGTAGATAGAGTTTCGAATGGTTGTTTCGCCAGTTAAGTGTTCGTGAAGAAATCATCTATTTGAGTATACCACCCTTGGAACACCTGATGCTTTCTGCTGGTGATCCGCACAGATCAAACATCGCCGCTGTTGGCACTCGGTGGCGGGTGGGGGACAAGGGTGGTGAACTTTGTTATCGCATCATGGATTCTGAAAGCCCACCTTTTATACAAGCAGGCTCCAAAAACTGAAAAAAATAACATTCCTCTTGAAGAAATGGTTGACGATGAGCAGAGGTCAAGATTTATTGTTCTAACCAGTACTGACCAAAATAAACCTTTATCTAAACTTTCTCCATTTTTAATTGAAAAAAACTATTAAGGGTTGTGCACGAGATTTAAAAAATGTAACAAAAATGAAATCAGGCTCTTTGTTAATTGAATGTTCAAAGAAACAACAATATTTCAATTTGTTAAAATTAAACAAATTCTCGATTTAAACATCTCTTCTTCTCCTCATTGAACTTTAAATTCCAGCCAAGGTATTATTCGTTGCAGATTCCAAGATCTCTCTGAACTTACAGACGACGAAATTTGTGAAGAACGTAAACCTCAGGGTATTACAAAAGTAAGAAGATTCGTATCCAACAGAGAAGGTGTTCAGGTCAAACTGAATACCTTCCTTCTGCACTTTAATACTCCATCTGTTCGTTCATCAATAAAAATCGGTCTCTAAAATGTTAAAGTCAGCGCATACATCTCCAACCCTGTGCGCTGCTTTAAGTGTCAAAAGTTCGGCCATAGGAAGGGACAGTGCAGAAGTCACTTGATCTGTTTTAAGTGCGCCAAAGAAGGACAAGAGGGCTTTACCTGCACTAAAACTCCAAAATGTGCCAATTGTGGTAAAGCCCATGGACTGTCATCATTTTAAAAAGAAAAAAGAAATACAAAAGTTAAAAACTAAAAAATATCTCTTACCCTGAGGCTCGTCGTCTGTATAATACAACAAATAATCCCTCATCTCCTGCATCAGCGTCATACGCCAGTGGTGCCAAACGCGTTCCCACTTAAGTTGAAACGTAGACCATCACCTGGCCTATTAACAAACAGGAACCTTCAAAATTATCAGTTAAAACAACAGACAAAATCATTCAATCTTCACGAAAATCTTCATCTTCTCAAACTGCTACGTCTTTAGCGCCCTCTCAATCCTCAACCAATTCTTCAAGCAGCCCCCCCCCCCAAAAAAAAAATCAATTCTAACTCCAATTCAAATTCCTCAAATTCAAATAAAAACTCAAATCAAACAGGAGATCGTACTCCAAAACTGCTTCGGGATCCCATTAAGGTCCACAACAGGTTTGGTAGTCTAGATCATCTAGACACTACTATCTGGTGTCACTACCCCCAGATACTGGATCTAGAAGTAGATCCCCCAGCAAAACCGGCGGAATAGCCCCCCCCCCAAAAAAAAAACAACCCAAAAACTGTCAACTATTCCCTATTCCTCTAGACCATAATAGGTACAATAATTAAATGGAATTGTCGAGGTCTTAAGATTAATTTTCTTGAAATTACTTTATTAGTTCAAGCCTTTCTTCCTGTTGCATTTTGCTTCCAAGAATCCCACCTAAAACGAAGTGATAACATATCTTTAAAAAAAACTACTCTATATACAGCACATATGTAGACGAGAATGATAGAGCTGCTAGCGGCTCTACAATTCTTGTAAAAGATCAAGTTTTACATAGTCCTGTATATCTCAACACTGATCTTCAGGCGGTTGCTGTAAGGATATCTTTAAGCAATTCCTTAGACCTCGACAAATCCAAAACATCCTAGTAAACCTTGGTTCGATGACAGCTGTGAGGACGCTATTACAGACCGGAAAAAGGCCGAACGACGCTTTAATAAACACCCAACTCAAAATAATCTTAACCAATACCGAATTTTTCGAGCGAAAGCTCGCAGGGTAACGAAACAAAGACGGCGCATCTCTTGGCGTAACCTTGTTAATAAATGAAATAATCATACCTCTATGAATAGATTTTGGAACATGATTCGAAAAATTAAAGTAAAACGGTAAAGCAAATGTCCATCATTTAAAGGATGCACAAGAATTTTTAACATCAGAGTCAGAAATATCCAACAAATTGGCCGAAACATTTTCAAAACACTCCTCGCTGAAAATTATCATCCCGATTTCAAAAAGAAAAATCGAAACTAAATTTCCAGTCATAAAATTTAGAAGATTACAATAAACCATTTCCTTTGAAAGAACTTGAAACTTCTTTGAACAAATCTCACGATTCAGCATGTGGTCCAGATGATATCCCTTATCAACTGCACAAACATCTTCCATTGTTCTCTCCAATGCCTTCTGAATCTTCGTAACAACATTTGGAAACGGGTGATTTACCATCTATTTGGGAAATTGCCACTGTTGTTCCAGTTCCAAAGCCATGTAAAGATCACTCAGAAGCGTCTAACTATAGGTCTATAGCCCTCACAAGCTGTCTCTGTAAAACCATGGAAAGGATGATTAACGATCGCCTTGTCTGGTTTTTAGAATACAACAATCTACTTTCTAATATCCAATGTGGTTTCAGATAAGGGCGAAGTACCCTAGATCATTTTTTTACGTTTCAAAACGTATATTCGAAACGCCTTTGCTAAAAAACACTGCATAATAAAAAACTTTTAAGATGGTCAAAAGGTATCCAAAAGTCCCAATTTTGAATACATTTTGTTGTCTTTTGAACACATTTTTAACAAATACAAAAGATATAAAAGATCACCTTTCTGTATACCTTTTTGAATTCAAAAGTCAGTCAAAATGGCCCACTTTTAATTCGACAAAAGATGTTGCAAAGTTTACCTTTCCAAATCTAAAATATGTTCAAAAGGTGAACAGCAAAATATGACCTTTTTTCCAAAATATAATCTGTTATAGACAAAAGATAATAAAAAGAACATATATCCACAAAAAAGGTGATGAAAGGTAGGCCACAGATGCTGTTTTCGAAACCAAAAGACCAAGGTCATATGGTATTTTGACCAAATTAAAATCCAAAAGGTCTCCTTTTGTATTGATGAAATTACAAAAAAGTGCACCAAAGAATACTTATTATAATCTAAAATATGGTCAAAAGGTTCTGAAAGTACACAATTTGCATGGATAATATTACAAAATGGACATTTAGGTTAGGGGAAAGATGATATGATGAAAAAAAGCTGCACAGCTCGGCTCACGTGGATTTGGTTTTTGCAACCTATCCACAGTCAGCATTCCAAAAATGTCCACCTTGACCTCTCATTTTGTAAAACAGTGAGCATTATTGCTCACTTACATTTATCAACAATAACAGTCTTGTGATAAAGGACATTTCTAGTCCAACGAAAAGGTTGGGCAAGTTTTACGCTAGAAATATTGCTGACACTGTGCTCACTTAAGGTCCAATATTGGACTTGAATTTGTATCAATACTATAATCACTAAATTTAACAATGGTCAATGAATTCAAGATGGCACATAATTTAGAAAGTACAGTTAAATTGTACTAGCTAATACAATTGCCTATTATCACTGATCTGACAGGCTTGTCTAATAGCAATTAATCCCAAAGTTGTTACAATTTTCTCATTTTCAAGTGGATAAAAAATAATATATAAAGAATGAAACAATTTAATGATTTATTGAATAAATGCTCATTGTGTCAATATGTACATTTTCAATCTGTTTGACAATCCAAGACGAAGGTGTTTTAGTTCATTTCTGGTGGCTCATTTTCTGTCCTTTCTGTTTTTGGTTGCACAAATGTCAATAAATTTACAGTCTCATTTTCAAGTGGATAAAAAATAATATATAAAGAATGAAACAATTTAATGATTTATTGAATAAATGCTCATTGTGTCAATATGTACATTTTCAATCTGTTTGACAATCCAAGACGAAGGTGTTTTAGTTCATTTCTGGTGGCTCATTTTCTGTCCTTTCTGTTTTTGGTTGCACAAATGTCAATAAATTTACAGTCTCATTTTCAAGTGGATAAAAAATAATATATAAAGAATGAAACAATTTAATGATTTATTGAATAAATGCTCATTGTGTCAATATGTACATTTTCAATCTGTTTGACAATCCAAGACGAAGGTGTTTTAGTTCATTTCTGGTGGCTCATTTTCTGTCCTTTCTGTTTTTGGTTGCACAAATGTCAATAAATTTACAGTCTAATTTGAAATTTTATTCTTTAAATTTATCCAACTTTGAAGATGTCGAGTATGTAAATATATAAATCCATCTTGACATTCCTCATATGAGGACATATATACGCCGTTAAGACAGGTCTTATCTTCTTGATATCACTAATCTTTATATTGTCTAGTGCAGCTATGATCCGCTTGGTTTTCTGAAAAAAATATATATATACAGTGTATGTGTGTGTGTTACAGATCTAGACATAACTAAAATGATATATGGCACATTATATAATCATAATAAATGTTAACATTTTGTATAAAACACCCATTAATCTGAACATTTGGGAGGGGAGAAGGAGGGGGTTAATTAACAGGGTAACAATTTATATATTGTTCGCAAAACAGATAACAGTAAATTTAAAATAATGATAACACTAATAGATAACAGCAATTTACATATGAAAACAGTGAGTTCATAAATAGAAAATCAGATCACAGCGAGCGATGCGCTGAAAAAATGCATTAATTAATCAGTGCTTCCACAGTAACTTGTATGTGATCGTATGTATATTCCTCCCTTCATAGGGAGACTTAATTACTTTGAAATAAGTGGTGATTAAAATGAATTAACAGATAACAGAGAAAAATCTGTAAAACAGTTAACATTGTTCTCACTATTATTAAACAGCAAACAGGGTTTTTATTTTCATTACAGTTAACAACAATATCAAATAAAAACAAGAAAAATAACAGCTAATGGTTGAAAAACAGATAAAAGTTGCTGTATTTAAAACATAAAGAGTTAACAGACGTGTAAAATGCCCAAAACATTTTAACAGTAAAGATCTTGCCCTCGCCCCACCTTCCACATATGGCTTTCTACTGTTTTGAATTTGTCATTAAGAACACTCCATATTAAATGAATAAGCAATTTCTCAACAGTGAAGGTTGTATTTACTGTGACCTTGTCCGTTTTGATGGATTTGCGGTCAGCATGTTTATTCTCATCTCTTTTTATTTTATATACTCAAGGAAATTCAAGACAGAAAAAAGTATTATGGTAACATACTTCTTTTTCTGCTCTAGTGATGCTTTTTTCTTTTTCTAGACGTCTAGCTTGTCGTGATGGATAGCAGTGTTTTTTTTCTTCTTTTTCAGGCAGTAATAGCATCTGAAAAAACCAAATTCATTTGCAGGTACTCTAAATCCTTTTCAATGTCAGTAGTTTATTTTTACAATCTGAACATTGGTAGATAATGACAGATATAACAGCCATTATTATTCAAAAAATTATGAAACCAACACCTACTTCCATTCCACCCACCCCAACCCCCCCCCCCCCCACAAAAACACACACAGGCATGTACAGTATTTAACTTAAAATAATATTTCTTGTAGTATAGCTTGTTAAAGAATAATTCATGAAATATAAGTCATTAAAATAATGTGAACTATATTCAGACAATACATATATGAAAGTTCTTACACTTGTGTATGATAATCTTCCCTGTGTAATTTGAAATATGGCGGATATATAATGTGTTCTGTTGGGTGCTATTGTGAATTTCGATTTTCCATTGCTCAAAAAGCCATGGACAAACTGAAAGATAAAACATATTTAGATATTCTTGGATATTCTTGGATATATAAACCTGATATGAAAAGTACTTACATCGTCGTAGTCAACATCTGGGTGACTATAAAAAGAACAATATGGCAGTCGATGTACGTCAGTGGTCAATCTCAATCTTGACATTCTTTACCAGTAAACCTAGTGACAGTGCTGAATCCTCAAGAATTTCATCGTACCCTCACGAACTACACTAGCCATAATAATTGTTCGAACTTGGAAGTTAACAAGAACGAAAGCGCATAATCTTGAAATCTTTTCACTGAAAGGTGAGCACTGTTTTTAAAAATAGGCGCCGAGGCTTGGCGCTCATGTAAGATAAGAAAATTGAGATGCTGATTGGATGTTGTTAAGGATGTCGATTCCGGCATACGCGCAAACAAAGACGAAGCCATGTACACTGGCATCGCACGACAATCTGCTAAATTGAACCACAAATTATTTTATGTAAGTAGAATCCGTTGTATCTTCATGTAATTTTATGTTTCATATTTATGAAATTTAATTTTGGTAAGTGTACTATGTACAAAATACATGTTTTCATTATATTATAAATTATAATAAAATAAAAAATGTATTTATAGATGTTACCACAGATTTTCCCTGCTGGTGCACACTGTCAACATTTTGTCAACACTTCGTTTCCATTTTTAAAATCCTTTCAAGGTACATTGTAAATCCTTAATAACTAGCACATTTTGTTTATTCGACACATGTAATTACTAGTCTAGTATACTCTCAGAACTCACGAAATGCTCAGTATGTCATAATAATAGTTGGCTTTTTATGGTTTTAAAAGTACATTTAATGTTTACTAAAATTTTGCAAATGGAGTTCAACCAATTTTTTTCCCATCATGGACAAAGTCGCATATACTAGTCAATACCCCCATTTAAGCCAGGGGGAAGGGTGTCCAGTCGTTTTGCCTCGGAAATTGAGTCATTTCAACCTGATATAACATTAAAGATAAAGTAATAAACACATTTTACAAGTTTTGAAGTTATGTTAAAAAATAACAATTAGAAACACTAAGTACAATATAATGTATCTACTGAAACACCAAATATCAATGAAGTTGTAGTATTTGCATCAACGTATCACCTTAAAAAAAAACTTCGTCAAAAGGCTATATGTAAAGTATTACATATTTTACTGTGGGGAAACAATCCATAGCGAACAGGTATCTAATTTGGTTGAAACATAAGTCTGGGATGAACTAAAATTATGATACAAAGGTACAAATCTGCCAAAATGTCATCATTTTATTCATAAATGCATGATAATTTACATTCTTGTGACTTGATATACATTAATACTCTGTATATGACAAAATATAAAGTAATCAAAGAAATGGCTAACACCTGCTTATTAATTTTTTACAATTAATGACCACATTAAATACAATATAAATGCAGTGTTATGATAATTTTATGTATCATTCATTATGACTGCTTCTGATTATGGACAAATATAGTTCTCCAATAAAAACCGTGTATTTCTTTGAATATTATTTATATTGTGTTTTTTAGGTAAATATTGCTAACCTTAGCAGATTTTCATATGAAAGTACATAATCATCAAGTACATGTATAAGTGAACCATTGAAGCTAAGTTATGGAGATGTGTTTACTATAATTCATAGATCCCCCGTTTTCTCGTTTGCCGCAGGACAAGAAATTACTTCGACAAGATGTCTAAATACATGAAGATTCCGGAAGGAATGGTAAGCCACAATAAATTATCAGCTTATTAAAAATAGTAACTTCTGGCGAGTCTTACAAACATTATTATCTCTGTATTAAAACATGTTTGACTCCTACTCAGTTATTGATGCAGAAGCATTCTTCTGATGAGATTTGTAAAGGGAGGTAGGAGGGGAGCGTGTTGTAATAAAACTAATAAAAGTTGTCAATGTGTTATGTTTTGTAACATAATTTGCATCAATTTCATTGAATAACTAAATATTATACACATGTACAACAGTAAAAGACCAGCCTACTCCTATGTATTTAAATGGGAAATTTTATCATATGACAAACCATGGTCTAACATCAACATCAATAATAGAAATATCAAAAGATGTCACAACATATACTAAATTACTAAGAGGTTGTAAAGAAAAATGTGGGCATAGACATTCAAGTTTAATTGGTGAATATTTATATTCGGCATGTATAAAAAACAACCTTTTTACAGTGTTATTAGTATGACAGTGGAATGCTGTGTATTTCACTAATTCCTTATTATGTGTTTAGGGTGAATATGTTACATAACACACTTATGGTTGGACTAATCTTCTGAAATTAAAAGTGGTAGTTTGATGGTTTTATAGTATGGATACCTTTTAAATGTCTTCCAATACAATACAAATGTCTGGAGTTACTTTATGGCACCCAGTTTTTATTGCTGGAGTACCTGAAGAAACTTCAGACCTTCGGTAGGAAAACTGGCAACCCCTGTCATTAAGATTGAAGTAGAGTACACCCTACCCGCAGTTTGACTCGCACCAGCAACCTTTGTGTTGACAGACCACATGATCAATATTAGACGAACTACCTTAACCACTCATCCACCGAGGCCTCTGATACCTAAATGGGGGTAAATATATCCTGCTTTCATGCCAGAAACAGCTGTTCATAGGATATGTTGCTTAGTTGAGTTTTAGAATGGAAACCTGTAGCAGAACTTATAATACATCTGATGATGTGGATAAATAAAACAACAACAGTGATTTTCGTGTGCTTTAAACACATTGCAATATCATTTTTTGTTGTTGGATGTAGTTATATAATATTTTGATTATTTCAATTTTGCATTTCATTTCAGCTACAGAAAAATCATACTTGGACTTGAACTGGCCACCAAGAGTATAGAAACAGTTGTCCCTAGTGAAAAAAAAAGAGTGAAAATAATCAATATCTTAAAGAAAGAGACTTTGTTATGAAACATGGTAAAATACCAGAGAAGGGAAATATTCTTGCAAAGGAAAGAAAAGCCAATTAATGATTGAATTTTTAAAGTATGTTGTCACTAAATTGAAATTTTATAGTTGTCAACAATATGTACTAGTTTTAGAATAGTCAAAATATCATTATTAGAAAAATATTAAACAATAGATGATTAGTGTGGAGGAAATATATTCTTTCTGATGCTTTTGATTCTATTGCAAAGATGAAGTTACAATGACATGTTGAATGAGCTGCGATACTTATGAGAAAGCGTGTACATTAACCTGGAGCTTCTTTTCCTTAATTGGAGTGTGCACACAAATCAGAGAAGACGCTGCCTTTGGGAGAAAGAATGCACATAAACAAATGAGGCCGCTACTCCTTGCATTGGGCGAAAGCGTGCATACAAACCAGTGAAGCCCTTATCCCTTGCTTTAAGGAAAAGCATGCACACGAACCACTGAAGCCACTACTCCTTTCATTGGGAGAAAGTGTGCACGCGAACCAGTGAAGCCGCTTCTCCATGCATTGGTCGAAAAGGTGCACATGAACCAGTGAGGCTGCTTTTCTTAGATTAAACAGTGTACACACTAAGCGAATCTGAACAAACCATTGTTTTATATATAGATACATAGATGGTTTTTAAAATGCAACAAATAAAATGAAAAAGTCATTCTTGACTGACATTTCTGTAAGCATTAATTAAAATGCAATGTAAGAGATTGCTAATTTATTGACTGATGATGCAACAATTAGTTACATAGTAAAAATAAAATAAAATTAGTTTTGAAAAAAACATTTTTATTTTGATCTTTTGAGAAAATTAATTAATATTCCATCAAAATTGTATAAAGCGTTTTGATGCAAATTCAGGTTAGGATGACTTAAATGAAGACTATATTAACAAAAAATTAGAATTTGAGTAAGAAATAGGAAATCAAACATACTGGTTTTGTGCCATTATGGTAGTATATTTAATATATTTCTGATGCTGCTGTGACCTCACATTTAAAAATTGTATAGATATTTTTCAAGTAATATGTAGTTAGTATTAAATGTTAAGTTTTGTATGAATTGGGTGATTGTTTTCGGGTAGTTAAAGGTTTAATTTCGTAACCATTTTCTTTCTCATTTTAGACAAATTTGAGGTCAACCAATTCTAAAGCAAATGAATAACGAGTCCTACATTTTCTTTTTTCATATACATGTTAGATTTATTCTTATAAATTTGTGGTAATATTTTAGCTCTTTAAAGATTGTTAGATCAAATGAAGTTGCAATAGTATAGTGCTGTATTTTTTTAGTATGCAGATATTTGCTGCTGGTAATTTGTTACAAATATAATTTAATACTGCATTGTTGTATGTTAGTAAGGAAGTATTTTCTCATGAATGTAAAGTGCACACAAATAAAATTTATGTGGAAAGGAAAGAAATTAAATGCAAAAAAAAGAAGAAATGTATAGTGACAACTACCTTCTGAACTATCTTTGTACACACTGTAAAAATAGTATAATAGTATGACGGGATGTTTTTTTGTATATTTATAAATACTTACATATATAGTGTAATGTTCTTATTACAAATGCTTCTTATTAATACATGTTACATAAATTATCTGTTGGTTTGTATCATTTTTAGGTATATATTTAAGGTCCATTTTAAAGGTGTCATTTAAATCACAGGTGCGTTTTTTCAAGTTCAAAAGTATACTGCTGAAATTCATGACATTACTCAATATTGAATGACACTGAATTTTACATTAGTTTGACATGGAACGACAACACAATTAATGACCTTTGCAACTAGTTGTCCACGAATGTAGTTCCCTATAAAATGGTATCTTTCTTTGTAATTTTTATTCTTTGGCTTTTTTTCTTGTTTTATTTCAACTTTTTGGGCTTATTGGAAAGAAGAAAAATTTTGAAATTAAACATTGGGTGAAATATAATGGATTAATATGAATTTGGTCTAGTGGAATAATTGCCCATTTCCTGTTTTCTGAGTCTCTCGGACTTCATCCCTGAAGATAGAGATGCTTCCAGAGCTTTAATAAGAGTTAGGTGCGATCAATTTTTCTGAATTTTGGATATAGTTTGGAAGTGGTATGGTACTTTCAGACTAACAAATGACATTTGTTTAAATTGACTTTATGTTAAAATAGACAAAGAGGAAATAGAAGCATTCATTAACTGTGTGTTATTTCCACATTACACCTATTGTTTGAAGATTTTGGAAGTTAGATCAACATTGATGCGAGACTGTACCACTACTAGGAAAGATCAAAATATCATAGTTGTGTTATATTTATTACATATTGCAGCAAAATGTCATTAAACTGTCAACACCGACAATATAAAAAATTCTTCGGATTTTAAATTAATATGATGAAATGTCACAAATTACATTTCATCCACCTTTATTCTAAACAAAATGTCCATATAACTTGTTGTTGAAGATGACTTGTAGTGGACTTGTTGAAATGTCATTGATGACCTTTTATCTATCTGTCAGTATCAACAAAATTTCTGAGATAACATATCGTTCCCCTTTTATTAGGAAAAAATGTAGCAGACGACCTGTTGCCCACCTGTCATTATACACAAAATGTCCCAGTAAATATATCGTTCACCTTTCAGTTTGAACAAAATGTCGAAGATGACCTGTCTTTAATCTTTTAATTTTAATGAAAGATCAACTATTGTCTGTCGGTCACATTTCTAAAATACAAAATATCAAAGGTTACCTTTTCTACCACAAAATTTAACAAAATATGGACTTGGGAGATAGGTAAACTTTTGATAATATTTTGGGCTTGACAAAATGTGAACAAAAGACGATTTTTCGTGCAGTGAAAGAAACATGTTATGTCTATCTTTTTCGATTTAGATAAAGCATATGAAAAAACATGGAAATACGGTATTTTATAAGATCTTTTTGATATGGGGTTGAAAGGTAGACTTCCTACCTTTATAACAAATTCTTTATCTAACAGAGGAAAAAACATAATATCGAACGTCAACTGCAGTTGTGTTAATAGAATAGAGAAATGGTCAATGAAGAATGGTTTTAAATTCTCCACAGCAAAAACCGGTGGGATGCATTTTTGTAATAAACGAAAGATGCATCCTGATCCCGATTTAAAATTATATAATAATCCAATCAAAATTGTAAAAACTACTGTTCTTAGTCTCATATTTGATTCAAGGCTAACCTTTCGTCCCCATATCAAAATGTTAAAAAATAAATGCCTTAAAGCATTAGATATATTAAAAGTCGTATCCAGCACCGACTGGCGTGCTGAATGCGATGTTCCACTTAATATATATAGATCGCTGGTGCGGTCGAAATTGCATTACGGTTGCTTTATTGATGGTTCAGCTCAAAAGTCATATGTCAAAATCCTTGATACTATACACCATCAAGGAATGCGACTATGCTTTGGAGCTTTCAGAACAACACCTGCTAATAGTTTATATGTTGAAGCAAACGAGCCTTCTTTGTATCAAAGAAGAATTAAGATCGGTTTGCAATATGCATCCAAATTAAAGGCTTATCCTGCCAATCCTGCTCACGACTGTGTTTTCAAATCTCTATCAAAAACATTTTTGAAAAACATTCAAATAACATTCAACCTTTTGGCATCAGAATAAAACCTCATTTGAAAAATTCTTGCATAAATTTAGATGAAATTGCTGCTATTGAAATTCCACATAACCCACCATGGTTAAACCCTAAACCGGTATTTATTTTGATCTACGAAACCATAAAAAACCTGACACAAACCCTTTAATTACTCAACAACACTTTGCAGAAATAAAATCTTACTATCAAGACCATTTGCAATTTTTACAGATGGATCGAAGGACGGCGATAAAGTTGCATCGGCCGCTGTATTTGGAGAGTGTGCTGAAACTCGCCGTCTTCCTTCCGCTCCTTCTGTTTTTAGTGCCGAAACGCAAGCTATCCTTCTTGCACTAAAAATTATTGCTTTTCAGATGAGAGTAAATTTATGATCTGCTCCGATTGTTTATCATGTCTTTGGGCAATTAAAAATTATCAAATAAAAAATCCATTTATTTTAAAATATTTCAAATTTATAAATCGCTGAAAACTTAAGATAAAGAGGTTCTATTCTTCTGGATTCATGTGGGAATCCATCTAAACTCAGTCTTCGACAGAGAAGACAAGAAAGCCTTAAAGAATGACATAATTAATGGTAAAATAACTTATACAGATTTTAAATCCCTTATTCTAAAATATATTTTAATACATATCAGAGTTTTTGGGATCTCCAAGTTCATAATAAACTTAATGAGATCCAGCCACTAATGCACACAAGTAACTTGAAATGTTTTAGAGGTCGTAGCGACCAAGTTGTTTTAACACGGTGTCGTCTTTGTCATACAAGGCCCACACATAGTTATATTTTAATTAATGAACCACGACCCAAATGTGTGCCATGCAACAGTCCATACACAATTAAGCATGTCTTGATGGACTGTGTGTACGTGGCCCACAGTCAGGAACGTTTCTATTCTGTAGATACCTATTTTAATTTATTTAAAACTGTCGCAGGAGACACAATTTTAAAGTTCTTAAAAGAAATTAATTTATTTAATAAAATTCAATTTCGCTATTAATTGTGATTCTTCGTACATGTATTGTTTTAACTACCATTTGCATCTGTATATATTCTCATATTATTGTATGAGACCACGTTTTAGTATAAAACGGAGGCGTGACGTACTACTTATTTAAAAATTGTAACTCTCACGTCCTGAATATAGCTGAAGTAATGCTTGCTGGACAACAACCAATCAATCAATCAAATTATCCAATTTGACATGAACTGATTCGTTGTTTTATAAAAGAAATCTCGTCATTGATTGGATAATTTATCTGTCAATTATTGCATGTGGAACGAAGTCAACAAATAACAATGGTATGACAATTGTTAAAGCTAGTTAGATGAAGGTTATAACAAAATACCGCATACCGAGAAAGCTGTCAAAAAATCAAAGTCGGAGAAACTAAAGCAGGTGTTTCTCGTGGAGCATGTCTTTTCGTAATTGTCATCTTTGCAGTTTTTCTAAGGCATGTACAGTCCCTGGAACGTATAAGTTAACGCTTTTATCGTTCGTACATCGTGCGTTTATCGTTCGTACAACGTCCGTACATCGTGCGTATATCGTTTGTATATGGTACCGTATAACGTATAGTATATCGTGCATCGTTTTCACCAGCGTGCATCGTATGGTGGATCGTTTGTTCTATCGTTTATCGTATGGTTTTCCGTTTATGTTAGCGTATATCGTATGGTTTATCGTTTGCGTTATCGTTCGCCATATTGTTGTTCTGTCAAATTAGCGTACATTAAATAATGCTTGGGTAAATTGATTTTACATGTACATCGTTATTTACATTTAGTAAACTGCAACATTAAATAACATATTTCTGCTCTAAGGATAATAACTGTGCATTAATAGTTTTTAAATAACTTTGTATTATTGATGTAAAAAATTTATTGCATTAAACAGGACATGAATTTTCGTTTTTACATAATATAAACTGCAATTGAGTTGTCAATAAATAAATAAATAAAAAAAAAAATAAATAAATAAATAAATAAATAAATAAATAAATAAATAAATAAATAAATAAATAAATAAATAAATAAATAAATAAATAAATATTCTTTAAGTCAATATGGTTAATAAAATAAAAACACCAGCTATCTCATGAGCTGTTTAACCGACATTGCCCTAGGGAACATGACCATTTATGTTTAGTTTATATATGCACTTAAATGATACAAGTAATAAACAGGTACACTGAACAGGAGATACATTTTTAAATTAAATATATTCATGGATAAATTATAAATAAAATATTTATGGTAGATGCTACAGATAGCAGTAACCGTTACACTTGTGTACAATAGCTACAGTAATGTAGCTCCGCCGACATAAAACAATGTTCAAAGGAGTTAATTAATGCAGCTTTTGTGCGTAATTGCATGTATGAGACACGTACGTTCTCCTATTTCGAAATGATTTTATACCTTTTTTATATGTTTTCTATATATAATTTTGAGCTGTCTTATGTATGAGTATTTGTACATATATGTAGGAGCCTGGTTTTGCATACGCATGTAACAAGGGGGGCTAGTATATTATGTTTGCTAAAATATAAGAATTTTTCATAAGTACCTATCATTTATGCTTATGTTAGTTTATAATTAAACGAAAACTTGATGTATTTGTTCGAACTTTGAATATGACCCCCTTTGCATCCGAATTGATTTAAAATTATAACATTAATCCACAATATTTACTGCCCCATGCGGGATCCGAGTGGCTAAAAGAATAGACCGCAGTCGCGCTAGCTTGTCGTAAAAGGCGACTAAATAGCGCCCAGTACCCTGACCGGCGTGTCAGGTCGGTTTGCCTAAAGACCGTCTGGGATGTGTGCCCCAGGTGGTTGAGTGGGGTACCCCTGGCAAGCTGGGGTTGTCAGGCCATAATACGGAAAACCTGACCGCAAACCATATTAGTGCACCGTGTTGGGAAAATGCCACGTTCCTCGCACGTTAAAGAACGCTGCTGTAGTATTCGATATGAGTAGGGATTTCGATCCCGCTACAGGAGGCTAAATTGCCCGACCCTATCCATCCTCTAATTTGCCAGTGGCAATCTAAAATCCGTTACCCCTATTTTTCCTTGTGTCCCATCCTATTTTCATTCATCATCATTTCATGTTCATTTCATAGTCCATTTCATGTTCATCGCCTGAATATAGCTGAAATATTGCTGCTCGGGCGTTAAACACCATTAATCAATCAATCAATCACAATATTTACTCGTATGTCTAATAACATTCTATCAAAACAATGAAATTTAAATATCGACAATAAAGAGTTTTTTCTTTGTCTTCAGTAACAGATAGTTTACGAGATATCTATAATAAATACACGTATCTCCACCTTTCCATCAACTAAATATGATGTCGGACGTATGATATCGTTACTTCGAAATTAGAGTACTTTTCAAAAGATAATCAAGTTGTTATATAAATTACACTGTAATAAAATCACTTCAAAGGGACACGTTAGCCTCTATTACCTGTTGTGATTGCAATTAACATATTAACAATTAACATATCTTACTTGTGCACCTTTGCACCCCAGGTAGCTACACGTAAATGACACGTATACATTAAATAAATAACACCTTTTATACATAGTAACAATCATTACAATAAAATTAAGTTTTCGAATTTTCAACTAACTTAATAGTGCATGACGAATCGCGCGTCTATTGCTTATTTTTAAAATTTTATTTTATAAATTGAAATTTATTTTACAAATCGTATGTTTGGAACATAAAAAAAGCATCTATGGTCTTGTATTATTAAAGTGCTGTGAAGAAATATTCAAATACTGTGAAACTAAAACTTAAACTAACTAAAAAGTGTTTTCTTAATAATGCACGTAAAACAAGTACGAGTCTTCCACAAAGTTTACAAACAGTTTTACTGCCCATTAAATCAACATATAATATTTTACTTTTGTTTGTATCATTAGTCTAATGTCCATGGATCGGTATTTCAGCTATATTCAGTACAAAAACAAGTTGATAAGAAATAAATTAATTTAATTAGAAAAGTGGAAAATTTTGTTTGCCACTTAAATATTTGTTAATTGTTCGGTATCATATTAACACCTAAATTAAAGGCTTCCTGCTGAAAGCATTTAAGTTCATCCACCCGTGAACGACTGTGGTCGAAGACGTGAACACACTATGAATTACCCATTGCTCAAAACAGGGTCGACTTTCACGTGCAAATCATGGATATTTTTTAAAACTCAGAAAATCGGTACAAAACCCCGCTGTTTCTTTTTTTGAATCCGTAAGTAAAATAAAATTCTGATGAGGTGACTCTATGCCAAGGTTAGATGCTGCAACCCGAAATATCGCTATTGGTCGAATCGTGGCCCGGGAATCACCGAATGCTGTTGCCAGAACGTACAATGTTCATAGTAGCACAAGTTCACGCCTTTGAGACGCTAACAGCAGCTTGGTACTACGATATGCTGACTACGTTCAGGGCGTCGCGTGTTACAATTCTGGCGCAGGATCGTTACATTTATTGCCAGTAATTGACATTCAAAGAGAAATTGTTCAACACGACAATGCTCGACCACATACAGCACGTGTAACAGTTGATTTGTTAGAGCAACAGAATGTCAATGTGACCCGTTGGCCATTACGATCTCCGGATCTTAACCCAATTGAACATTTTTGGGATGAACTGGATCGGCGCTTGCGCAAACGAAAACCACCGCCGCAAAATCTGCAACAATTAGAACAGGCACTTCAGTATTAGAGGCCAATGATACTGGTTTTCGTGCCAAAAGTTTAATTCAATCCATGCCAAGAAAAGTAAGGGCGTTTCTAGCAAATGATGGGCACAATCGATACTGAAATTTTTTGCGTGATTTATTGACAATATGCGACAAAAATGTTATATTCCATGGTAAAGAAACTCATGAACAAGAAATGTGCCAATTTTTCATTTCTGTATCAATTATTTATATGATAAATTGTTAAAATAATATATGAAATAAACTTCCCTTTTGTTGTATGTTGCGTTTCTTTATTTAGTGAGTATATATTATGATAATACTTGTCAATTAAAAAGATAAAGTTAATGAGGTAATAATGAAAGCTAATCGATCTCGAACAAAACGTTATCAGCTTAAAATTATGTAATGTTTAAAAACAAACATTATATGATGACAATGTTATTTTAAATGTTTTAATAGTACGTGGTAGCGTGGTACCACAGTACGAAAACTAATAAAACCAAGTAAATATAACAAATATGTAAGTGGTCAATAAGAGTTGTTAAAACAGAAAAAACGGAAAGGTAAATAGTGATTGATTTAAATATTAGATGCATGGAAACAAAACAGCAAAGGAAACCGACCGAACAACAAGAGCCGAATACAAATCCGGATAAAGACAAACATATACAACACAAAACAAAAACGAGTAATAAAATGTAGAAAGGTTTTTATGAAACAATAGCGAAAAAAACCGACCGAAGAACAAGAGCCAAAAGTCCAGAGACAATTACAAATCCAAATATAGACATGTTTACATCATATTAGCTAGTAGCTACGCAGATAACAATTGTGCTTGGCCAGCTCGTAAGAGGAACTATCCGAAGCACACAAATATATATCCACCTTTTCAAACAACAGGCGAGGCATGACTGTTACAAACATGACCATTATCAGGTTGGATTTCTGAAACAGGTATCTTAGTTATTTAAGTTAAAACAATATCAACGTTCAGGTCCAAAGACATGTGACTTCTAATAAAAGTTATAAATACCTTAGATATATATTTTATCAGTCTGGCGTGTTGTTTACTGATAATTCGCCCGATATGTATTTAGCAGAACATAAGGTTACACCTGGGTATGCTGTTAGATGTCTTGTTGTATAAGCGCACACGATTCACCTTTGATACCATGTATCTTTTACATTCAGTGATCAAATATCTCTAAATAAACCTTTTGTGCCAAAGGTAACAGTGATTTTTATTAAAATAAATGCTGGAGATAGTTCGTAGTATTGTAAGGTGTGTTGTTGACCGACAATTTACCAGAAACATATAACACTATTTGTTAAGGATGAACAAGACAAGTAGTCTCTGTTTTTAATCCAGAATTAAGTAATTAATTAGCGGTGGGTTTGAAATAAAACTTGTATTCCAGACCAATATTATTTGTTGCGTAAAGATGCATAACATTGCTTTTATGGATTACTGTTTGTATTTGGAAACAAAAGAATATTAGGAATTCCCCACTTTAAAAAGGCAATTTTATTTTTTAAATAAAATTATTAATCGTTAATTTTCGCTACGTTTCAATAATACTTCCTGCATGTAGTTTAAGATAAACTGAAAGGTGAATAATGTTTTAGGTCTAATTTTGTTTTATTTTCCTAAACTCATGTCTTGCCTAAAATTCTAAATTGTTAGGAGGTTTCTTGCAACAATATGTTTTTTTTACAATGAAGGTCGGCTGAGAACCAAAATTAACAACACATAGGTTGATTTTAATTTTGTGTTTGTAAATTTTCTATTTCTACTTGGCAACATTC
This sequence comes from Limnoperna fortunei, assembly GCA_944474755.1. Classification (NCBI taxonomy): domain Eukaryota; kingdom Metazoa; phylum Mollusca; class Bivalvia; order Mytilida; family Modiolidae; genus Limnoperna; species Limnoperna fortunei. The sequence goes on along the minus strand of OX104117.1, from coordinate 75,343,174 downwards.
CAGCAGCAATTGCGTATGAAGTATAAATAAACTAGTTTAGCGGGAACCCAATAGCCTGTATACAGATTTTCATGATAGTTTGTGTCTTCTGATAGAAAAACTACTTAACCAAGGGTTCAAAGTGGTGAGATTGGAGTCAAAACTTAGAAAACCTTACGGTCGCCATATGATTTAGTTGTGTGTCACAAATGACCATTTGTTCCGTTTTGTTACCCCCTATTCTGAATATCCGCGGATCTGTCTAATTACCGGATGGTTGTGTGGTTTGTGTTACTAATTTTTTTTTGTTTTGTGTGTGGGGTTTTTAAATTTTTTGTCTTCTCTTTTGTTTAAGTATTGTTTTGTCTGTCCTTGACTTATCGTTTCCTATAAAATATGAAGATTTGAATGCGAACCTATAAACCATCTTAAACAATTTTGTATAAATGTTTAGTAAAATTGGTAGGAATCGTAAAAACTCCTTAGATATTTCTATAGTTTATGTGTTATGCAGAACGTAGTTTACACCTGGATGTCCTGATTGGCGTTGTACAAATGAACACGATCTGAATCCAGTATCGTTTACATTAGATTATCAAATAACTTCAGATAACTATTTTGTTACAAAGTTTACGGATGTCTGAGTAATCATGTTTGAAATAGTTTCTTAGTATTGTAGGGAGTGTTGTTGACCCACACTTTACTGATAATTCATTGTGTATTTATAAAGATAAATAAACGCAGTTCTCTCTGTAATCTAGGATGAATAGACAATAATTAAGGGATAGCTTGATTTAAAATTAGAAATTATAAGCTACAGGATAAAGTGATATTACATTATGTAACATTTCAATTGGTTCTAGCTTTGTTGCGTAAAAATGCTAAACATAGATTGTAATGATTATTGATTCAATTTTGAAACAAAACAATGCATATTTTTTATAGGTCATTTTCGTTTAAATATTAAAAAAAACAAAAATAAAGCAAAAAACAAAAACAATTATAGTTTGTTTCTTCTTATTATAAATCAATGTTATTTCCTGCTACTTTTTAATACTCATTTTTGCATGAAGTTAAGTGTTATATATGTAAGAAAAGATTTCAATTCGAGCCTATGAGTAATTTGGTATATGTAAAGTGAAAAAAGCTAGGAGTTATTATAATATGTATATAGGCGCAGCCTAAATGCCAGCATTGCATATTTTATGGTTCATGACGTTACTTAAGAGCACATTTTTGTTGTCTGTTTAAAAATAAAACACTTCAAATTTTTCGAAGTCAAAATTATTTTTGTCTCCTTTAAATAAATTTTAGTGCTCGTCTACAATATTTTCTTCTGATAGCTCTTCTACCATCTGAAATGGGTTTGTTCACATGGATCACGTGACTTTTTACATACATGCAGATAACCGTATAGCTTGCATCTGCGATGTTCGCTAATAGCTTTTCCTGGAGTATGGGTTGCTCATTGTAATCTTTTTCCTGTTTCCCTTGTTTTGTATTTGGTTTCTCTCTGTTTGTTTAGTTTAGTTTTGCATTATATGTTTTTGTTTATTTGTTTTGTTGTTTTGTTTTCCATTCCATATTTGCTTACAAACGGACAAGGAGAATATCAATCGGCCGGGATAAAATAAAAAATCGTTATATTTTATGTGATGGCATGTTATGTTTCGTTATACTTATTGTGACTGTATGACAAGTAACTTTGTCATCCTATATAAGGTATAAAAATGCTGAATTCAATTTCTGTCAGATTAATATTAGTAACAAAAATTCCATCGTCACGCGCAAGAACACATGTGCTATGTCTATGTTCCCCAGGATTTACCTCCGCTCTGAAGTGATTAAATACTTTGGCATATTTTTACAATGTCCTACTAATAGCCTCTGATAGAGTTAACCAATCATAAACGACTTTCAACGGTACTTAAACTCGACCTATATTTACATTTGATTGCGTATTTATCTCAGACGCGTTGCAACGTTGAGTGTGTGTTTGTGTATGTCATGTTATGTTTACCTAAAAGAACATTTTGCAGGTTATGTTGACGTATTTAGATACAATTCTCCCTCGTTATAATGCAACCTTTTGGACCTGGCATTTTTTTGGCATTATAAGAGGGTGGCGGTATAAAGAGGGATGATTATTTAAGACTTTTTCTGTAGCATTATTGTTTTATACATTTGTGTACATGTATAGTTACAAATACGGATATAGACAAACGCAACACAAAAATCAGAAAGAGAGTAACTCGAATCCAATACAAACCATGGGTGCACTCAGGTGCTCCGACGAGTAAGCAGTGCCTGCCTCTAACCCGTCGAAATACTCATTGTCATGTCTAGGGAAAAGTCAAATCCAGGAATAGGAATCACTACCTATGACTCAGCGAAAATGTCAGATCGTATTTGACTACATGTATATTGTTTATATTGCTCATATTTCTTGCATGTTTATAATGTTTATATTGTTATAAAATGATTTGAAAAGCAAAAAAGACTTAATTGACAAATAATAATGCAAAATAAACATGAAATTTTAAATAATTTTAATGAGGTTCAATCAATTTTTTTTTTACTAAGGAGTCAGCGATTGTCTGTTACTTTGCCTTGTCTATTTTAATTTTTTCCACTAACCGTTTTAAATAGAAAAGTTTTTCCATATCAGCCTCGTTCGTTCCAGGTTCCATTTCAAAGAACTTAATTGTTGTGTAAAGACATTTAATAACAGTTTTATATGATGGTTGGTTGTCCTCAGTTTGCGCGTCTGTATCCGTTTCATCATCGCTAACGGTATAGCTGTTAATCCCTTGTTGAATAACCTGGAGAATCATTTCATCTGTCACATTTGTAGTTCCGGATCAATTTCAAGATCTTCATACACTTTGTTTATTAGTTCGATGTCCTGATTTGTAATGGAATAGCTTTCATTCCGGTTTTCAACAACTTTGCCTATTTCGCGGTTTACTAAACCTATATGTTTCCAACAGTTGAAAATAGTGCGCTTTGAAACTTCGTCCCAAGCAATTTTAGTGACACGGACAGCATCCCGTAATGAAATCATTGGAGGATCATTGTTGTCAACACACCTTACAAGTTTTCGCAATTGCAATATCCGATAGTGACCTTTATAGTACTGAAGTAGTGATAAGAAGAGGTGTTCGGGGATGGAGTGACTCGGTTCATTGTCCAATATGAGTAAAATGTTTCGATTTTTGCCTTCTCATTTTCCTATCCAAATATTTAAGATAATCCCGAAAAATTAGTGAGTTCATCGATGAATTTTTATTAGCCGTGTAGTCAACATATATATCCACATTACAATTTTCAAAGCATCGAGGCTTCAATGATTTCCCTATAACAAGAGGATTTAACTTGTCTGAGCCGTCTGCGTTTGTACATAAAGCCACAGTTATTCAGTCCTTAACTTTTTTATTCCCCTTTGTGAATTCCGCTATTGTAAACGATCTATCGGAGCATTCTAAAAAATAACCCAGTCTCGTCTACGTTAAATATGTCACGTTCAGAGTAATTTAGCATTTTTTGAGGAGCTTCGTGGTGGCCTGTATCAATGAGAGCTCTATCTGCACCTGCACTTTCACCAGAAATAAGGTGAAGATATTGCATGAATAAGAAAACTCCGTTACACCAGTTTCATTATCAAATTGTCGGGCCTTTTCCTTTAACATGTCGTCTGTGGTGGGAACGTTTTTAGCTCTTGCATTCGTGAACCATCGATATAGGCATTGTTCCATCTTGGAATGATGTGCATAACGATGTCTTTTTCGTGCCGGTGAACATGTTTCCTCACTTTCATATTGCTGCTTTCTGAATATAATATATCGTCTTTTAATCGAAATTTCCCATATAGCGCTAAAATGATCTGCCACGTGTTGTTGTGTTGCAGCTGGTTATTCATTGACATATTTTAGTATTTTACGCTTTTGCAAATCTTCTAACAAAGTTAGCGTTCCCTTCTGGGTTGACATTTTAATGAATAAATTTTTAAATTAGCAGGATAAACATTACGTATAACATTAAACTGTGATGACGGTAAATGATAATGACCACTAATGAGCTGTGCACACAACAATTATGTTAATTGATTTATTGATTTTCTAATCGGGGGAATTACGCTCAGATACTGAACGTGATGAAATTTACACATAAATAATTATATGTAATTTATGTGTTTGGCAGTAGAAAGGGGTAAAAATTTTATTGAATAAAAGACTTCTGCTATTGAAAACTTGTGCGAGGGTGGCATTACAACGGGGAATATAAATGGTTAAAAAACGGGACCGTAAGAAAATCGTGGCGATATTCAAGGTTGACGGTTTAATGGAGGGCGATATACCGATGGTACATAGTACAGGAACACTCTATAGGCACTGAATCACAAAGTGTCAGATTTTCAACTAATTTTGGAAATCAAGCCTGAGTGTAAGTCTAAGTGATGTTTAAACATTGATATAAGACGTTTTATCCCCATGGACTAGTATAATTGAGTTATAGGTTCCTGCCATAGATTAGTTCATTCGAACGGAACGGATTTCGACATTTTACACAACATAAACTTTTCTTGCAGAGGCGAATAATATCATAATTGGTTTAATGGCTACAAGTAATGACAGATAAATTGGACAGTTGTTAGTTTAGAAAATACGAGTAAATAGAATTGATGTAAATACTTTATTTATGTATAGTATATTATAGTCCAAATGTAGTAACACATTGTAGGTGGATTGGTTCCTTATTATATTAAAAAAGAGTCGTCAAACAATGTTATTGTGGTGAATTTGTAATCAATTTAAAGTATCGAATTTAAAAAATCCGGTCTTCTATATTATTATGAGTCCGCATCTACCATGATGCCAGCTTATCTGAGATACCATCCGAAACGTAGTTCATATGGCTCATGTTTACATGCATGTTAACGTAAAGCTGGAACAACCAATTCTTGCTACTACGCGATCATCTCATATTTTATGATTCATTGCGTTAATTTCGATCACCTTAGCAGTGCTTATCCATTCTAGTGGTCACAGACGTCTTTCTCTGATGTGTGGGTGACCTCATATCAATCGAATTGAACAGTGTTTTATAGATTGTATGGATCACGTTATCAGTTTACATGCATGTTACCGTAAACATTTGTGATGCTCGCTACCATCCGAAACATTGTTTCATCGGTTTAAAACAAATTGTCGGACATTTTTGTTGTTATTTAATATTATCGATGTAAAATTTATTTCTATCTACCACAATATTTTCTTTTGACAGCTCAGCTACCATCTGAAATGGGTTTGTTCATATGAATCACACGACCTTATTTATACAGATGCATGTAAGCGTAAAACTCGCATCTGCGATGCTCGCTATTATAAGTTCAAATTTGTACTGACACGAGAAGACCTTTTAACTGCCTTACTACTAGGCTGTTACATTTCAATAGCTGCAATAGTGTACATGAGTTTTGACATTTCTTTTACCAAATCTATTCCGATATTATGCCTTTCCTTTATTGAATTTTTTTCAACATGATTACGAATATAATTATTACTTTTTTTATCTTTTGAAAACACAAGGCTTTCCTTTTATTTAAGAATTCAATGAGCTATAAATGCACTTGATTGTCTTTGAATGTCATTATACAAACATCAAGCAGTTAAATGTTTATCAGAACATTTACTCTTAAACCATATATTTCAATATTTTACAATTTTTTTAAAACGAAAATTATACTCACTGTCTCTTTTGAAGTCTCACAGAAACAATAACAAAGACGTACACGATTGTGATTTCAGCTGAGGAGGCAGTTGTACAAACATTAATGTCTTATGATAGGTCAGTTATAGCAAAACCAAGTAGATGTAATCATTAAATAAAACCAAATATAAAAGAAAAAGGCGTAGCTCTAAAAAACACGTTTTTCTTCATAATGTCCTCTGAATGAGTTATCTGCAAAAGACCAAATCGAATGAAATACTATACCTTTACCGTTCAGGCTTTGTGTTGGACATACAGAGGATGTTGTACTTGTAAGTCGTATTAATTATTTTTTTATACTTGATTCCATATTTTACATTCTTTGACTTTTATGATTTATTTTACTAACTTAAATGTTGTACAAAAACATTAGGCAACATAACATAACATATGTACCTTATTGATAATAACACATAAGTCTTGTGTATTCTTACATCACTAAATAAAATTCATGCATTTTTGTGTATTGCTATTAGATTTTAAATAATTTAAGACATGGTAAGCAATGATACTTTTTTATTTCAAGATATGGTTATAAGTATAGGATTTCTCTTCAAATTTTGTTAATCATAATTCAATTTACAAAGTTGTAAATGGCATATGTTACAGTTTAATTGGTTTATTAGATTGATAATAACACATAAGTCTTGTGTATTCTTACATCACTAAATAAAATTCATGCATTTTTGTGTATTGCTATTAGATTTTAAATAATTTAAGACATGGTAAGCAATGATACTTTTTTATTTCAAGATATGGTTATAAGTATATGATTTGTCTTCAAATTTTGTTAATCATAATTCAATTTACAAAGTTGTAAATGGCATATGTTACAGTTTAATTGGTTTATTAGATTACCTGAATACCTCATTTGTTTTCTTACTTTTATTTATTCATTTGCATTATAAAGTTTTCCTAAAAAAATAAAATATTATTTCAGCCTTAATAATCATTATAATGTTGTTGTAAAACACTGATTGTCTGTAATTTCTATCTGCCCTAGATATGTGGGGCGTTGACACTTTCATGAAGTAAGAAAGACAGTTTGTATGCAAGAATGAAAGGGAGGAATTAGTGCTTCAAATACATGCATAATAATAGTATAGTGCTGTAAAATAAATCACATGTAAAAATGAAGAACATAAACTTGTCTTGTCTTTAGATTTCTATTGCAATGAAATATTTTTAAAAAAGATTTAAACTGGCCTAATAATAGGTCAAAGGGATACGTCCCAAGACCCACGACCAGAAATATGGGATACGTCCCAAGGTTTTACATCACCCTTATATAGAGAAGCTGAATGCATTGAATGTGTGTTCTCAACTGACAACTCTTGCGTTGAAGGCTTCTCCGCCGAATAAAGGACAAATGTTAACAATCCCTTAGAGAGGTCGGATATTTTAATTAGATCATGGTTACTTGAACAAGCGGCTGTGCCACAGAGTCCGCAACAACAATATATATGGGCAATCCTAACTTTTACTTAAAGACTCTTTACCGGACAATGAGCGTGCACTCTCAGTGTCTGAATATCAGTCTCTCCCTCTTATGAAAAATTATGTGAGGGGAAATGCTAACCTTCATTCGCCTCAACCCAGGGGTAGTACAGTTCAACAGGTTAATACATCCCCAATTCATTTGCTTACACCTCAGATATCTAGGCCAATAGCGCAATTACAATATATATATTCAATAATTATGTTATTACTTTAATATGTTAACTAAGAGCACAAATTTATGAATTAATTCCAAATCAAAAGCATTAAATATACATACATCAAAATGTAGTTATAATCTCTGCGTCTTCAAAGTACCACTACCACCATCAACGCCACCGCCAACACCACCATTATGGACGACTTCCGGTCTTAAAATGGCCTTATTAGCAGTCCTCGTCTTGATGACTCATTGGGATCTTTTGACCAAATAAGGACCGATACCCCGCAATGATGACTCAGGTACTTCTGGTGATGACACAAAAAGGGGACGGAAACGTGTGACCATATAGAAAAGGGGCGGAGCATCCTACCATTTGGATGCGCCCTGCGCTTTTGCGAGGGAAAAAACTGATAACACCCAACAACTTATTTTTGGTTGGGAACATCTAAGAAACTATAAAAAATCCGACAAACCATTTCATTATTCAACAGCTGTTTACTATCCTACTCATCGTGCAATTTCAATTTTATTCAAGTAAAATCTTGTCACCAAATCTGGTACTGGGTCTATACAGGGAGGGTTACCAGTGCGCGACCCAAAGAGCAGCTCAGCGCGTTCCTGTGGGGTGGGTAGGGGAGACCATCTAGATAGGGGTTTTCGGGTTATAATGCAGAAAGCCTGGCCGCGGACCGTAGTGGGTAACGTGTCTAGAGAGTACTACGCTACTTGTACGAGAAAGACCCATCTTGTAGATATAAAAAAAGAGTAGGCTCCGGCCCTTACAAATACTCCATACTGTTTTATTGGGAAAATTGTGTTTCTTGTGTCATTTCCCACCCTTTTTCCCCATTGATTTATGGTTTGTTAACTTTTTCTCGTCCTAAAAATTGTTGACATACTGCTCGCTAGACGTTAAACACACATCCAATCATTCAACCAAATCTGGTAAAATACTCACGTAAATTTAATGATAGAATATAAAGAGTTAACAGAGAAACATCTAACACCATATATCTTCACAATTTACTTCATTATGGACATATATTTTACGTGCTTAAGCGTAAAATTATGCTACCCATTTTTGATGCGTTCAGATGGACTCTCTGTTTGCTCACAGAACAGAACACAATTATTAACTGCTTCGGCAAACCGGTATGTCGCTCTATAATATGCACCGTTTACTCGTCTTATAAATGACTGGTTATTTTATGCAGAAACATAAAGTCTGGATGATCCACAATCCCGGCGTCTTCTGCTGCATTGCAGATTAGGCTTTTGATACCTACTGGTGCTGACAACTCATCTGAAAATAGGCTTATGAACTTTGTCATGACATTAGCGCCTCGTAAAGGATTCGACGGCAAAGTGTCCAGCATAAAAGCTGGCCACTTGTCATGTGAAAACGTGCTGTGATTAACAAGCCTGGAGAAGGGATGGGTTTACATACTCCATCCTAGGACAAGATAATTCAACAGGTCTTTGCCCAACAATATATATGGTACAATCTGAAATGCCAGATGATAATTTAGTACCTTTACATGGATTCTCTTCCTGATTGGACAAGATTTACTGTGCCGTTTTCTATCTCTACTTGCTTCCACTTTTTTATGACTTGTTATACCACTTCTCTTAGGATGGGATTACTGTCGCTGTTGGTTACTGGGTTATTCAATAAGTTTGGTTCCCTGTGGCTGTAGAACATGTTAAACCCTGAACAAATCTGTATATTTCTCCAAAATATCTTGTTAGTTCCCATCTCTCTTCGATATAGTCTAGGTGCGTCCTTAATGCAGTCTTCTCTGTTTCGACATTGTTCTTCGATCCACGTTCCATTTTTGAGATTTTCTTGTTTTCTCAGTTGACGGCGTTAGCTTCTGTGTTCTCATACTTTTTTTTTCTGTATGATGTCTATATATATATGTACATATATGCATGTATTTATATAGTTATATGCTTATTGGTGTATGTATGTGTATATTATAAAGTTATGCATGCACAAAGACTGTTTTTTTATGCTGTTTCGTGGTTTGTGGAAAACATCCATTTCCTTCGATAGATACAGAAATTCATTTATTGCAAAATTGTAAAAATCGTGATTTGTTGTAGAATTGGTGTACATTTTTGTGTTATTTAAACAACGATTGATTTTGTAAGTATAGGAAAATCCATTTATTACTGAAATGTGTTTTGCTTTGTCTTTAATTTTTCAAATTAATGATTGAGGCTTTGCATTACATTTACTGGACGATTAAAGCAATGGTATCGACCTAAGGACATTTATATACTTGACATTAATTAGATTGTCGTTTATTAGAACCACAAAATGTGGTTACAGTTATTATTAACTTAAGGCAATAAACATTTAAATTTTATTTTATAATGCATTCAGTGTGATTTATTATAATTCTCATTGGCTCAGCCCATCACATGACTTACAGAATATTCTGCATTTTTACAACCAAACGCCTTGTTCTTACTTTTAACAAATATTGACTCTATATTTTTATGTTTTTACAATACAAAATAAAATATACATCATGTTAATTACACTTTAGTGTAAAAGTATTTGATTTGTCAGATGTTGCTTCCATGTAAGGAATTTTACTTTGGTCTTAAGGTTGAAATGGACCTTATAGAAAATTCTTCTTCGTCGTCGGTCAATATAAATCTCATATAAACGCGTATTGATCTCTTAAAACGTTCATATTTATTAAATATTTAATAACGATTTATTTATCTCAAGGTGCAATTCTTACTAGACCACAGCCACGATTCGCGGACATTTAGAGCATGAGGAATAAAAAAAAGCAAAAAAAAATGAGTTGGAGACAAGCCTACTCTGCCCTTTGTAAGGTTTGAAATTGCAACCACAGCGTTGACAGGCACGTGACCAAAAGGAGATGCCAACTTTTTATCCCAATGAGCCACTAAGAACCCTTATAGAAATTGATAGTATATATATGCATATATATATTATGCTGCTCTATTCGCCAAACACTACCAAGTGGTCCATGAAAAATAAATTGTCTTACAAGTTTACGCCAAATAAGATGTTAAACAGGGTACATCTCTTGTTGATTCATTATCTCTATAAAGAAAATTAACCGGAGAGACCAGATTAATGTATAATTAAGATTTATGCAAAGGGAACAATAAAATAACTATAAAGAGAAACTCGTAAAAGGAGGACGTTACTTTCCAACACGTCAATACTATGATTCCAATGCTCGGATTACTGCATTCTCGCTTAATAAACCTCCATCAAGAGTATTTCTCCTATCCTCCACCTGAGGACTAAATAAGATGTCATGTGGGTCGAATCTTGCGGGGAGATATCAGAAACACAAGATGTATTTCTTGCAATCAACATCTTTAACTTAGTAACACTAAAGCATGGTTTCTCCTGTGTTCATGGTAGGGTTGTTCGTTTATTCTATCGAATGTATAAAGTTTTTACATCATAAAACGACATTATTCATTATATATTTAAATAAAGGAATTTAAAAATCAGACTTTTTTTTACTGGTTCGAGTACACCACGAACATTATCCCTGCACATGTGTACAGGAGTAATAAATATACTTCAAAGACACATACGCGACCTGTAAAGTACTGTACTATTGTAATTAGCAAAATTAACAATAATTCTCTAGTTCAAATTTTCAAACGGAATACTCAGAACTGACAAAACCAGTTTTTACTAAAGTATATTATTGTGCTCACGGTCTATCTTTAATAAATGTTTAGCGTGTATTAAAATACCTTATGAAAACTTACACCTTTAAATATATTTATCAAATCAATAGTCCAAGTGTGGTAATGAAATCGTATATGGAACTCAATTAACACAATTTAGATTGCCACTGGAAAAGTATGTGGTTTTGGGTAGTAATTACAATTTAACATTTTGAAGCGGCCACAATGAGCATACACTTTTTTCGAAATCTACAAAAGTGGGCTTTATCGTTCAAGGAAATTGCAATCTCCAAACAACGGTACACGGCTATACTTTCCGTATTATGACCTGACAACACCTCAACGAGAGGGTCTCCCCTATCCGCCACCCGGGAAGCGCTAGGCTGCTCTGTAGGTCGAGCGCTGGGAATCCTCCCAAAAACTAGAAGATATAGACGAACATGTAAAGTGAATTCCTTGGTGATCCTTTATTTTTACTGCTCAATAAAATTCCAGTTTGAAGTTTAATTGCCTCTATCTGCATTGCAATCAAGTGCATGTTAAGTTTTATACAAATACATTTAAATATGATTAAAATTGAACATTAAATAAAACAAAGCATGATTAAGTTATCTGTTCCACATGCAAACTTACGTGGTTAAATATTAAAATGTACACGATCGCACCTTATGTGCAAAACTATATTCGTTATCTTATGACCAACTATATCAGTCATATTTAGGTAGGATAAATCTGTTTATACTCAGTAACTGGTTCCCGAATTTACGTTTGATTGTCCCAGATTATAAAAGGGAGATTGTTATTAGGGTATTGACAACTGTATGGCTTTTCTTATGTTTTGTGATTATGTAGTTATGATCACAATTATAGAAATGCAAACAAAAATGGTGATAGCAAGTATGTCCCTGTCCACACAATTTCAAAATAAAGTAAAAAATTGGAATTTCAAAAAAATTATATCTGCATGAGAAAGATTGTGTGGGACCGTACTGGAAGAGTTGACAGTGCTCGACCCACGACGGAGTTGTCTTGCACGCGCATTCCTTGGCTGCGGATAGCTGATGCTCTCACATTGGGGGAAGTGGGTTGTCAGATCTTTATACGGAAACACTGAACGTGGACCACAGGTGAAGGAGTGTTTGGAGAGTACTACGGTTCTTGTACGATAAAGACTCCTCTTTACATGTCTATAAGAGAAGGCTTGTTGTAGAAGCGACAAAAGGCTTTATAATCTTCCCCTACTCATACTTGTCATTCAAAATGTTTGACCTTTGGGTACATCTTTCTTAAATTGATATATTGTTTGTTAACTTGTTCTTGTCCTAATGTAGTTGAAATACTGCTGGATAAACGTAAAGCAAACATCCAATCAATAAATCAATCAATAGGATGTTTCAAGACTATGTTTTATTTTATGTCCCTAAATGTTTAAATATTACTTTTACGAAAATTTATTTAACATATAAGACAAATTTAGTGATTTAAATTCAAATTGTTAGTACGCACTGAAACTTAATAATAGGGGTAAAATCAGTCGGAAGGTTCTGAGATGTTATCACAATTACAATGTTCAGCAAAAAAATTTAAAAACATGAACCACTTGTACCAATTGATTTTAATGTTGACTATGATATGAACAGCTTTTCAAATATTTATGATAAGCAAATATCACTGCAGTATAGAAACTCATCATGTTACTTTGATTTAATATCGAAGCAAAGTCACGAACGAGGAATGATATCCTTATACTACCCAAGTATACTCAACACTTTGTGTGACCGATACATCATAACGATAAATTCGGTCACCATAGCGACAATTAATTTTTGCAAGAAACATTTTCTTTACTAAGAACGTCGAAATCTTGACTATTACACATAATGCAATCAAATAAAAACAATGACAGTTTAAGGTCCTTGCCGTTTATTTTCAAGATTCTATAGACCATACTAATGTAGACATTTAAAAGTGTATATTATTATCACGGCCTACAACACGGAACTTTGCATAATAATAGAATCAGACAAAAAATAATAATATACCAGATGCACTTAACGAGCTAGTTTGCAAGATTGTGATGAAGGAGGAGTCAGGTTATAAAGGTCTATTCTTGCGCGCTTAACAATGTTTTCGAATAGTCACATTCAACTACAAATCTTAAATGTATACCTGCATGTAATTTCTGACAATATGTAACTCAGAAACTGTAACTTGATGTCATGGTTGGCTTACTTGAAGCTATTTGATGATAAATGCATATACGTTCTACAAATATTTCTACAACTATGAGCGTTGGGACAGTACCAAGAGTGTAGTCGACTCAGAGAGGTACACAGCGCGTCCCTCTACGGAGGATATGAAAGGCCTACTCGTTGGAAGGTAGTCTGGATGAAATACATCTTAAAATCTATTCTTTCAAAGTGGCAGTAAATTGTTTTCCTTATGTTTGTGCATGATTGTGGATTTTCGTGTTGCAAAATTTTTCTTTTGTTTTGTTTGTTTAAATAGGATGAACGCCGCTTTAACATTCAGCTGAAGCACGGGGTCCAGTTTATATTGCGTTAGAAGCAAACATTTTAGGCGAAAACTCCCGACCGTCGGTAGCAGTTCAGCAACCCTATAATGATTCTTTTTTTATTGTTATGTGGTACATTTGAAGTTTTCTTTATATATATATATATATATATATATATATATATACAATACACATGCGCATAGAATAATTGGTTTTTACAATTTTCCGATGCCAAAATTCCTAAATTGTCTTATTATCGATTTGCTTATAAACGTAGTCAAATGGAATATAGTGGTACTGTTAAATATTCAGTCTTGAATACGGGCAACGTCCACACAGTCTATCAAGACATGCCTGATGATGAATGTACTGTTCTATGGAACACATTCGGGTCGTGGCTCGTTATTTTAGATATAAACGACACCTTGTTCAAAAACTTGGTCTCAACTAAATCAATTGAACTTTGTGTGCAGTACTGGCCGGATCTCATGAAGTTAATTATGAATCTATACATCCCATCCACACTGCCATCAACGAGAAATATATTTGAAAATTGATGCTTTAAAATCAGTAAAAGGTCTGGCACAATTAATTATGTCGTTTTTCAAGGTCTTTTTGGCCTCCTCGTCCACGACAGTGTTCCCATGGATTCCCACCTGAATTATGATCCAGAAAAATACCACCTCTGTTCTCTAAAAGGGATTTGTAAATTTGAACAATTTTTAAATATAAGGGTTATTAATTTTGAAGCTTTCAATAGAAAGAAGACATGACAAAGAGTCAGATCAGATAATAAATTTGTGTTTGTCTGAAGTAGCAACTATTTTCATCGCAAGAAGAATAGCTTGCGCCTCAGCAAAAAATATTAATGAAGCAGATGGAGATTGCTATCCGAAGACAGCGGCTGAGGCAACTTTGTCACCGTCCTGTCGTGATCTACAAAGGGAGCATAAGCTAGATCATAAGCAGTATGCATTCTCACTAAAATACGTTCACTTGTACTTTACCTGAATTTTCCAAATGAGATTTAATCCGCAGGCCAAAAGGTTGAATTTTGTTTGGATGTGTTTTGTTTAAACTGTTTGAATAAAGAGGTTTACAACGCTGTCATGGTCGGGGTTGCCACGATACGCCTTCAATTCTGTTGCATATTGCAGAGCTAGCTTTACTCTCGTTTGATACAAAGAAGGTCTGGTTCAACATACAAACTTTGAACATGTGTGATTTTAAACGCTCCAGACATAGTCACAATCACTGATGGTTAACTGTATCAATGATCTTGACAAATGACTTGCGGGCGGAACCTTAATTAAAGCAGCCATAATCCAACATAGATAGGACCACCGATCTATATACATTTAGAATAACTTCGCGGTCCGCATCCAAGTCGTGCTTCATACAACTTAATAAAAAATTCTGATGCATTTAGACGTTTATAAACAGCAACCGCCTAAAGATCAGTGCTTAGGTCAACAGGGTTAAACTTGATCTTTTACAAGAATAGTTGAGCAGCTCTATTATTTTTGTTTACATGTGTGTTGTATATATAGTAGTTGTTTAACGATATATTAGCATGTCGTTTTAGGTGGGATTCTGGAAACAAAATGCAACAGGAAGGAAGGCTTAAACTTAGAATGTTATAGTTAACGATTTTTTAGGGAGCTACTCCGCCGGTTTTGCTGGGGTGATCTACTTTTAGTATCTGGGAGTAGTGTATCTATCGCCCAGATAGTCGTGCCTAGATGATTTAAACTTCCAAACATGTTGTGGAACTTAATAGAATCCCAATCCATTTTGGAGTACGATCTCCTTTTTGTACATGTATTTGAATTGGAGTTAGTATTTATATTTTAATTGGGGCTACTTGAAGAAATAGTTGATGATTTCTATGGGGGCTCCTTGAAAAATTAGTTCATAATTGAGAAGGTGCTAAAAACGTACCATTTTGAGAAGTTGAAAATTGAATGATTTTGTCTGTTGTTTGAACTCGTAGTTTTGAAGGTTCGTTAAACTTGAAAAACGTTTGGTCACGCTGGCGTATGATATTGCTGCAGGAGTCTATGGATTATTGATTGTATTATACATACGGCGAGCTTCGGGGTAAGAGATGATTTTCAGTTTGTAATTTTTGAATTTTGTTTTCAATTTTAACAAGTTGACAATCCTTGGATGAGGACACGGGCACAACTGATATACTGTAGAGTTGAAGTGCAGGTTAAGCTCTTTGTCCTTTTTCTACACACTAAAAACAAATCAAGTGACTTTTCTGCACTTTCTGTTTCATGGCCGACTTCGACACGTGAAGCAAAGAGCAGTGTTACAGGTGTATAAGCGAACTTTAACCTTGTACAGACCAATTTTTTGGACTGAGGGATAGTAGGTACGTTGAAAATAAAATATCCTCGAAGATACCAAGGTGATATAATTTACTACGCCAAAAGGGCGTTTCGTCTTATCAAGACTCATCAGTGGCGCTCGAGCCCAAATAATATTTAGAATCCAAATGAATGAGATTTTGTAGAGCTTTTATCACCAAAATTCCAAAACGTTATACCAAAATTCAGCTAAGGCTATGTACACCTTGAAAATAGAAAAATCGTAGAATTAAAATAATTTTTGAAATTTTATGGCAGTAAATTTAGATAATGACTAAATCAATGAAATTCAACAGAAAGGTTTTCCTAAACACCCTTTCTGTAAGCATTATTTTTTCACTTTTTTAACTCTCTGGGGCTCTAGGTAACAACATATTTCTTAATCTGATAATTCTTCGATAACTAATAATCCCTTAACTTTAGTTTTGTGGGGTGAGCTAGATATTTCTAAATCTACCATTTTGTTTAAGTAAATTCAATGACTGGTGTTTCTATTGTATTCAATAAGGAGGAACCAGATTTCATTTTGGTGGCCTTTTTTAACGTTTACTGCACAGCTCTTGATAGCTTTTTTCATTGATGTAAGGAGACACTTTTGCCAAAGGTTTAGTTGTGTCTGCTTAACAATACAATAAATGTAGGCCAATGTTCTTCTACAACGAAGAGGGAAGTATTTTTTCTGTTTTTGGACCTTTGTGTCTCAAAGGGGATGTTTCACAAGCAATAATGAGAAGAATGTGGTTCACCACCCTTGTCACCCACTCGCCACTGGTGTTCCAAGGGTGGTATACTCAAATAGGCGAATTTCTCAACGAACGCAAGCATCGTGCACGGGGTTACCTGATGTAATTCTGTCTACTGGATTCACCCATGAGCCACCGCCGTCTTAACAGCCTGTAACCGATCACATCTGAAATCCTAATTCAAAAGATACGTTGAAGTTATAAGAAGAATAACGACAAGCTTGTTAAGGGCTCGGATTGACCAGCCGATTGACCAATCAGGGTTTATCTGGCCTCGCATCTAGTTAAAGTCAGGGCCAAAGTGGTGTGTTGAAAATCGAAACCCATTCATTCGAAATAATTAATGAACCAGAGATTGATACCTAAACAACAAGGACTATTTCCTTTACAATCACGGATTGCAACACGTGACAAACATGTCGCTGCTATAAGGCTGAGGAAGTTTTTCCCTTCTGCCAACGCCTTCTAAGGTAAATCCTATATGAAAGCTGTTCATAAAAAGGTAAATACACTTGTGGAATTGTATGAAAGGAAAAAAATAGAACAGCTAAAATGAGAAGGACATGCCAATTCATCGAAGTCAGGGCAACTCGATTTCCCGTCTAGAAAATTTAAGGGCTCATATGTTGGACCGTTTACGCGGCCTACTGAAATCCTGTCCTATATTCTGCTCTGCTAGCAGACTCTTACTGCAGGTTGACGAAACCTAGGGCCTATTCCCCAGTGCCCCGGGTCCCACTCGTGGTCATAATACATAGATTCACACCGTCAACGAAATTGTTTCTTTAGTATTACCGATTCCGCAGTGTAATTTAGTTTGATGTTACTCCAGACACCAGTTTGCAAACAAATCCTAACGCTGTCAAGCAAATTGTTATTTATCTATAGTAAGATGACGTTTTTTTTTAATTTTAACTACAGTTAACAGAACTGGAGTAAAGTTATTCGACATCAAATAAGGTAAGTTAAAACATAACAAAAATACAAATAACCTTTTAAATTGAAAAAGAAAACAATCACGAACAATTCAACCTGATCGGGGATCAAGTAATATCAACGTGCAAAACCGAAATCATAACAATTTCTGATTAAGAGAATATCTTAATAAATTTAAACATAGCTTATCATAACAAAGTACGTGTAAACAAATACCATATACATATAGTATTTATTAGAAAACTAGAAGTATCTACAGTGATTTAAATGTCTTGAATTATAATATGTCTAGACTTTAAATGTAATCTTTAAAAGATGCAAAATACACACGAGGCTTAAAAGTCGTTATTTGTTTGATTACATTTAGATTTCTTATTTTATTTGGTGATCTTGACATTTATATGTGATTATTAAATGCCAACTGAATTAATATTTCCTTTGCATTTTGGTCCATATATGGAAAAAATATATTTAGGTTTTTTCACAACCATTATCTTTATGAGATAAGCGCTTTGTGCAGGGAGAGAGAGTTTTTCTGTGATATGTTTTTTATATTTTGTTACAATTTATTTAAGTTTTGAGTTTCTTAAAGGCATTTTTTTGTCGTCAAAAGAACAGGGCTACTGTTATCAATTCTTACTAAACTGAGTGTTTTGCTTACTGTGAATATTATTGGAGTTTGGCATTTTCACGCCGTAACTAGTACAACCTGTTTTACATTTCTTCGTTGATATGATGTTCAAGTTTGTAAGATATATTCCATGACTTGTATAATAGTCTGGATGTGACAGCATTTTTTATCAGATTACCGTAGTTGTCCACTAATGCAAAAATTAGGGAGTAAACATCTTTATTTTATGAGAATAGACAATGTTCACACATTGTCAGAAAATGTGGAATTTATTTGTACGAGCTTTAGTAACAAGTAGACATTCGAGGCTCTGTCAAGCTATCATCACCTGTTTCGAGGCAAGTACAAATAAAAGAAACTTATCATTTTCTGACAATGTGCGAGTATTGTTTTTATTCTGCAAACCAATAAAAAACGTTTGTTAATAAAAACATAACAGAATGCACTTCTATCCGATTTCTGATGTGAAATTGTCGGCGCGTATTCTATTGATAGTCTGAGGTCATCAACCAATATCTTTTTCGACACAAAGTCATAAACCAGAACCGAATACAACATATCGCAAGAAGTGAGAGTAAGGATACCAGGAGACTTTATTCGTGACGGGAAAGGACAGTTGTATTCAGTTAACATTATTGTACAGCAAATGTAACGATTGCAGGATAAATTATGTTTTTCTTGTTACGTTTCTCTCATGAGTTTAACGGTATTTCCATATATTCCACAGACAGTCGGTAAGTTAAAAATAAATATGAATCATGTTTACTAATGTTAAAAAACATACAAATAATTAACGTTCGAAAAGCAAGTTACAAAAAAATCCAAAGATTATTAAATAATAATTGTTTGAGTTAAATTTATCTGTACATCTTGTGTTTCCTGACATAAATAAAACATATTTACTACGCAATCTTGTAGCAGAGTTTTATACATGTTTACGCTGCTATTTTGTCAATTCGATCTTGATTTTAATGACATAGATATATATTTAAATGTTAAGCCATTGGCCACAAAAACAAAAGACAAACACAACAAGAAAATAAATTTTTATTAGTGAAGTTTAGGTGAATAAAAAAGAACAAGAAAATCAGATGATACCGAGGTGTTATGAAAAAATACCAATCCAATGGACTGAATTTTAAATCTACTATAACATAGGAACAAAAAACCAACAAACGCGCAAAATATAGAACAATCAATTAGCAATACAACCCCCATTTAAATAAAGTGTTGTTCCTGAAAGTTGAGAATGTCAATATTTACTCCAATGTATGACTTATGGTCAAATTGGTATTCAGTAAAAAAAGGGCAGAGACGAAAAATTATCGTTTTAACATGTGTGTCAAATTTGTGATTGATTCATTAATTTTGTAGTTGTTGCTTTTCGTCCAGTAGGAAGTATTTCAGCTGTATTCTAGAACTGAACACGATAACAACAATGAAAGAGTTCACAAAAAATTAAAACTGATACAATGATAATACTTTGGTCGTGACAGACTAGACTTTTTAAAGCTGGAGCTGGAAAGCATTAACGAATGGACAAGCGAACGACCAAAAATCTATTTAGTTAGTGGGACATAATACTCAAACTCACAGTTCATTAATATGTGCTTAAAGTAGTTATTTTTACCCCAAATATAGGGTTGGATGAACAAAACCTTTCAAACAGATGATAGGTGGTTTTCTTTTTTATTTCGAAGTCTGGTATTTCCAATGTGCACCATGTATGTCAGAGACAGTATATAATAGGCATTTATGGATCCATTAAAACTACCCGCATAACTTACCTCGTAGATTATCATTAAAACCTTTTTTCCAACTATTATGAATATCTGCGTGTTCTGGGTAGTAGTTTTAACTGTAGGCAATGCTAACATGTTGAGAAACACTAGTTTTGGGTTTTGTTTGTATTTTACTTTATTGCATAATATATATGTTTGACTTTTTCCTATTGGATTAAACAAGTACACGTGACTTTCCATTTCCTATCATATTGATTTGCAAAATACTCATTCTGCTCAATAAAAAACCATATTGCACTCTCGAGAGAAATTCATGAATGGAAATACCTAGCACGTGCTGTTTCCACCCCCCCCCCCCCCCAAACGAAATGAAATAAGATAGCCAATCACGTCTTTTTTAATCCCCTAAACCAATCAAAATTATCGTTCTGACTGCTGTTCGGAGTATGTTGTTGTAAGCATGGTGGAGTCATCGAGTAAACGTAATACAGATATTTCTGGTTCTATTAAACGAAGAAATAAATGAAATCATTAACAAAAGAGATGCTGTAAACACTCGCAAATCGAAAGATTAAGCAATTAGTTTTTTACGAAATATTTACGTGAAACGAAGATGTCAGTTAGTTTGAAAACGGCGCACCTTCGGGAATTGTACTCACATCTTTGTACATTTTATTCAGAAGCAAGGACTAAGGATGGGGCATTATACAAGAAATAATCACTGCAAACATTTCGTCCTGGATTATGTCGATATTTTATCTATTTTCGAGAAACAAACTTTCTGAAAGATGACTGATTGATTGATTAATGGTGTTTAACGCCCGAGCAGCAATATTTCAGCTATATTCAGGCGATGAACATGAAATGGATGATAAAATGAACATGAAATGATGATGAATGAAAATGGGATGGGACACAAGAACAAATAAGGGTAACGGATTTTAGATTGCCACTGGCAAATGGGAGGATGGATAGGGTCGGGCAATTTAGCCTCCTGTAGCGGGATCGAAATCCCTACTCATAGCGAATACTACAGCAGCGTTCTTTAACGTGCGAGGAACGTGGCATTTTTCCCAACACGGTGAACTAATATGGTTTGCGGTCAGGTTTTCCGTATTATGGCCTGACAACCCCAGCTGGCCAGAGGTACCCCATTCAACCACCTGGGGCACACATCCCAGTCGGTCTTTAGGCAAACCGACCTGACACGCCGCTCAGGGTACTGGGCGCTATTTATTCGCCTTTTTACGACAAGCTAGCGCGACTGCGGTCTATTCTTTTAGCCACCCGGATCCCGCACGGGGCCTTTCTGAAAGACAGTCACTTACGGGAATAAAAAAATCGTGTATATTCCATTTCATGATTAAATAAATTATGTAATAAAATAATAACTACACTTGAACTTGATCGATACCTTTTATGCTTCTTAGATAACTGATATCTTTATCGTGTTCTTCCAAAGTTAAAGTGTAAAGGTGAATCAGATACAACTAACTATGAATACAGGTTATGTTCAGTTGGGGATTTTTTTCGTGTTTGTTGCTGCTAATACGGGATTAACAGGCAAGTAATTATTTGTTTTAGTCACCTATTAAAAACAAAATTAGACTATAGATAACGATCATTGAAAAACGTGTAATTTTAAGATTTTTAATTTACGAATAGGGTATATTGTTTGTTTGTTTGAATGGTGTTTTAACGCCACTTTCAGCAATTTTTCAGCTATTTCATGGCGTCCAGTTTTTATTGGGGGAGGAAGCCGGAGTACCCGGAGAGAACCCCCGACCTGCGGTAGGAAAACTGGAAATCCTTGTCAATTAAGATTGGAGTCGAGTACACCATGCCGGCAGTGAGAATCGAACCCGCAATCTCAGTGTTGACACGAATAGGGTATAAACATAAACTTGTAACCATTATCTTAGAATGATATGTTATTTTAAAAATTAATAACGTTGTACATATACAAGTTTATAGTTTTAAAACTTTTATGAGGTCAATTTTTTTCGCAATACAGCCGTATCATCTCATTGCTTAGCTAGCATAAAAACGAAAACAATTCATAAACCCAGGCGAAAGGACCAAAATTCCTTCTTCTAAATTAATGTAGAATTTATAACCGCTAATCTTCTTCCTTAAAACTCATTTTGTTGATTTTTACAATATGTGAGCATATTACAAAATCTGCCTTTAAGAAGGAATAGTCAACCTGTAAAGACCATGTCAAAGTTCTACTTATTTATACTTCTCTTCTTAGTGAGCTTTTGTTCTTACATTCGCGCTTGTCCAGATTAACAATAACGTAAATTTACATTGTTTTATGTCATATATATGTACATTAATAATAACAACATTGATCAGTTGATTTGATCTACCGAAAGAAAATTGTAAGTGTTAAATACATTAAACATATTTGCAAAATATTTTATTGTTATATTTTAGACATCACTTGTCAAACAATAAGTACCAAAAACGGAGAAGAAAGTGTTAAGTGTGCCGACAAACAGGGGATTAAAGTTATAGAAGCACGTAGAGTTCATACAGGAGACACTTCGTGTAATTTGACTACATTTGACAGTTATCCTCAGTGGGACAATGTAACGACACGTGTTTCTGAGTTGTGTGATCATGAGAATAGTTGTTACCTACATGAAATATTGGCATCGTGCTATTTGTGCAAAGTGTTTGTCATTTTACGATGCAAACCAGCTCCTAATATTGACATTGTAACAGGTATGTTATAAGCCTTAATATAATAATAATTGCTAATTTGTGTTTTTCGATTTATGTAAGTAACCTGTGTGCAGTATTAAGCATTTGATTGCTAACGGGTTTAGAGCTTAAATTGGCTCTTTTTGACCAAATAATGATATCCCTTCATTTATACATATTATTAAATTCTGCTAAAAAGGACTTTGTTATGCTGTCAAACAGCTATATCAGATTCATGTCGTTAAAGCCGAAACATTCTATCTCGAATATGTATAAGTATTTAATTCAGTTATTATCTGCATACAATTTCATGTCGTATTTTAGATATCATTTGTCAAACAATAAGTGCTAACAAAGGAAAACATAGTACTACAGTACTTGAGATTGAAAACACAACACTTTTATCAATCCGTCAGCGCTCCGTCAGCGTTCCAAAATCCGTCACAAATCAGTTATCGATCAGTCAGATCAGTCAAATCGTTCCCAGTCCGTCAGATCATTCCCAATTCGTCCATCCGTCAATTAACGGATTTGGAACGATTTGACTGATCTGACGGATTGATTTGGACTGATCGCTCCAATCCGTCCATTCAACTTCCGGTTAGTAAAATTAATATTTCGAAATGTGAAAATTCGTTTCACTCGCAAATATTAGAAGTATAAAAATGTCAACTGTTATGTCCTCATTGATGGATCGTTTTATCTAATAATAAGGCTAAAACTGGTATAAAGTTATTAATAAAAAAATGGAATTTTACCAATGCATCTGTGACGAAATATAAACATTACATAGTGTAATTTTATTAACAAAATAATTAACAAACAAAGTAAATTTAAAAACGCACACACACAATGACTTTAAAAAAGCATCTCGCGTGCCACGGCGCACGTTCGTATTTTGAAAGCGGAAAACGTCTAGTCTGAAGTTATAAATGATAAATGGAAATTCCCCACGCCCGAAAAAAATCTATCACTAATGCATCTTTGACGGAATATAAACATCAAATAGTGTCATTTTATTAAATAAATAATTAAAAACAGTAATGAAAAAAACCACACACACAATAAATTCAAAAAATATTTGACCTCGCATGCCAAGGCGTGCATCTCGTATTTGTCTTCGAAAAGTGTTAAAAAGGAAAAAGCGAGAAACACGAAAAACGTGAAGGCGAAATCGTTATAGTTTTCACTTTGCCTTTTGGAGTTAGCTTTGTATGTATGTTTGAAGTTTTCAGAAAATTATATTAGTTAATATAATATGACGTCGAGTGTTTATTGGGAAGAGCTGGAGTACCCAACGAAACACAAAACTTCGACTTTATATATTTTATTCACTATCTCATTGTGTCACATGAATTTACAAAGAATTAAATCTCAAATAAAGATTAAACTACTAACCGCGTTTGTATATCGAAGCTTTAGTTAAATATGCGAACATGTAAGCGTATAACGAAAAGCAATTCTGCTTTCGCATATTAGCGAAACGATGTCTGTTAAAGTCATTCCACAGTTAATGATATATAAGTATAAATGGTTTCATTTAAATTCGGAAGTACTTAAATTAGTTACTAGATTTAACAGAGCTGTCCAGTGCTGGTGGACATGGGATGTCCTCCCGTTTTTGTTGTTTTTTTTTTTGGGGGGGGGTGGTTCAGGTCATATTAAAATTGCCGCGAACCATAGTGACATGTTTAGAGAGTGTCACGCTCCTTCCACGAAAAAAAGTAAATCTTACGCCGCAACCCATACCCCATATTTTTTAAGTGGAATTCAAAATTGCCATTTTGTCCATCTTTCCTCCTAAAATAAAAACTGGACGCCATGATATAGATGAAAAATTGCTGAAAGTGGATTAAACAATATCTAAACAAGCAAACAAATCGAATTGATTTATTTTTAACTTATTCTCATCATGAATAAAGCTGAAATACTCTCGCTGAAAGAAAAGCAAACAATCAATCAATACAATACGTTATTGTTTAAATTGAATGACACTCTTTTAAAGGGCAAGTTTTGAAAAGGTTCTGTTTCATCGATATGACACTGTAATGACACTGTAAAGACCTAAAGAATTAATGACGTTTTGTTAAGTAAACAAATTACTATTTCGCACTGAAACACGTGTCTATCACATTTTTACGCTTAAGGATGATCGCTGGTCAATATTTAAGAGATTTCTGTCAGATTTTCAGAATCCTCTAGATTTTACCATTAAAATAGGGATAATTGTTTAGCCCAGCAACCCCCTATTTTCTTTTTATAATAGGGTGTTATGGGTCATTTAAAGCTAATTTACAAAGTTTAATAAATTTCGTGTTATGTTTTCATAGGTTTTTACACTAAAACATGTCCAATGCTAAACCTAAGAAAAAGTCAGAGAAAGCTTTTTCCCGCCAAATTTTGGATGCTTATTATCTCGAAAAAGAGTTCATGAATTTTTTAAGCTTATTTTGTACCTTTAACTATGGTCTATTTATCAAATATATAAATTTAGATACCTTGTTATTTTCAACATTACCAGCGAACATCCTTAACTTTAGTATTCGCAGACAATTCTCCCCGGCGTTATTGGGGCCTAGGTGGCTGATTGGTTAGTCATCTACTTGTTATCACATGCCAGGTTGCGGATTTTCGAACGACTGCAGAAAGGGTGCGCCCGACACCACTTAAATTGACCAAAGACTGTCGGTTTTAAGCTGTACTCGGCTTTCTCCCACCCCACCCAACAAAAAATGGACGCCATGAAACAAATGGAACAATCCAGCGTAATTGTATGTATACTTTTTTAAACAACTTTTATTGCCTGTCCAATAAACTTGCGACAAGAATTGCTTTATATTTTACAACACAACTTTTTGTTCAGTAAACAATGCGTTTTGATAGACAATGATTGTTTAACAGTTCAACAATTGTTATACACAACAGTTTTATAATTGTATTAAAAATGTTCTAGACTAATAAAAAACACGCAGGCATACATTTTAGTAACTAATAATGATGTCAAAAAGAGGCCACGTTCTTTCCTAAATGTGAAATAAATCTAACTGATTGGGGGAGTCGGGTCGGCTTAATATATGACAAAAATATAGATGTAACAGGTCGCAAAAAATAAAATAGGCCGAAATCTCGAGTCGCGGGAATAAAAAAAAGTATTTCAGCTGTATTCTAGAACTGAACACGATAACAACATTGAAAGAGTTCACAAAAAATTAAAACTGATACAATGATAATACTTTGGTCGTGACAGTCTAGACCTTTTAAAGCTGGAGCTGGAAAGCATTAACGAATTGACAAGCGAAGGACCAAAAATCTATTTAGTTAGTGGGACATAAAAGTCAAACTAACGGTTCATTAATATGTGCTTAAAGTAGTTATTATTACCCCAAATATAGGGTTGGACGAATAGAACCTTTTAAACAGATGATAGGTGGTTTTCTATTATATTTCGAAGTCTGTTATTTCCAATCTGCACCATGTATTTCAGAGACAATATATAATAGGCATTTATAGATCAATTAATACTACCCGCATAACTTACCTCGTAGATTATCATTAAAACCTTTTTTCCAACTATTATGAATATCTGCGCGTTCTGGGCAGTTTTAACTGTAGGCAATGCTAACATGTTGAGAAACGCTAGTTTTGGTTTTTTTTGTATTTTACTATATTGCATAATATATATGTTTAACTTTTTCCTATTGACCTAAGCCAATACACGTGACTTTCTATTTCCTATCATATTGGTTTGCAAAACACTCATTCTGCTCATTAATAACCATATCGAACTCCCGTGAGAAATTCATGAATGGAAATACCTAGCACGTGCTGTCTACCCCAACGAAATACGATAGCCAATCAAATCCTCCTTCTTTAATCCCCTAAACCAATCAAAATTATCGTTCTGACTGATGTTTAAATTATGTTGTTGTTTGTAAACATGGTAACGTCATCGAGTGAACGTAATACGGATAGTTCTGGTGCTTGTAAGAGAAGATTTGCAAATATTTCTTACTCGGAAATAAATGAAATCATTAAGAAAAGTGATGCTGTAAACACTCGCAAATCAAAAGATCAAGCAATTAGTTTTTTTCGAAATATTTATGTGAAACGAACATGTCAGTTAGTTTAAAAACGGTGCATCCTCGGGAATTGTACTCACACCTTTGTAAGTTTTATGCAGAAGCAACGACTAAGGATGGGACATTATACAAGAAATAATCACTGCAAACATTTCGTCTTGGATTATGTCGATATTCTATCTATTTACGAGAAAAAACAATTCTGAAAGACAGTCACTTACAGGAATAAAACAAATCGTGTATATTCCATTTCATGATTCAATAAATTATGTTATAAAATAATTACTTCACTTGAACTTGATCAATATGAAGTTTTATGGAGCAGGGTAGAATAATATTGAACTCTGTTTCGCCTCGTTAAATATTATTCTACCCTGTTCCACGAAACCTTATATTGATCTCGTTCAAGTGCTGTAATTGCATTATATTGAATCATGTCACTGTTTAGATATTGCATTACTTGGGCTTAACGCCTCCTCAATATATCTTACAGATATCACCGGGTCCAAATTTTTGGGGAAGGATAAATAGGTAAGCGACAAAAACGCTTAAAGACCCCAGCCGTCGGCAGGAAACCCCATTTTGTTGATGAAATACATGTACTTCAGTGTAACACAGATTTTCAGTTTCAATAATTATTTTTTTCGTTTTTAATAATTACAGTATGATTCAATCAATCGATACCTTTTATTCTTCTTAGATAACTTATATCTTTATCGTGTTCTTTCAAAGTTAAAATGTAAAGTTGAATCAGATACACATGACTATGAATACAGGTCATGTTCGGTTGTGGTTCTTTTTCGTGTTTGTTGCTGCTAATACGGGATTAACAAGCAAGTAATTATTTGTTTTATTCACCAATTAAAAACAAAATTATACTATAGATAACGATCATTGAAAAACGTGGATTTTTAAGATTTATTTAATTTACGAATAGGCACTGCGAACCAAACTAAGGACTGACATTACCATACACAGTTCAAAATTGATTGATAGAAACTGATAGTTACTGTAAATGTACTGTTCAAGATCTGTAAATCACTGTATACTATTCATACAGTTCTCGTCAGTCATGCACAATTTGTATATTTTACTGATCGCTTCTGACTTGAACTGAAACAGTTCATGACAGTTAAGTACAGTGCTTTTGTAGGACTGAAAAGACTGTTAGTCACTGCATCAGATCGTGACAGTACTTTTAAATTTTTACCTGGATTTAGAATAACTGACATTCACTGTACCAGTCATTGACAGTGATTATCAATATTTATCTGTATTTAGAATGACTTATTATCACTGTAGCAGTCCTTGTCAGCCATTATCAGTTCTTACCTTGATTTAGAATGACTGATGTTCACTGTAGCAGTCGTTGACAGATAACATACTTTTACTTCTAAACCATTATATATATATATATTGTCATTTGTAAACAAAGACCAAGAGTGAAGACTTGATCAAATGAGAGTTTTAATGGATAAAAAATAGGAAATGTGTAAAATTAACCCCACAAGTCCATTTGTTTCCTAGGGCCAAGAATATTTTCGTTTAAAATCATAATGATTGTTCTTCTATTAACTCTTCTTTCTTCTCATGTCACATTTGAATTTACATACTGCGACACAAATTTATTGAACATGTTTTGACCAATGTTTGTAATAAACAGGGTTTACCGGCATTAGCAGCTACATAATGTTACACCTGTACATATTTTTAATAAATTCCACAGAGCTGCCGGGTGCATCCACCAGCTGGACAAGGGACGCCTTCTCGTAAGGGGTCGTCAGGTCATAAAACTGAAAACCCTTACTACGGACCACAGTGAGTAACATGTTTGGAGATTGTCACGCTCCTTGCATGATCTAGACTTTTTTGTAGATGTCAAAAAGAGTAGGCTCGTTGTGGCCGCTACAAAATCCCAAATTTTCCGGCCGCCGTACCTAAACCCCATACTTTTCAAACCCCATACTTTTCCAGTGGCTTTAAAAATATTTGTTCTTTCGGTACATTTTTCCGGAATTGTTGTTAACATGTTCTCGTCCTGAATAAAGCTGAAATTATACTCGCCGGATGTTAAGCAAATATCCAATCAATCAATCAATCAATCAGTCAATGAATCAAGCATCATATCCTCTTTATTGTTTGACATGCGCCTTTTGGATACCGAAAGATATTTATTCCACAATACATTGTACTTTTTAAAATTTCTAGATTTGTGTAAGACTTTTGTTTTAAAATAAAGGAGGTTTTAGTTGGGAGTTGTTTCTTTAAATAATTACACAAGTTATAATTTATGGAAGCATATTTTGTATACTCCTTTTTTTACAAATATATTTAAGACAAACTAAACAAATGTTGTAGCTTAATCCTAATACAATTTTTAAGGTGTGGGGTGGGTCATTATAGTATCGTGGTTTTATTTCAAAAATTGAATGACCAATTATATTTCCGACATATTGAACACAGATAATCAAGTTCCAGCTGTGACTTACCCAATTCAAAGGTTTGTTTGTTTTGTTTGTTTGTTTTTTTTTTTAATTTTTTTTTTAATTATTATTACACTAAAAGTGATTGATATTGTTTAGTAACTTTATGGTTTTTGTTTAACTTTTTTTTAATCATCTTTGTTTTTTATTGTCTATATGCATCAATATGGTAAATAAGTGTGCATCGCCTAGGGAATATACGGAATAAACCGGCCTTTCTCTTGTGTTTGTGTGTGTGTGTAAGGGGAAAAAGGGGGGGTGCAATACAAAGATTTAAACAACGTAACACTGTAGTCACTGCAAACGCTTCATAAATAAAATCATCTTTGTTTTCTTTTTGTTTATATGCATCAAAAGGAAAATAAAAGCGTGCATCGCCACGGGAATATGCCGATTGTAAACAATGACACGTCTGGGCAGTTAGGGAACAGGTAATTGTGCACAATCATCATTATTGAAACAGACCTTCGGTGCGTTTTGTATTTCTATGACATATTTTTATAAATTTTAATATAAATTAAAAAGAAATTAAATACACAGGAGACCTTTGTATCTTTTATGCACTAGAAAGTGATTTTTATTACGTATAAAATTGGTTTCCGATTTTCAGTATCTGACAGGTGTTTGAAAATGTGTCGTGTACATGTAGCTATCTGGGATGCAAAGGTAAACAAGAGATGTTAATTTGTTTATTGCAATAACCACACAACGAGTGTAAGGTGTTACTTTGAAAGGATTTTAAATTAGTTTTATAACACATTTATATCTTGATAATTACTTTTAATTCAGAGTAACGTTGTCCTGGAGATACATGTATTTTTTTTAGATTAATAGTAAAACTTCATTTGTTGGAGAAGACAATTTAAAACAAAACGTCGGATGTTCACAAATAAAAATATCTTTCGTATATATTTCATCATTTTGATCAAATGACATAGGACATTCTAGTAAATATTCTGGATAAAAGATATAATTTCAAATCAATTAGGATGCAAACGGCCATATTTGAAATACTAAAAAAATATACCAAGTTGTGGTTAATTACCAATAATTATAATAAAATAGACATTTGTATTTGTTAATAATAGATTAACAAATAAAAATGTCTCCTTTGTTAGAAAAACATGTATGTACACATGTATTTATCCCAACGGCTTAAACTCGTACATACCATAGGTATAAACTTATTATATAGCTGTTAACGTTTTTTGTATCAGTATCTTCTGCTATAAATATTTTATCCATAATTTCTATATACATTTATAACACAAGGCGGATGTATATCTGCTTAGTGTTCAGGGGCCTGCGTGGCTGAATGGTTAAGGTAGTGCGTCTACTATTGATCACGTGATCTGTCCATACTGAGGTTGCGGGTTTCACTCTGCGGACTGGGTGCGCAAGACTCCAATCTTAATTGACAATGATTGCCAGATTTCCAACCGAAGGTCGGGAGTTTTTTCCGGGTACTCTGTCTTCTTCCACAAATATAAAAACGAAATAGATTTACTTTGCTTATCACAGTGGCCGAGTGGTTTAGGTAGGTCTTCTACTATTTGTCACGTGGTCTGTCAATACTGGGATTGCCGATTCGAATCCCACTGCGGGAATGTGCTCTTAACTCCACTCTTAATTGACAGGGATTGCCAGTTTTCTACCGAAAATCCTGGGTTTTCTATGGCTTCTTCCCCCCCCCCCCCCCAATAAAAACTGGATGCAATGATATAGCTGAAAAATTCCCGAAAGTGGCATTAAACACCATTCAAACAAACAAACACATATATCGACTTGAAACAGTGTTGTGACTTTAAAACAAAAACCGTTTAATGCAATATTATTGTTAATGTTTATATGAACAGCTGACATACTTTGATGAATTTTGCATCATCTTTTAAAAAACATATTTTGCAAGGCTGAAATAAAAAAAGATCAGTTATTCTAAATCAAGGTAAGAACTGAAAATGACCGACAAGGACTGCTTCAGTGAACAGCAGTCATACTAAATCAAGGTAAGAACTGATAATGACTGACAATGACTGCTACAGTGAAGATCAGTCATTCTAAATACAGGTAAATATTGATAATCACTGTGAAGGAATGGTACAGTGAATGCCAGTCATTCTAAATCCAGGTAAAAATTTAAAAGTACTGTCACGATCTGATGCAGTGACTAACAGTTCTTTTCACTCCTACAAAAGTACTGTACTTAACTGTCATGAACTGGACAGAAGCCGTCAGTAAAAGATAAAAATTGTAAATGACTGACGAGAACTGTATGAATAGTATACAGTGATTTAAAGATCGTGAACAGTACATTTACATTAACTATTAGTTTCTATCAATCTAATTTGAACTGTGTATGGTAATGTCAGTCCTTATTTTGGTTCATAGTGAGGGTATAAACATAAACTTGTAACCATTATCTTAGAATAAGATGACATTTTAAAAATTAATAACGTTGTATATATTCAAGTTTATAGTTTTAAAACTTTTATGAGGTCTATTTTTTTCGCAATACAGCCGTATCATCTCATTGGCTTAGCTAGCATAAAAAACGAAAACAATTCATAAACCTAGACGAAAGAACTAAAATTACTTATTCTATATTAATGTAGAATGTATAACCGCTAATCTTCTTGCTTAATACTCATTTTGTTGATTTTTACAATATTTGAGAATATTACAAAATCTGCCCTTCAGAAGGAAGTCAACCAGTAAAGACCAAAAGTACTTCTCTTTTTAGTGAGCTTTTGTTCTTACATTCGCGTTTTTTCAGATTAAAAATAAGGTAAATTTACATTGTTTTATGTCATATATATGTACATTGATAATAACAACATTGATCAGATTTGATCTTCTGAGAGAAAATTGTACCTGGTAAATACATTAAATATATTTGCAAAATATTTTATTGTTATATTTTAGACATCACTTGTCAAACAATAAGTACTAAAAACGGAGAAGAAAGTGCTAAGTGTGCCGACAAACAGGGCATTAAAGTTATAGAAGCACGTAGAGTTCATACTGGAGACTCTTCCTGTAATTTGACTACCTTTGAAAGTTATCCTCAGTGGGACAATGTAACGACACGTGTTTCTGAGTTGTGCGATAATGAGAATAGTTGTTACCTACATGAAATATTGGCATCGTGCTATTTGTGCAAAGTGTTTGTCATTTTACGATGCAAACCAGCTCCTAATATTGACATTATAACAGGTATGTTATAAGCCTTAATATAATAATAATTGCTAATTTGTGTTTTTCGATTTATGGAAGTAACCTGTGTGCAGTATTAAACATTTGATTGCTAACGAGTTTAAAGCTTAAATCGGCTCTTTGACCAAATAATGATGTTCCTTCATTTATTCATATTAATAGATTCTTTGAAAAAGTACTTTGTTATGCTGTCAAACACAGCTGTATCAGAGTCATGTCGTTAAAGCAGAAACATTCTATCTCGAATATGTTTAAGTATTTAATTCATTAATTATCTGCATACAATTTCATGTAGTATTTAGATATCGTTTGTCAAACAATAAGTGCTAGCAACGGAAAACATAGTACTAATATGCAAAATACAAATGTACCACAAGGCTTAAAAGTCGTTATTTGTTTGATTACATTTAGATTTCTTATTTTATTAGGATATCTTGACATTTATATATGATTGTTAAATGCCATCTGAATTGATATTTACTTTGCATTTTGGTCCATATATTGAAAAACAATATTTAGGTTTTTTAAGACTATTATCTTTATCAGATAATCGCGTTGTACAGAGAAAGAGTTTTTCTGTGATATTTTTTTATATTTTGTTACAATTTGTTTTAGTTTTGAGTTTCTTACATGCATTTTCGTCGTCAAAAGAACAGGGCTATTGTTATCAATACTTTGTATTTTTACTAAACGGAGTGTTTCGCTTACTGTGAATATTATTCGGTTCGTAATTGAGTTTGGAATTTTCACGACGTAACTAGTACAACCTATTTTACATTTCTTCGTTGATATGATGTTCAATTTTGTAAGATATATTCCATGACTTGTATAAGTATGGACGTGACAGCATTTGTTTTTGGTCAGATTACCGTAGTTGTCCACTAATGTAAAAATTAGGGAGTAAACATCTTTATCTTATGAGAATAGACAATTTTCACACATTGTCAGAAAATGTGAAATTTATTTGTACAAGCTTTAGTAACAAGTAGGCATTCGAGGCTCTGTCAAGCTATCCTCACCTGTTTCGCGGCAAGTACAAATAAACGAAACTTATCATTTTCTGACAATGTGCGAATATTTGTTTTATTCTGCCAACCAATAAAAACTTTTTGTTAATAAAAAAATAACAGAATGCACTTCTATCCGATTTCTGATGTGAAATTGTCGACTCGTATTCTATTGATAGTCTGAGGTAATCAACCAATATCTTTTTCGACACAAAGTCATAAACCAGAACCGAATACCACATATCGTAAGAATTGAGAGTAAGGATACCAGGAGACTGTATTCGTGATAGGAAAGGACGGATTTATTCGGTTAACATTATTGTACAGCAAATGTAACGATTACAGGATAAATTATGTTATTCTTTTTACGTTTCTCTCATGAGTTTAACGGTATATCCAGATATTTCACAGTACAGTCGGTAAGTTAAAAATTAATATGAATCATGTTTACTAATGTTAAAAACATACAAATAATTTACTTTCGAAAAGCAAGTTACCCCAAAATCTAAAGATTATTAAATAATAATTGCTTGAGTTAAATTTAACTGTACATCTTGTGTTTCCTGGCATAAATAAAACATATTTACTACACAATATTTTAGCAACGATTTATACATGTTTACGCTGCTATCTTGGCAATTCGATCTTGATTTTAATGACATAGATATATATATATTTAAATGTTAAGGTATTGTCCACAAAAGCAAAAGACAAACACAACAAGAAAATATATTTTTATTAGGGAAGTTTAGGTGAATAAAAATGAAGTAAAATCAGATGATACCGAGGTGTTATGAAAAAATACAAATCCAATGGACTGAATTTTAAAGCCAAGGCTCCGCTATAACATAGGAACAAAAAAAAACCAACAAACACGCGAAATTGACTTTAATTATTTGGTATTAAGTAAACAAAGGGAAGAGACAAAAAATTATCGTTTTAAAATGTGTGTCAAATTTGTGATTGATTCATTAATTTTGTAGTTTGTTGCTTTTCGTCCAGTAGGAAGTATTTCAGCTGTATTCTAGAACTGATCAAGATAACAAAATTGAAAGAGTTCACAAAAAATTAAAACTGATACAATGATAATACTTTGATCGTGACAGACTTTAGACCTTTTAAAGCTGAAGCTGGAAAGCATTAACGAATTGACAAGCGAAGGACCAAAAATCTATTTAGTTAGTGGGACATAATAGTCAAAATCACGGTTCCTTAATATGTGCTTAAAGTAGTTATTAGTACCCCAAATATAGGGTTGGATGAACAAAACCTTTTAAACAGATGATAGGTGGTTTTCTATTATATTTCAAAGTCTGGTATTTCCAATGTGCACCATTTATGTCAGAGACAATATATAATAGGCATTTATGGATCCATTAATTCCGCCCGCAAAACTTTCCTCGTAGATTATCATTAAAACCTTTTTCCCAACTATTATGAATATCTGCGGGTTCTGGGTAGTAGGCAGTTTTAACTGTAGGCTATGCCAACACGCTGAGAAACACTGGTTTTGGGTTTTGTTTGTTATTTATTTTATTTCATAATATATATGTTTGACTTTTTCCTCTTGGCCTAAACCAATATAAGTGACTTTCCATTTCCTATCATATTGGTTTGCAAAACACTCATTCTGCTCATTAATAACAATATTGCACTCTCGTGAGAAATTCATAAATGGAAATACCTAGCACGTGCTGTTTCCCCCAACGAAATACGATAGCCAATCAAATCCTCCTTCTTTAATCCCCTAAATTAATCAAAATTATCGTTCTGACTGATGTTCGGATTATCTTGTTGTTTGTAAACATGGTAACGTCATCGAGTGAACGTAATACGGATAGTTCTGGTGCTAATTAGCGAAGATTTGCAGATATTTCTAACTCGGAAATACATGAAATCGTTAAGAAAAGAGATGCTGTAAACAATTGTAAATCGAAAGATCAAGCAATTAGTTTGTTCGAACTATTTTCGTGAAACGAAGATGTCAGTTAGTTTGAAAACAGCGCACCCTCGGGAATTGTACTCACATCTTTGTAAGTTTTATGCAGAAGCAATGACTAAGGATGGGACATTATACAAGAAATAATCACTTCAAACATTTTGTCCTGGATTACGTCGATTTTTTATCTATTTTCAGAAATAAATTTTCTGATAGACAGTCTCTTTCGGGAATAAAAAAATTCGTATACATTCCATTTCATAATTCAATAAATTATGTATTCAAATAATTACTACACTTGAACTCGGATACGCTTCGTTCAATATTATTCGACCGTGCTCCACAAAACCTCATTTTGATCTCGTTCAAGTGCAGTAATTGCATTATATTGAATCATGTCACTGTTAAGATGTTGCATTACTTTGGCTTAACGCCTCCTCAATATATCTTACAGATATCACCTTCGGCAGGAAACGCCATTTTCTTGTTGATGCAATAGATGTACTTCAGTTTAACACAGATCAGTGTAAGTACTTTAGTTTTTGTCTTTTTTAATAATTATAGTATGATTCAATCAATCTATACCTTTTATGGTTCTTAGATAACTTATATCTTTATCGTGTTCTTTCAATATTAAAGTGTAAAGATGAATCAGATACACCTAACTTTGAATACAGGTCATGTTCGGTTTGGGTTCTTTTTCGTGTTTGTTGCTGCTAAAACGGGATTAACAGGCCAGTAATTATTTTTTTTATTCACCTTATAACAATGAAATTAGATTATAGATAACGATCATTGAAAAACGTGGATTGTTAAGATTTTTAATTTACGAATAGGGTATAAACATAAACTTGTAACCATTATCTTAGAACAATATGTCATTTTTAAAATAAATAACGTTGTATATATTCAAGTTTATAGTTTTAAAACTTTTATCAGGTGAATTTTTTTCGCAATACACCGTATCATCTCATTGGCTTAGCTAGCATAAAAAGCGAATACAATTCATAAACCTAGGCGACAGGACTAAAATTCCTTATTCTAAATTAATGTAGAATTTACAACCGCTAATCTTCTTGCTTAAAACTCATTTCCTTGATTTTTACAATATTTGAGAATATTACAAAATCTGCCCTTAATAAGGAACAGTCAACCTGTGAAGACCATGTCAAAGTTCTACTTATTTATTCTTCTCTTCTTAGTGAACTTGTGTTCTTACATTCGCGCTTTTTCAGATTAAAAATAAGGTAAACTTACATTGTTTTATGTCATATATATGTACTTTGATAATAACAACATTGATCAGTTGATTTCATCTACCGAGAGAAAATTGTAACTGTTAAGTAGATTAAATATATTTGCAAAATATTTCTTGTTATATTTTAGATATCACTTGTCAAACAATAAGTACTAAAAACGGAGAAGATAGTGCTAAGTGTGCCGACAAACAGGGCATTGAAGTTATAGAAGCACGTAGAGTTCATACAGGAGACACTTCGTGTAATTTGACTACATTTTACAGTTATCCTCAGTGGGACAATGTAACGACACGTGTTTCTGAGTTGTGCGATAATGAGAATAGTTGTTACCTACATGAAATATTGTCATGGTGCTATTTGTGCAAAGTTTTTGTCATTTTACGATGCAAACCAGCTCCTAATATTGAGAGTACAACAGGTATGTTTTAAGCCTAAATATAATAATAATTGCTTATTTGTGATTTATGGAAGTAGCCTTTGTGCAGTATTAAGCATTTGATTGCTAACGGGCTTAGAGCTTAATCGGCTCTTTGACCAAATAATGATGTCCCTTCATTTATTCATATTTATAGATTCTACTAAAAAGTACTTTGTTATGCTGTCAAACACAGCTATACTAGAGTTATGTCGTTTAAGCCGAAACATTCTATCTCGAATATGTATAAGTATTTAATTCATTAATTATCTGCATATAATTTCATGTCGTATTTTACATGTATATATCAGTTGTCAAACAATACGTGCTAACAACGGAAAACATAGTACTAAGTGTGCTGACAAACAAGTTATTGAAGTTATAGAAAAATTTAGAATTATTATCACTTCATTTTCACTAAATTATAAATTACACTATTTAGTGTCCGTTTCGAAACCGCATCATCGACATGAAAAATCAAATAAGAAACCATCGATTTTTATACGTATCAAATTGTTCTTTATTATGATAATCTTTTCTAATCGGTGTACCATACGTTTTAAAATACAGATTAATCCGTTTCTAGCCAACTTAGAAATGTGGGACCACAAAAACCAAAACTTTAGCCTATCAAAAAATTCAAACTTCACTGCCTGATTTTGTTATCCAGCATTGCAAAGTTCCATTTTCTACTTTCAACGTTCACGTAGACTGATTTGACAAGATATCCATCTGACAATTTTTTACTTTAAGGAACATAGGGTTATAGCTAATATAAGTTTCACGTTTTCAGTACAGCCAACATTCATGTTTACAACACTGACAACAAGTCCAGATGAGCCTACTGAGTTTACAATTTTGACAACAAAACCAATGAAAGAAAGGACAAATGAAACTTTAACTACATCAATTCTGATGCCAGAGCACACAATAAACGTCAGCTTGTCTTTACAATCAAGTAAGATATTTTATTCTTTTCTATGACATATGAGACGAAAATAATTAATCTTGTCATATGGCACTCTGACTGGTACTATAACTGAAATCAAAAACTGCCCATGCCACAGAGTTCTTATGCAAAATAGATGTCGCCCTCTTCTTTTAGGTTGTCATTACGCAAAGCCTATTTACGTCCACAATGGCAAACGTATTTGAGATGTACCAAAATGTTTAATGTTTTCTCTATAAATATACTCAAAGTTGACTTCAACAACAATAAGGCGCATCGAAGTCCCAACCTTAGCTATCCATGCTCTTTTTAGCTGGAAATAAAATGTCATCAAAGATATCGATGGTTAAAAGAATTTACTACGCCAACACGCGTTTCGTCGAATCAAGAGACATCAGTTAGCTATTTCCCCAATCGATATCTTCTTTGCTTCTTGTTTTTGTCCTAAATAAATTTGAACTATTGATCATCCATAAATATAGATTGTGTTTACTGTAACCTACTGTAGGTATGTAGAAGGCTACTACATCAGGCTTCATCGCATCTTTTTAGGTCGGATGAGAGCGAAACTTGACCCTAGCACGATTTTTTTGTTTTTTTATAAGCCGAAGACGTTTCTTTTTGTTATTGTTTTTAATACTACACTTCAAATCTA
Organism: Limnoperna fortunei; assembly: GCA_944474755.1. NCBI lineage: Eukaryota > Metazoa > Mollusca > Bivalvia > Mytilida > Modiolidae > Limnoperna > Limnoperna fortunei. The sequence goes on along the minus strand of OX104117.1, from coordinate 75,304,420 downwards.
GGTTTACAAAAACCGATAAAAAGTTCAAATAACCTCGTAGTCTACAACTTGAACGAAACATGTTACGTTCATTAGAAATGAAGAAAACGACATTGAAAACTTCAATTACATCGCATATGACACCAGAATCAACAAAAAACATCAGCATTGCAAACAAGTAATGTGTTACATATTTCTTTTAAAGACTCGAGGGCTGGGGAAACACTTGAATTATTTAAACGCGTGTTTCATGTTTTCTTAATCATAATTCTCTAGTTAATTTCTTATGCATTATTTTAAAATGATATACGCCAGCAACTAAAACCTTTCACACATTCAAATATTCACAACAAGCAGAAATTGTGATCCGCCTTATGTTATAGTCTTAACATTTATAATTTAAATTTTTAAACAATACATAACTTTTTGGAAAATTTGCGTAATATGTGTCCCTAAATTTTATCATAACAATGTTGATTAATTTTCTAAACCACAAGCCCAACGAGGCCACAATAATATGAGTAATACTTACCTGACTGTTAATTTAATGTAGAAAGTTATTATTGCCAGTTGTATACACATATATAGGTTTCATGGGACGAGCTGAAGGACGGATGTTAATTTATCAACAAGATGTCAAGCACGAAACGGCAATCAAGAGTTGATTATCTTTCCAGAAAACCTAGACTCACTTCCGGTCTGTCTTTGGTTTATTGTTAAATGAATAATCCGTGGTATCTTTGATTCTTTTTTATTATAAGAGTAGGAAGCCAGTATTTATGTTCGAATATTGCAGTGTCTTGTTAGGTCAAAACTGACACCTTTCTCATCTGTTTTCAAAATTACAAACAAGACAGTATAACTATCGACGGAAAATTGCTAGAATTTCTTGTTTGAATCCTTGGTTGTAATATCAGTGCAACAGTGTATTTTTTAAATTGTAACTAGTTGAAAGAAACGCATAAAAAACTAAACCAAAACAAGTTCACACAATTAACACACTAAATGTGCATTTTGAGAATCGTTGTTATTTGTTTTTTCGTTCGATACAATATACAAAGAAAAAAAAACTTACAATTTACAAGCCTACAATTTATTTTAAGGTTCAACTGTCACAACTAGCAACAACGGCCCAATGACTACGACAACACCCTGGTTGACAACTACATTACATCTAACAGCTAGTACAATACGTTACGGTATGTTGCATGATATAAAACTAAATAACAACAAAAGGAATTAAATGTCAAACTAGCCTGAACTAGCCTGGTCACATATCTAACAGACCTTCACTTTTATTTTATCAAGAAAAAACTTGTGTAATCTAAGTCGCGTTTCAAAGAAGCTGTCAGTAGACTTGACAGTTTACAACAACAAAAGTTTAATCCTAGTGAGTGTCCAACTGAAAATAATAAGTTAAACTACAAAATAAAGCACAGAGCTAGTTATTAAGGTAGTATAAGTGACATATAATTGTATTTACTGAAGAAAGTCAACATTTCGCAAGGTATAACATGTTATCATCTTTCACATGTACAGCGTTTTTTCCGCATGTCAAGGAAACTAGGTCTTCCTTACTTACCCCGTAATTATGTGGGTGATAAAAGAGCTTTCGCTTGTTTTTTCGAAACCCATCAATTTAATTTGTTTTGATTATAATTCATTTGGCATTCTGATGAAAGGAAATTCCTGAACTCATTTGTAAATGTTGTCATTAATAACCATTTAATCAAACAACTTTTGTTTAAGTCAAGTACACAAATTGCTATGTCATAGACTTGTAGTAAAACTACAAAATTCAAATAAGTATTACATAATATAGAATAAAAACGTTGGTAGATTTAAAGTAAAATTAATGAAGATCTAATTAAAAATAAAAGTCAGTAGGGATGTATAGGACAATAAATTATAATATGAAATGTTTATGAATATGCGTCTTGATTCATTGCTTGATTGATTGATTAATTAATTGATTAACGTGCAGCCAGCTTTATTAATCTATAACAGCATTTAGAAAGGGCTATAAATGATACTACGTTTTTGAAATCTGCAAAAGTAGTGAGTCATGCATCTTGACAACCCCCGGCAGGAGGGCCTACACTTTCCGTCACTTAGGGATGCGCTAGGAAGCTTCGTTGGTCGAGCACAGGAGACCCTTCCAGTATGGACCTAGATGAGCAGGTTTAAAGAGGCAATACAAAATACCGCCACATACAAGATTTGGATTGTTGTTGTTTTTCTTTGCTTTTGCAGACAAAATATCAGCAATACTAGTATTTACCATTCCGACCCCAGATATACTAATTACATGTTACTTGTCAATGCAGTTAAAGAAATACCTATATATTCCATTAGATTTATTTCAGCTTATATGCTTGACAATTTGGTAATAAATCTTTTCAACATTTCTAATTATTTAACCTTTCAATTATTTTTCGTCATGATTAGCCGAAATGCACGTCCGGCGTATTATGTTTTATGAATAGAACTGTTGATGAAGGTTATAACAAAATACCGAACACCGAGGAAACTGCCAAACAGACGATTCGAAAGAGAAAGCCCGAGAAACCCGCAAATTCCAGAACCAACAACCAAAATTTAAGTAACTTCAGCATTGGGTCTGACTTTCTACCGCCATTTCAAACGAAATTGGGGTTAAACCAGAATTAAACGCAGTCAAACCTACCGCTTCCATTACTATAGTATGTGAGTTGGTTAGTTAGATGGGTAATAGGTGTATCAACAATCATCGTAGCACACTCACTGCACACGTATTAAAAAGTTAGGGAAAATATCTGCAACCATAGTTGCAAAAGAAATGACATATTTATAATTTAGAACATTTTTAATAGGAAGGTATCCCACAAATTTCTACAGTTTAGAATTTTTTTTTTCAGTAGTTTAATATAAGATAATTTTGTATTTTATTTCGAAAATATTTAAAAACGTTATATTTACAATCTCAGCAGTTAATTTAAAATTACATTTAATGTACAGCTACATAAATAATAACATATTTACAGAATCTACCATCAGTACACCAACCCAGGTGGCAACGACAATTTTTTTCTCAACTGCTTCAACAGAAACATCATCAGAACTTCCAGGTAGGATAAATAAAAACAGCGAGTGAATGTAAATCATGATATAGACGTTTTGCTTTGCATTATTATTATCGTCATTATTATTTATTTCTACATTGTAAGCTATCGTACACAGTAACTTAGATGATGAAGAATTGATGTATTTCTTTGTTTGAATGGTCTTAAGCTTTATCGTGGCCTCCAAGATTTTTTGGGGGGAAGCCGGAGTAGACGAAGAAAACCCCCGACCTGCGGTGGCAAAACTGTCAACCCTTGTCAATTAAGATTGGAGTCGAGTACACCGTGCCTGCAGTGAGAATCGAACCCGCAATCTCAGTGTTGACAGACCACATGATCAAAACGAACCACATTAACCACTCGGCCACCGAGGCCCCATGAGTAATTGATCGAACGTTTGCCTTACGTCCGGCGAGCACCTTTTCAGCTATATCCAAGGTTAAGGACCAACGAGAACAAAATTTTGAATGACAGTAAAATTCAATTGCTTCAGATGGAACCGACAGTTAAAATTTAGACTTTAAAAGCGGTTACATTGAGCCTCATTCCTTTTGTTCGGTTGTCTTCATTGTTCAAGAGTGTTGAAATTACCAAACACTATGGTCAGTGGTCATGTTGTCCATACTATGAACTAACGACCCCTAGATCTAACGACCTACCTTATGTGTCTACTATCGGCCATGTATTGCTAACCCTCCTACTTTGAGTTTAGTTCAGAAATAAAAATATAAATACCATAAGGACCAAAACAATATTAACACTGATTCATACAAAACAAAAACGACTACACGTGAAGGCAACAGCAATAAAAGATGCAATTTAAGACTTGTAAAAAACATCTCTTCAGTAATTTTGACACAAATGTCATATGATTGTAAAAGTTTTTTATGGGGTTAATTACCACCACAAGTATTACATAATTTACAATAACAACGTTGGTAGATTTAAAGTAAAATTAATGAAGATCTAATTAACAATAAAAGTCAGTAGGGATGTTTAGGACAAGAAATCATAATATGAATTTATTATGAATATGCATCTGGATTCATTGCTTGATTGATTAATTAATGAATTGATTAACGTACAGCCAGCTTGATTAAGCTATGACAGCCTTCAGAAATGGCTATAAATGAGACTACGTTTTCGAAATCTGCAAAAGTAGTGAGTCATGCAAGAATCCTGGGAATCTCCAAACATGTCACCTTCTACATTCCGCGGCCAGGCTTTATTGCTATAACTGGACAACCCCCGGCAGGAGGGCCTCCACTTTCGGTCACCTAGGGATGTGCTGGGAAGCTCCGTGGGTCGAGCACTGGTGACTCTACCAGTATCGACCTAGATGAGCAGGTTTAAAGTGGCAATAAAAAATACCGCCACATACAAGATTTGGATTTTTTTTATTTGCTTTTGCAGACAAAATATCAGCAATATTTACCATTTCGACAAAAGATATACTAATTGCATGTAACTTGGCAATACAGTTAAAGAAATATCTATATATCAGATTGATTTATATTTATTTCAGCTTATATGCTTGAAAATTTGGAAATAAATCTTTTCAACATTTCTAACTATGTAACCTTTCAATTATTTTTCGTCTTGATTAGCCGAAATGCGCGTCTGGCGTATTATGTTTGATAAAAAGTACTGTTGATGAAGGTTATAACAAAATACCGAACACTGAGGAAACTGCCAAACAGACAATTCACAAATGAAACCCCGAGAAACCTGCAAATTCCAGAACCAACAACCAAAATTTAAGTAACTTCAGTATAGGGTTTGACTTTCTACCGCCATTTCAAACGAAATTGGGGTTAAACCAGAATTAAACGCAGTCAAACCTACCGCTTCCATTACTATAGTGTGTGAGTTGGTTAGTTGGATGGGTAGTATGTGTATCAACAATCATGGTAACACACTCACTGCACACGTATTAAAAAGTTAGGGAAAATATCTGCAATATATTTTTAAAAGAAATGACATATTTATAATTTAGAACATTTTTAATAGCAAGGTATCCCACCAATTTATACAATTTAGAATTTTTTTCAGTTGTTTGATATAAGGTAATTTTGTATTGTATTTCCACAATATCAAAACCGTAATATTTACAATCGCAGCAGGTAATTTTAAAATTACCTATAATGTCCAACCACATAAACAATAACATATTTACAGAATCTACTATCAGTACACCATCCCAGGTGGCAACGACAATTGCTTTGTCAACTGCTTTAACAGAAACATCATCAGAACTTCCAGGTAGGATCAGTAATAACAGCGAGTTAATGTCAATCATGATATAGATGTTTTGCTTTACATTTTTATTATCGTCGGTATTATTTATTTCTACATTGTAAGCTATCGTACACAGTAACTTATATGATTAAGAATTTATGATTTTGTTTGCTTGAATGGTGTTTAACGCCACTTTCAGCAATTTTTCAGCTATATCGTGGCCTTCAGTTTTTATTTGGGGAAGCCATAGTAGCCGGAGAAAATTCCCGACCTGCTGTAGCAAAACTGGCAATCCTTTCAATTAAGATTGGAGTCCAGTACACCCTGCCTGCAGTGAGAATCGAACCCGCAATATCGGTGTGGACAGACCACATTATCAATAGTAAACGAATTACCATAACCACTCGGCCACCGAGTCCCCATGAAGAATTGATAAAATGTTTGCCTTGAGTCCGGCGAGCACCTTTTCAGCTATATCCAAGGTTTTGAATGACAGTTAAAATCAATATTGTCAGATGGAACCGACAATTAAAATTTAGACTTTAAAAGCGGTTGCATTGAGCCTCATCTCTTTTGATCGGTTCCCTTCATTGTTCAAGAGTGTTGAAATTTCCAAACACTATGGTCAGTGGTCAGCTTTTCCGTAGTATTAACTAACGATCTCTAGATCTAACGATAAAGCTTATGTGTCTACTATCGGCCACGTATTGATAACCCTCCTACTTTGGTTTCAGTTCAGAAATATAAAAAAATACCATACAGACCAAAACGATTTATACAAATCAAAAACGACTACACATGAAGGCAAGAACAATAAAAAGGTGCAATTTAAGACTTGTGTTAAACATCTCTCCAGTAATTTTGACAAAATTGTCAAATGATTGTACACGTTTTCTATGGGGTTAATTACCACCACTTTAAGCAACTTTCAGCTATATCATGGGGGAGGGCGTACCAAGAGATTTTTACCAGCGTTTATTAAATCAATGCAAGTTTGAGGATAATCATCACATTATGTTGAAGATTAATCACAACACTACCACATGATTAGGACAGAAGTATTAACATAATATAATTGGCGCATTTAATTAGTAGTAAAATTTCACCGTTCTAGGAAACCTGTATCCAGGTTGTAAACTCTATTTTGGCTACCATTGAATATCATACCACAAATTGTCTGTTGATTTTTGCTTCTTACGTGTTAATATATGCGACGGTGTACTTTTATTACCCTTTGATTAAGTTACGCAATTTGATACCGACATATCAGTTTTTTGGTTCAAGAAACCTCGTTATTGAGGGGATACTTTCTGTGCATATTTTTACCTGTTAACGAAAGTAAACACATATCAATGACACTAAATGTGTTACGTATAGTTTGGGGACACAGCATAAACGTAATCCATTGTATTATAGTTGCAACTATAGCAGGTGCTGCAGGTGGAGGAGTTGGTGTACTGTTAATTGTCGTCGTTACAGTAACTCTATGCAGGTACGTAATAACAAACATAGTTTTTAAACTATAGTAGACATAGGAAAAACTATGTCTGAAAATTATTTCACTTTACTATTTCCCTTTTGTGTATTTAAACAAGATACGATTTAATGGTGCCAGTCAATAATAATAAGGGTGTAATTATTTACAATCAAATAAGATTGACATCAATGGCTATTAAAACTAAATTTTACAAACAGGAATTGAATTAAACTAAAAATGTGTTCCCTGTTTTGCAGAAAATCAAAACGTAAAGGAAAATCTGCTAAACGAGACGAGACTTATGACAGTGGATTGGATAACATAACAAATCCTACAATAGGTTCCCGTATGTTGTTGGGTGATTACATACCGAAACAAATGCTTGATCAGTTTGAAAATGGAACAAACACATTATACGGAACACATAAAGCTTCAGATACTAACGACTCTACAATATATGGTAGCGACACATATGATCATACAGATCGAATGTTTAAACGAGACCACAAAAATGTGGATTGTGTCACCAAAAATCCATTACATTTGAAAGAAGAAAATCATACTGCATATGATTTTAAATTTTGAATTATTCAGTGAATAAGACAAATTGATCAATATATGCGTAATTAAAACCTAAACTAAAAACCTGTACATCATTTGTAATGTTTACTAGAAAGACCGACTTTTTTGAACCCGTGGAATTGATTCTGGTGGTTACTTGTATGACAACAAATTAAAAACTTTAACATCACAGGGATGGGATGCTTTGCATAAATTTGGGGTCGTTTTCTCTCAGAAAATTTACCAAAATGTTTTGCATATATACTACTAAAATTATAGATCTTTTTTTAAGCGCGCATCACAGAACAAAATAATTTAATAATCGACTTTATCGATATCAAGATTAAATATTTTTAATGTGCAACATCAACTGCATGTAACCTTATACATATTGAAGTACGAACTACAGCTATACATCCGTCACGTGAAGCAAGAGAACAGTTTGTTCTTGTTTAAATTCAGCCGACTTACTTCAAGAAAACGATTGGAAGAAGGGATTTTTACCAGACATGTCTGGTAGGTCCTACGAATTTTGTTTTCACTGTGATCAAGACTAATATGACATTAAAAGAGAACTAAAGTTACGCTTCACTGATTACAAATTTACCTCGTAATTAATGCCTTCTAATTAAAAAATTGCCAGTTGGGTAGTCCTACGTTTGTTTCGTCCCCCTTCACTGGTTTTCCTTGCCCCGGAAATAATTTTTTAATGTAAGGTAGGACCGTATCCGGTACAAATTTGCGGACGTTATTAATCGTTAGTTGCTAATTATTAAAAGCAATAATCGATATAAAAATTAAATATTTTCCAAATGCAACATTAATTGCATGTATCCTTATATAGGTTAATACTGCGATATTTCTCTGTGTTTTGTGTTTTAAAAAGGGGATTTATAATTTTAGTAGTATAGATTTATATAATTTTAATACTTTTCAAAACTGGAGATTTTGAAAAGATTCTATATGTGTGTTATACTTAATTATAATAAAATATAATGAAAAATAAATGTGTTTAGCCTAACTTAATATTAAAATCACACTATAAGTGACTGATTGATTAATTGATTGGATGTTTGCTTTACGTCCACAGAGCAGTATTTCAGCTGTATTCAGGACGAGAACAAGTAAACAAACAAAAAATCAATGGAAAAGGGGTGGGATGGGACACAGGGAACATAATTTTGACTGCCACTAGAAAAGTATGGAGTACTGGGTAATGTCGGAGAATTAGCCTTTTGTAGCTGCTGCAATGAGCGTACTCTTTTTCGAAATCTATAAAAGGGGTCTTTATCGCGCAAGGAGCGTGTCACTCTCCAAACATGTTACCCACTATGGTCCGCAGCCAGGCTTTCGTCTTATGACCTGACAACCCCCCAACTAGAGGGTCTCCCTTATCCGCCACCCGTGGATGCGCTTGGCTGCTATGTAGGTCGAGCACTGGAAACCCTCCCAGTATGGTCCCAGCACTATAAGTTGACATAACTGGCTATTTGATTATTAGCTAATCCTGTGATGTTATGGTCATTTATATACAGTAATTCTTTTTTATTTGTTATGTTCTTTCTGATCCAATTAAATGTTCCTGAAACAACAAAACAATCATTGAATAAACGTTTGAAATATAAATGTACACACATTTTGCGTTACTTTCAAAACTGCTAAAATAACTACACATTATGTAAAAATCTGCAGTGTTTGGTGGGGGGTGACTGAACGATAAACCAATAAGAAAGCTCGCCTGCTCGCTGGACAACTTTAAAATAATCGCAGCATATAACTAAACAAAAGCATTTATAAACCATTATCAGCAAATAATTGTATACTGAGAGTAAGCAATCACGGAAATTTTATTAAGAAGTAATATTCATTATTTCTCAAACATGTATAAACCCACTTTTTTAAACAAACAATGACACAATAATAAATAATCTGAACAGAGATTAAACAATAAAATCGTACCAAGTTAATTTTCTCGAATGAAATGAATGTCATTCATGATTCATCATATAACAAGCTATCTAATTTTGATTTTCATTTAGACCAAATTTAGAAACAGATCGTTTAAACGACTTCTTTTTAATGCAAAACTCATTGTCAACAACAACGGTTTCATTTAATTTTAACCCTCAAAAATATCTAAAGAACCTATCATCTTGGCATTTCTTTATGTAAGGCGACAGATAACCGGAGCGTGTATTATACCAGATGATATAGAAGATTGTAAACCTAGTGTTGACTTGGAACTCATATTATATTTATCTTGCAAATGTTTCGTTTTTATTTTGTTCATGCAGATAGCATTTCTTATTACAATTTGTCAATGAAATTTGTTTTTAAAAAATGAAGCCTAACCTCCATGCACATAGTTTTGATGCTGACTTAAAGATTCTACAGCACCGGAACATTTATCATACAAAATATATTTTTTATAATCGATGTTTGCATAAGATCATTGTTAACGTGGATTTTCTAATATCATACAGTCGAAATCACTCAAACGTCAACTGTAAACATGACATCTGATGTTGAACCTACTTCAGAGTTAACCACAATACAACACCAATCAGGTAACTTTTAATTTGATGACATATGGGCTGTTTATTCTAACTCATGATTACAATTCGGCAGAATCACCCCATCCTTCCTCTACAAATAAAAACTTTTTGCCAATCGCCAATTCAAAGCTTTCTTAAAATAAACTATGCGTATTTTTTAAATGAAATTATTTTGTTTTAATTTTGCTTCTTTGCAGTTTTACGACACTTTTAGTAATTGTTCACTTTAATCACAGAACACACCTTTCACGGTTAAAACCTCTGAAGTTCAGCTGGAACGTTTCTCCATTATGGTTAGGTCAAGTGCAACGCCTAAAGTCTTTTTTTCATCTTCAAGTTTATTCAATAATTTCTAGAATGGTTACGTTTTTTCGTTATTTATTATAAGTACTTTTGCATATTCTTCGATATCCCCACCTGACCGGGGTGTCTTGGGATAACAAATTACAAACATATTCTGACTATTACATATATGTTTGTAATATCTCAGGTGAAAAAATAAAGAAATAATCATGAGTTACAGTTTCTAAAAAGTTATAGCTCGCATTCACTCTCCTTCACCTTCACTTTTCTTCATTCTCATTCTTCTTCACATTCATCTCATTTTACATTCACTCTCAACATTCAGTTCGTTTTCAATCAACTACTTGCTAAATACAATCTGTAGAAGTTTTATTGAATAATATGTTTCAAAGGGGTCCATCTTCTTTCAAACAACTGAAGTTGGTCTTTTTTAACTGCTAGCCGGACAAATAGCTACTCCACCGAATAAACAAATAGGGGGATGAAGGATCTCCTTGTCTACAACTTCTACATAAGTTCAAAAACATTGATATATGATTATTATTTATGGCACAGCCTTTAGCTCCAGAGTAGACGATCTCAAAAGTCATTATTGAACTGACAACGAAACGGCAATCAAGAGTTGATTACCTTTCCAGGAAACCTAGACTCACTTCCGGTCTGTCTTTGGCTTGTTGTAAATGAATAATCCGCGGTATCTTTGATTCATTATTTCTTATAAGCATAGGAAGCCAGTATTTATGTTCGAACATTGCAGTGTCTTGTTAGGTCAAAACTGACACCTTTCTTATCTGTTTTCTAAATTGCAAACGAGACAATATAATTGTAAATATCGACGGAAAATTACTAGAATTTCTTGTTTGGTTTCCTGGTTATCAGTGCAAACGTCTATTTATTTTTGTGTGTTTGAATGGTGTTTAACGCCACTCTCAGCAATTTTTCAGCTTTATCGCGGCGTCCAGTTTTTATTGGGGGAGGAAGCCGGAGTACCCGGAGAAAACCCCGACCTGCGGTAGGAAAAATGGCAATCCTTGTCAATTAAGATTGGAGTCGAGTACACCCTGCCTGCAGTGAGAATCGAACCCGCAATTTCAGTGTTGCAAACGTCTATTTATAAAATTTTAACTAGTTGAAAGAAAAGATGAACAAAGCTAAACCAAAACAATAAGTTCACACAATTAACACACTTAGTGTGCATTTTGAGAATCGCTGTTATTTTTTATTCGTTCGATGCAATATAAAAAGAAAAGAAAAACTCACAATTTACAAGGCTTAAATTTATTTTAAGAATCGAGTGTCACATCTAGCAACAACGGCCCAACGACTACGTCAACACCCTGGTTGACAGCTACATTAAATCTAACAGCTAGTACAAAACGTTACGATAAGTTACAAGATATAAAACTAAAAAATAATGAAAGGAATTAAAGGTCAAACTGCTTCATGTAAACTAGCCTGAACTAGCCTGGTCACATATCTAACAGACCTTCCCTTTTTATCAAGAAAAACACTTGTGTAACCTAAGTCGCGTTTCAAAGAAGCTGTCAGTGGACCTGACAGTTTACAACAACAAAAATTTAATCCTAGTGAGAGTCCGACTGAAAATAATAAGTTAAATTAATAAATTAAGCACAGAGCTAGTTATTAAGCAAATAATGTAGTATACGTGACATATAATTGTATTTACTGAAGAAAGTCAACATTTCGCAAGGTATAACATGTTATCATCTTTCACATGTACAGCGTTTTTTCCGCATGTCAAGGAAACTAGGTCTTCCTTACTTACCCCGTAATTATGTGGGTGATAAAAGAGCTTTCGCTTGTTTTTTCGAAACCCATCAATTTAATTTGTTTTGATTATAATTCATTTGGCATTCTGATGAAAGGAAATTCCTGAACTCATTTGTAAATGTTGTCATTAATAACCATTTAATCAAACAACTTTTGTTTAAGTCAAGTACACAAATTGCTATGTCATAGACTTGTAGTAAAAAGTACAAACTTCAAATAAATATTACATAATATAGAATAAAAACGTTGGTAGATTTAAAGTAAAATTAATGAAGATCTAATTAAAAATAAAAGTCAGTAGGATGTATAGGACAATAAATTATATTGTGAATTGATTATGAATATGCGTCTTGATTCATTGCTTGATTGATTAATCAATTAATTGATTAACGTACAGCCAGCTTTATTAAGCTATGACAGCCTTTAGAAAGGGCTATAAATGAGACTACGTGTTCGAAATCTGCAAAAGTAGTCAGTTATACATGAATCATGGGAATCTCCAAACAAGTCACCTTCTACATTCCGCGGCCAGGCTTTCGTGGTATAACTTGACAACCCCCGGCAGGAGGGCCTCCACTTTCCGTCACCTAGGGATGGGCTGGGAAGCTCTGTGGGTCGACCACTGGAGACCCTACCAGTATGGACCTAGAAGAGCAGGTTTAAAGTGGCAATAAAAAATACCGCCACATACAAGATTTTGATTTTTTGTTTTTCTTTGCTTTTGTTGACAAAATATCAGCAATATTTAGCATTTCGACACAGGATATACTAATTACATGCAACTTGTCAAAGCGTTAAAGAAATACCTAATAGTATATAATCCATTGATTTATATTTATTTCAGCTTATATGGTTGAAAATTTGGCGTCTGGCGTATTATGTTCATAAATAGTACTGTTGATGAAGGTTATAACAAAATACCGAACACCGAGGAAACTGCCAAACGGACAATTCACAAATGAAAGCCCGAGAAAACTGCAAATTGCAGGACCAACAACCAGAATTTAAGTAACTTCAGCATTGGGTCTGACTTTATTCCGCCATTTCAAACGAAATAGTGAGTTAAACCAGAATTTAACGCACGTCAAACCTACCGCTTCCACTACTATAGTATGTGAGTGGGTTAGCTGAATGGGTAATAGGTGTATCAACAACCATCGTAGCACACTCACTGCACACTGAATTAAAACGTTAGGGAAACTATCTGCAACCATATTTTCAAAAGAAATGACATATTTATAATTTAGAACATTTTTAATAGCAAGGTATCCCACTAATTTATACAATTTAGATTTTTCCAGTTCTTTGATACAATGTAACTATACCCCCGCAAGCTTGTTTGGGGGTATATAGGAATCACCCTGTCCGTCTGTCTGTCTGTCTGTCTGTCCGTCTGTCCACATCCCTTGTAAGCGCTTCTCCTCCTAAACCGCTTGTCATATGTAGATGTGCATCAAGAATTTTGGTTGCTGTCGGATATTATTCAGGGGAGATGATTGGACTTAGACTTTTAAAATATAGTATTCAGTGCGAGACCTCGTAACTTCTCCTAAACCGTTGTACAGATTTTTATGACACTTTACACGAAGGAAGTACATCATATGTAGATGTGCATGAAGAATTTTCGTTGCTGTCGGATATTATTCAGGGGAGATAATTGGACTTGAAGCGAAGCGGGGGTATCTCTTTGTGAGGTTGCTCCCAGTCCACACTTGTTTTGTATTTTATTTCCACAATATCAAAAACCGTAATATTTACAATCTCAGCAGTAACTTTTAAAATTACCTATAATGTCCAGCCACATAAACAATAACATATTTACAGAATCTGCCACCAGTACACAATCCCTGGTAGCAACGACAATTTTTTTGTCAACTGCTTCAACAGAAACGTCATCAGAACTTCCAGCTAGGATCAAAAATAACAGCGAGTTAATGTAAATCATGATATAGACGTTTTGCTTAACATTATTATTATCGTCGTTATTATTTATTTCTACATTGTAAGCTATCGTACACAGTAACTTATATGTTGAAGAAATTATGTTTTTGTTTGTTTTAATGGTGTTTAACGACACTTTCAGCAATTTTTCAGCTATATCGTGGCCTCCAGTTTTTATTGGGGGAAGCAGCCGTAGACCCGGTAGCAAACTGGCAATCCTTGTCAATTAAGATTGGAGTCGATTACACCCTGCCTGCATTGAGAATCGAACCCGCATTCTCAGTGTTGACAGACCACATGATCAATAGTAAACGAACCACCTTAACCACTCGGCCACCGAGGCCCCATGACGAATTGATAAAATGTTTGCCTTGCGTCTGGTTATCACCTTTTAAGCTATATCCAAGGGTAAGGAAAGGACCAACGGGAACAAAATTTTGAATGACAGTAAAAATCAATTGTGTCAGATGGAACCGACAGTTAAAATGTAGACTTCTTAAGCGGTTACATTGAGCCTCATCTCTTTTGATCGGTTCTCTTCATTGTTCAAGAGTGTTGAAATTTCCAAACACTAACATGGTTAGTAGTCAGGTTTTCCGTATTTTGAACTAACGACCTCTAGATCTAACGATAGAGCTTATTTGTATACTATCAGCCACGTATTGCTAACCCTCCTACTTTAGGTTTTAGTTCAGAAATAAAAATAAAGAGCCCATAAAGACCAAAACAATATTAAAACCGATTCATACAAAACAAAAACGACTACACATGGAGGCAACATCAATAAAAAGATTCAATGTAAGACTTGTGATAAACTTAAAGTTTTTTATGGGGTTAATTACCACCACTTCAAGCAACTTTCAGCAATACCATAGGGGAGAGCGTACCAAGAGAACACTCCGACCTTCGGTAGGTACACTGGCAAGCCTTTTCAGTTGAGATTTGAACTGAGGCACTTGATTAACAATAGAATCAATTGCGAAAGTTAATTTTTGTGACGAAGAGTTTAAAACAATATGTGCATTATCAAAGATATATTTTTTACAAAATACAATGATTTTTACCAGCGTTGATTAAATCAATACAAGTTTTAACATTATCATCACATAATGTTGAAGATTAATCACAACACCACCACATGATTGAGACAGAAGTATTAACATACTATGATTAGCGCATTTAATTAGTAGTAAAAATGCACCATTCTATTAAACCTGTATCCAGGTTGAATACCTCTTTTGGCTACCTTTTAATATCATACCACAAATTGTCTGTTGATTTTCAGATATCTCTATTGCATAATAGACATCTTTGTTGCATAATATTAGCTGATATAATTATTCCTGTAGCTTGCTTCATATGTGTCAACATATACTTTTATTACCCTTTCATCAAGTTACCCAATTTGATACTGACATATCAGTTGTTTGGTTCAAGACATTTCGTTATTGAGGGGATACCTAATGTGTATATTATTGTCTGTTAACGAAAATAAACAAATACCAATGGTACTAAATTGTTGCGTCTAGTTTGGGACACAGCATACACGTAATCCATTGTATTCAAGTTGCAACTATAGCAGGTGCCGCAGGTGGAGGAGTTGGTGTACTGTTAATTGTCGTCGTTACAGTAACTCTATGCAAGTAAGTAATAACAAAAATAGTTCTTAACCTATAGAAGACATAGCAAAAACTATGTCTGAAAATTTTTAACTTTACTATTTCCCTTTTGTGTAGTTAAACAAGACAATATTCAATGGTGCCAGCTAATAATGAAAGGGTTCGAAATCAATGACTATTAAAACTAAATTTTACAAACAAGAATTGAATTAAACTGAAAGTTTTTCCTTTATTTGCAGCAAATCAAAACGTAAAAGAAAATCTGCCAAACGAGACGAGACTTATGACAGTGAATGTGATAATAGAACAAATCCTACAATAAGTTCTTGCATGTTCTTGAGTGAGTGCACACCGAAACAAATGCTTGATCACTCTGAAAATGGAACAAACACATTATACGCAACACATAAAGCTTCAGATACTAACGACTCTACAATATATGGTAGCGATACATATGATCATACGGATATCGGATGTTTAAATGAGACCACAACAATGTGGAAAATGTCACTAAAAAACCTGTACTTCATTTATAATGTTAATTTATTTAATTTGAATACTTTTCAAAACTGGAGATTAGAAAAGATTCTATATGTGTGCTATTCTTAATTATAATAAAATGTAATGCAAAATAAATTTGTTTAGGTTAACGTAATATTAAAATCTCACTATAAGTTGACATAACTGGCTCATTGATTATTAGCTAATCCTGTCATGTTATGGTCATTTATATACAGTGATGCTTTTTATTTGTTATGTTCTTTCTGATCCCAATTAAATGATGTTCTTGAAAAACAACAAAACGATGATATAATAATTGTTTAAATATACATGTACAAAAATTTTGCGTTACTTTCAAAACTACACATTACGTTAAAAGTATTGTGTTAATAAGGTTTTTATGCCACTTTCAACAACATCTCTGAATTTGATGATAATCTTCAGTGTTGGGGGGAGTGAAAGATAAACCAATAAGGACCGACGCCTCCCTGCGGACAACTGTATAATCGCAGAATATCACTAAACAGAAGCATATTATAAAGCATCATCACCAAATAATTGTATACTGAGAGTATATAAGTAAGAAATCACAATATGTAAGAAAATACCGAGAGCATATACAAATAGTTGAATATTTATTATTGCCTCAGCTGTAATGTCACAAAATTTATGGTCATTGTATTGTGTCATTTGTATTTATGTATTTTTGTAGTGTTTGTTTTCTCCTGTAAACATGTTGTAAAATTGATGATAGATCATTGTTTGGTCTCTATTTCAATAAAATTTACTTACTTACTTACTTACTTATACAAATAGTTATGAAACACATTGTGCAGTTAACTGGGCATTCGTTTGGGCGTGGTTGCAACTGAACTATAGCCCATAGTTGGGAAGTGCATTAATAGTTATACACACGATAAGGTAGTTCTCTAATGTAAAATTTATTTGTATTTATTGCTCTGCTAGGTCTTTGTCTACAATTCGCACCTTGAAACAAAAACAAAAAACAATAGAAGCATCGCACATTCCATTCATCCTACAAACAACGACCGTCAACAGTTTTTGATCACATTTGGTTATTGTGTAGATGCTTAAGAATGTCGAATTAACGAGTAAATTTAATGCGTTTCAGAAAATGAAAAAGTCAGATTGGTCACAAATATTTCATTCATGAATATATATAATACAACATGAATTATGTCTCGTATTGGAAAAGAATGTGTCGTATGTTTAAGAATACGTTTATATAAAAATGCTCTTAACTCAAGTACGAGTCGTGTTTATTGTAAAAAATTTACAAACAGTATCACAGCCAATTAAATCAACAGGTAAGACTTTATTACTGTTCGAATCATTGGTAGCATAGCGTATAGGGAGCGGTACTTCGGCTAAATTCAGGATAAGAACAGGGAAATAAACAACAGTTCAACTTGGAAAATATGTTGGTCAAATAAATACTTTAAAATGAAAAAGAATTTGGAAGACAAAGAATTTAGCCTGTTGTATCTTGTATTATAGATATTTTGCTCGTGCAATAATATAATTGGGTTCGGATTAGTTTCTTTCTTTTTTTGTGTTTTTGGTTTTTGTGTTACGTTTGTCTATATCCGGATTTGTAACTGTCCTTTGACTTTTGGCTCTTGTTGTTCGGTCGGTTTTCTTTGCCAATTTTAATAATTTTTTTATTCTATTATGATAATACAAGTATTCGTGTGTTTTAAAAAAAATAAGAACTACATGACAAATAAAGTATAAAACTAATCAGTCACCTACAAAAAATGTATAATCTAAATTTTCTACAATGTTTTAGAACAAGGAGTGTACGGATGACAATGTTATCTTAAAATGTTTTCATATTTGTACGTGTTAGCGTTGCTATGTACGACAATTGATAAAACTAAGTAAATATTAAGTATAAATAAATCGACTTATTTAAATTTTAAAACACTAAGTTGAAAATGAATATAATGATTTATGAAAAAGTTAGATGCATGAAAATTACCCTGCTAACTGTTTTATTGTGCACATGGATACTTATTATATTGTGCACATGGATACTTATTATATGGTAAAAGTATTACACAGTAAAGAGTATCTAAGCAAGCTGTATTTATATTTTAGAAAACTGTTATATGACTAATTCCAATGGTTCATCGCCTTACAATGGTACTATTAACATTACCAGAAGTGGAGATGAGTGCCATAGATGGGATGCAGAATTACCTCACAAAAAATATAACATGAGTAGAGCTCATGCAAATTACTTTCGTAACCCAGACAGAAATGAATTAGATGCATGGTGCTATATTTTGAATGAAACTACAGGTTGAGATTTCTGTGACATACAAAAATGTAGTAAGGTTTTATTGAGTTATGCAACAGTTTGTTAGATGTAAACAATCTTGTAGTATGAAATAACCGCTTTAACTATCAGAACCAAACCTACCAAAACTTAACTCCAGACCTATTTTTTTTCTTTTGCGGCTCATTGGTAGCATGAACCTATCATACAAAATTATGGTTTTATATTTTTCGAAATGTTTACAACTTATTTAGCAGTTATCACAAGTGCTTTGCTAGCTCGTCATGTAGAAATATCCGATTGCACACAGATAAGATAATCACCTGATTGTGCTGTTAGGTTGTTGCAAAATAGAACCCTTTTAAGTTTTATCGTTAAACGTATATATTAGATGTTCAAGTGTTAAACATAATGAATTCAAAGACAGGTGATATCAAAGTTATAAATACTAAAGATAGATTTTTGTAATGCAAGGCGTGTTTTCTATTGATAATTCACTTGATTATAATGAATGTATTAAACACAACCATATGTTACACCTATATCTGCTTTTTGACAGGTTGTCGTATAAACCCACACGATTCAGGTTTGATCTTTGAACCCTGTATCTTTCACATTCATTTATCACATATATCCAAGTCATTGATTTGCTTTGAGCGAAATGTAAAAGTAATTAATTAGTAATAATGTTTAAGATTTTTTTTTTTCAATTCTAGGGAGTGATGTTGACCGACAATTTAGTCGTAAAGTTTGATAATACATTTTGATTCAAGAATGACAAACATATGAAGAGTTTCCTTTAATCGTAAATGAATCGATGTTTTCTTATCCCAATACAAGGAAGTGTGTGATTAGTAGTAGTTTATATGTATGGGGAGACTGTACAACTAGAAAATTGAACGACTATGTTACATTACAAATGGTTTTTTTAGCATTGACATAACTAATTCAAATAAACATTTCCTTTTCATAACTAACCTGAACCAATTTTCATAGTGCAAATGTACGTTGAAAATCAGTATATTATATTTTATTTGTATCATAAGCATAAACATTTAACAATTTTATTATCATGCGAATATTTCATTTCAGATATTACTACAGAGATTCTCATTGAAATCGATGAAAATCCACATAAAGCAGTAGAAGTTAGTCATTGTTGTAATTTTTTTTGTCCTAGACATTTAAAAATAATAAGACTATATCTTTGACTCGATAATAGCTCGCAGCGCGGTGACAGCTACAGTATTCTGTATTACGTAATAAAAATCTGCTTAATTCTGATATCGATTTTCAAAACATTCTGAATAAATAATCTTATTGGTTATCAAAGGATAATAAAGAAAATTATGTGTCAAATCCTTATTTAAAAAGATTCGATTGAAGATATTTAGTATTTCTCAAATCTAGTATGACATGTATGTGACGTCATTTACTCGTGTGAACACTGGAATGCAGAAGCACTGTTAGGGTGCTCTGAAATAGCGTAATGAATTATAAAATGTGGGGCTCGCATTTAATCTGCTGCTATGTCATATTAAGTTTTTATATTTTTCTGCGAAATCAATCTTTGGGAATACATTGATGTGCACTTTTTTAGGTACCATGGCGGCCTCTTTAATAGTGGTCAGTTTTGCTGCTTTTATTGTTACAAAACTTACTGTTGCTCTGTTTCTGAAAATGTATTAACATAATTTTAAAAACGTCGAAGCTTTTAGTGAAAAACAAATGCTCAAAAAATATATAAAGAAAACAAACTTGATTATATCTGTTCCGATGTACTCTTGAAACTATTGTTTTATGCAATTATGTATAATACTTTGAGTTTCATGCAAAAACTGACCGCTTTTAATTAGTATTATAATGCATGTTTAACGAGTTTGGTTCCTAATATGTTGTGTTCCTGGCATCCATGTAGCACTTACTACAATAATGTTGTAGGCGATTGAACTAATGAGACAATAAAATAAAGACGATGATAACCGAGGATCTAATTACTTTTGCTAAAACAAATTTTACATGTAGTAGATAATTTTGTTCGTTGGTAACTTTATTTAGTGTATTACTGTGCTTTCTTTATGTTTTAGCTAATTTTATCGCAAGTGGTAAATAACATTTTTACAAAACCTCAAGACTAGACATTTATGTACAGTATAACGACATGAATTCTTATCATAGACATTTTTATTTTACGGGACCAGAATTGCAAAAAACGAATACCTAGATCGTGTTACACATAGAATGTATTCAAGATGCAATTCCAAATCCAGGCTTGATATATTTATGATGCGTACCCGCAAAGGTTTACTTGATAGCGATTTTCATACACATGTAGTAACACTTTACATTCGTTTACAATACGAGTTTAACAAAATTTAGACACAATATAAGTTTTCATTCTGTACGACCCGAAGTCAACAATAGAACAAGAGCGACAACTCATATTCAGAAAAGACTATTGATTATGCTACAAATGTGGTGTTTTGTGTCTAGTTGTAATACGAAACGGACGAAAAAATCAAAAGATAACATTACACACATTCCATAATGCAGTGTCTGGAAAATTCTAAAATAACAATTATCGAGTAGTTATTTTGATGTGTGAGTATATTCAATAATGTCTAATTTAACGTGTAGACATAAGCGGATTTGGTTAACACTGTTTTAGAATTTTGATTATAAACGCTTTAACCTCATGTGTTGTGTGATCTCCTTTATTGTTGTTTGCGCCACTGATTAGTCTAGGTAAGTCTGGCGTGAAAACTTCTATAACCGTGGTATCAATGATACATTTGTGTTGGTACAGTACTGCAAGTTTTAAAATAGGCACATAATCCAAATTGATCTGTATTCTTCATAAATGAGCAAACACTGTAAAACCATAATGTTCCTGTTTCTGCTGATGACGTCAGACTACAATTTCCCTGATAGACTGATACACACGCCAACAACAAAATGAACATTATTTGAAACTTTTAACACAGCAAACTTCTCATTCCAGTCACGAAAGCAAACTTTCAGTCCATCCTAGAAACTAGAATCGATGTAACCTCTCTCTAAAAGAGCATAGTGCAAATGAACCCAACTCAGAGATGCGGTCACAGAGACGACCCAAGCTGTTCTTGGCAAATAAAAGCGATATACAAGCTCTACTCAGTTGAGAAGAGTACAGGGCTGTATATTGAATCAGTGAGAGATATGACAGGTTCAAAAAGTGCAAAGATATAATCCAATGAAAGAAAAATAAAACGCAGACTCTAGCAACTACAACGTGTTTTTTTAAGAGTCCTAAATCTCAGAAGGTACTGAGCTACTTATTTCTGCTGACGGATCCACAATATATTCTTTCATAAAAACATGGTGGGAAGAGCAAACCAGTCAGCTTCTAATCAGACAACATCAAAATTACTTGCGACAAATACCACAAACACCCGTTTAAGTGAACGTTGATATCCCTCCTACTTACAATGAAGTGAAAACTGTCATAAAGCAGTCAAACAGTTGTAAAGCACCGGGAAGTTGCAGAGGCGTACATATCATCTACGGCTTCCTGCTAGCCATATTGGAACATGCCACCTGACCTTCGAGATGTCAGTATTGTTCCGCTGTGTATTGTATGTCGTGTTTATAAACCTAAAAAAAGCCTTGACTCCTTGAATCTTAAAGTGCTATGGGCCATACAGACTAAGCTTGACTATCCGAATATGTATACGACGTGCTAAGTCTTTTCCGTGATAAAAAGACTGGCCACTTCTTCTCGAATGACAAATATACAGGTTTGAAACAAGACTACGTTCAATTTCCGGTGCTTTTGAACTTTTACTTCCCATATATTTTCTGTATGTTATGAGAGGCTTCATTAGATACCACCATGAAGGATTCGTGTTTGATCTGAGACACCTAGATTAGAAGAGCAAAATCGCCATTAAATTCATCGTGTAGACTACAGTGAAATACTTTTTATTCGTGTGGTATCAATTTTTGTTGTTTTCGTTGAGGACTCGGACCACAAAATTAAAAATCCAACGAAAAATACAACTTTACTAACAGATCGGAACTT
The DNA here is from genome assembly GCA_944474755.1 of Limnoperna fortunei. NCBI lineage: Eukaryota > Metazoa > Mollusca > Bivalvia > Mytilida > Modiolidae > Limnoperna > Limnoperna fortunei. The sequence continues at coordinate 75,281,992 of OX104117.1, read as the reverse complement.
GGGAACAACGATCTGAAAATGTCCGAGATTGGTCATTTTATTTGTAATGTAATATACGATTTTTGTGGTTCAATCCATACCTAATTTTAGTTCAATATGCATCATAAATGATTATGTTAACCTGTTTTCATGTTCGAATGGTGTTTTATTAAATGTCTGTATCATGTAGTTGTAAAAAGTAAGAAAAAAACATCGACTTCTGGTCAAATAAGGGATATATAAGGTGTTCATTTTCGATATTAAAAAGTAACAAATTATTATCGGAATTATGAGTTTGATTGCTCCTTGGAACATAAATTAAAATAGTAAAGTACAATATTTAAAAAGATAAGCTTTTACGTATCTTCATTGGTGTATATCAATGACACACTATATCAAACGGATGTTGTGATAATTCCGAAAATTTCACAAATGACATTAAATTACAACTTTGTAACAGTTGTTTATTGCTACTCAACACCTGTCGTGTATGTACCACTTGAATACACCAAGTATTCCTCAGAAGATGCGTTTAGTGTAATAGAGCACGAATAGCATTTGTTTTTAAATAAATCAAAATGCATATGTCTTATGGGGAATTTTAATGCAAGGCCCTCTAATAATAAGTACTTTAATAAAATAGAGGAAAGCAGACACATATATGGATATCTTCATGAATTTGTTAATAATTTTTGATATATTTTAAATGACGTAAAGATACCACTTGTTAGAGGGAACATGGATAAAGTGAAAAACAGTCGTAAGTGTAAAATCTGTCGTAAGTTCTGACGTCACAATAGATTTATCTTTGATGTTCCAACACTTACTATAGATTTTACTCTTACGAATTTTTGTGAAATCTACTCCAGATACGGAATTTTTTTGCCTAACTTAAGCAATTCTCCGAAAAGAATAGCCAATATAAATGGGTGGTCCGGTAGTGCGCTACCTGCTGGTATCTTTTCAGTGCCGCTACTAGAATGTCATCTCTCCAGGCAAACACTTTATGTAACATTAACATTGATAATTTTTTCCGCGAACAGTCAATGCTTCTTAAAAACTACCTTTAACCCAACCAATTTAACCATCTGAGATGCGGTCACCAAATTAGGACATTTCTGTAAAATTCTATGATATTTTGGACAGCTTTTTGAAAAAAGCACAGTCATTACATCTTGCTGGTGTTTTATATGTGACTGAATATATGCCATTATGACTATTTTCGTGTCTTAAATAGTTAAAATGTTTTTTAGTAAAAGAAGTATATAAAATATGATTTTTGTTTCAAATTCATTAGTCAAAACAATAGTCTGCATTTAATACCATTTTGGTGTAAATAGAGACATAACGGAGACATGAACAATTTACGTAACCTAATTATTTTAAATAACAATAAAAACCTAAGATCCGGAGAATACGTTTAAAATTAAATTAGAGAATAAAATATATGCCTGTTGTGATTTGAGCTATATTATGGCGTCCAGTTTGTATTGGAGAGTAAGCCGGAGCACCCGGAGAAAACCCGGACCTGCGGTAGGTAAATTGGCAATCCTTGTCAATTAAGATTGAAGTCGAGTACACACTGCCCGCAGTGACACTCGAACGCGCAACCTCAGTATTGACAGACCATGTAATCAATAGTAGACGAACTACCTGAACCACTCAGCCACCGAGGCCCCTATCTTGATGATAAGATTTCCAATAAACCATAATAGGCAATTCTGTTTTGTTTACGTTATAACCTGAATATAACAGATGGGAATGATATTGTTTTGTGCAAAATATTATTGTAGGTAAACGAGAGATTAACTTAATAAATGCACTTATAATAATTATGGCCATTACACAGATACAATGTACAATACTTTACCAACATTACATACTTTATATGCTAAGTATTGTATGATCAAAACTACTACATAACAATTAAAACAATTATCAAAAACAAACCACAACCTTAACCGTTGATTAATTGATTGAATGTTTTCTTAACTTCTAACAAATATTTCAGTTTTCTTAAGAAGGAAAAATATTAAGAAACAATAAATCAACGAAAGAACGTAGGTAGAGCGGGAGAATTTAGACATTTGAAGAGGCTACATTTACAAATTGACAAAAGGAGTCTTTATTGTGCATATACTGTGGCCTTCTTCAAACACGTTACACACTTAGGTATGTATTCTTCAGCCTTTCAACAGTATTACCTGACAACCGACCAACAACAATGATGCAAATAACATACATTTACTTGGACATCGGTTAGGACAAATACGAAAGAGCTTTCAGATACTCTTGTTTGCTTAATTAAATCTAAAGAAGGACTTGCTAGTAATACAGAATATTATGACGTAAAAATATGTTTACGGCATGCAAATAAAATTTAAGAAAATCTGGTTAAGGCAAGCGTTTGCAAACTTGCATAAATATCCCAAAGTTGTTGTCAAGGTTGTCTAACAAACTAGATGTAATCATTAAAGCAATTAATGTTGTGTAATTGTTATGTGAAGTGAACAAAAATATTGTTTTTGAAATAAGACTGCAACTTCTTTTTTTCTTACGTATGACAGGGATAGAGTACCTATTGATAATATATGCTGAATAAGAAGCAAAGTGTGATAAATATAATGATAACTTATCTAATAGACAAGGATTCAAAATCCTAAATACCAACATAAATAAAAAAATAAGGAAAACAAACTCTTTTACAATACAGCTGCTTTAAAGACGGAAAATGTATTGTTGAATACTTTTTTTACAAAAATCGGAATGTTGCTTTTTGTATATATTTTAGTCTTTTCTAAATATAGCAAAACAGAATATATTTCCGGAATGTTTGGGTTGCGATATGTACTCTATCTTCAGAAACTTTTTGTATCTAGACTTAACGGTTTTTGGTAGAGAGTTTAGTCAAAATGTCGTTTATCCGCATCTGCTAAATTCACAAAACATTTTTAAAATGTTTGTATGCAGTGTAATTAAACACATATGTAAACGTATCAATACTAGGACATTACTAGATGGTTCTTGCTGATAGACCCACAGAGCTGCCTAGCACTTTACAATGTGGCAGATGGGGAGGTCCTCTCGTTGAAAGGTTGTCGGGTTAAAATACATAAAGGCTGGCTGTGGATCGTAGTAAAGACACCCTTTGTAGATTTCAAAAAAGAGAAAGCTAGCTAATATAAGCCTCTACAAAGGAAGAAATTTCCCTTCCTTATGTTACCCCATACTTTGCTAGTGGTAGTCAAAATGATTTTTCTGATGCTCTTTCCCTTGTTTGTTGTTATATTTTGTTGTCAACTTGTTCGCTTACTTTTGTTCGTTTGTTCAAATAGGGTTTCATGCCTATTCCGCTTTATAATGGCGTGCAGTTTTCATATAATTACACAATTAGAGCATGTGATCAATGGTTTTGAAGTTGAAATGTAAAAAAATCAAAATTTCTACAATGTCTAATTGTCTAATGCTCCTAAACGCAGCAGATAAAATATAAAGCGGCTTCTACTTTCGTGGTTCTATTACTTTATTTACCTGTTTTTCACACACAGTTGTTTATTGCCTTTAGGTAATTTATGAATAATATCATAGGAATCATCTGCCTGTTCCAGTAAATCGAAGTAAATTACGTTATACAGAATTGCAGCAATATAACAAGTATAAGTATACAAATGATTAATTTGTTATATTGAGCTGCGTTCTACGTCTAGGTCACATTTTAAAATGATCAGTTTGAAAGATTGAATTATATTTCGACCTTAAAAATATTCATTTGTGAACTTTGTTATTGCATGTTGCTCTTTATGATTTTATGATACATAATGCGCCTGCAACAAGAGAGTTTTATTCAGTATTTTTTTTATATAACCGGTTCTACTGCGTAATTTATTTTATCATATAAAGCTAGACCGCCAGTCTGTAACCACATTGATTTATCTGAAGTAACCGACAAGTGGTACTTTATGTTGACTGTATACTTTTTTTACAATAAAATAGCAAGATACAGTAACGTTTTCGATATCAATTTAGTTAAGCTGAAATATAAAACAATCTACACTTTTTTTATTTTTAAAGTAGTAAGGAAATGAAATTGAACGATATCGGCATCAAACAATATCGACGGACAAAACCAAAATCATAAGAAGAATCGATTTAGAAATGTAAAATGCACAAATCAAAATAAATAATCAAAATAAACTGGAACTTAATTAATAATACACAAGTACGTTTAAACAAAAACCATATAAATATATTATTTATTTGACGACCAGAAGTAGCTACAATGATTTAAATGTCTTAAATCAGAATATGTCTAGACTTAAAATGTCCTTTTTAAAATGTTGTCCACAATACAAATAAGATATCAAAGCGCCCAGCAGTTGTTATTTGTTTTGATTTCAATTAGATTTCTTTTTTTGGCATGTTTATGGCACGTTTCTTCTTAATATTTTATCAATATCTTTTTCTATCATGAACTTGGCATTTATATATGGTTGTTAAATGTCATCTAAATATTAACTGTTCATTTGTTCGATAAATTAACATACGTTTAACGTCTTTTTAAGCCTTTTCTCTTTATATGATAAGGGATTAGTACAGAGCGAAGTTTTTCTGTGACATTGTTTCAGTTTTATGTTTTATACAATTGAGTTTAATCTTTAGTTTCGTAAATGCATTTTATGTAGTCAAAACGAACAAGGTCATTGCTAAAAAACCTTTTGCATTTCTCCTAAAGTGTTAAACGAACTGCATTATTTTGTTCCTATCTACGTTTAGCATTTTCGCACGTAAGTAATATAGCCTGTGTTAAACTTATTCGTTGGTTTTGGTGTTTAATTTTGTAGGATAAATCCCATGACATGGATAATAAGCGGTCTTTTGGTAAAATTACCATTGTTGTTTCAAAAGCAAAAATCTGATGCAAATTCCAAATAGCTGTTAGTAAGTGCAAATACATATGAATGTGTTCACTTATTTCAACAAACAGACACAATATTTACTTTCAAATAGAAAGTTTTCACAAAATATTTTAAAATTTTAATAAAAAAGTTTTGATAAATGTAAGCTGTATAACTGGTGTTACTTTCATATGCGTAAAATGTATCTGCAATGTGTTTTGTATACTTGTTTAGGGCCCATCTTGGCAATTCGTTCATTATTTCGATGATATACGTTGAAACAGGTAGAAATAACCTTTAAGTTAGCCAACAAAAGACAAATACAATTTACAATCAAATTATTTATTAATTAAAGTTAAGTACACTTAATTAATTAATTACAATAGTAATGTAAAATATTAACTTAGCTGTCTTTCAAAGTTCCAATTGGTGTAAAAAGTGAAATGTCCAATCAATAAACGAACTTCCAAACGTTGTATCCAAAACCAGTAAAAGTTCTAAACAGTTCTGATCATATTAGTTCTCTCTTTTGAAATATAAAGTCCAATAATAATGAAGAATTTCAGCAAAATGTTATTAATTCTTCTATACCAGTGAATGTCCAAATCAAAATCTGTATCCAATTACACGGTTGAAAGTTCAGACAAGATCTGTCTCTTGAATCTGCACCCAATTTCTTTATATATATCTCTAAATAGAATGTTCCAGAATTTAGAAGGTCACTGACATGACTGAATGTTGTTGTTTTTGTATCTGACTTTTTTTTCTCAAGTAAACAAATAACAATCAATGTAAAAGATTACAAAATATTTATGTTATAAAGTTTTGTTGTAAACAAATTCAAAAACAAATAGTAGACCAAACAATTATTAAATACACATATAAGGCCTAAAAAACAAGTACCTCATAAATAAAAATTGGCTGCGACAAAAGCTATAAGGAGAAATATTTTCTATTAAGTAAGTTTACGTGAATACAAATGAAATAATTAAGGTAACTGATGTGTAATTTAAAAAAAAACAAATTAAACCAAATGACGCATTATAAAGCTATATATATCACTGCGCGTGTGCAAGATGTACACCTCAGAATTCTCTGTGCGCGGATGACGACGTGCAAAGACTAGCACTCGCTGTCAAACAGCTAATGTTTGTCGATCTCAAATAACTCAGAAACGACATGCACATGTACGTTAATAACTTGACAGCACCGTTATTAGCCGAAATCGACAAACTAAAAATGGAAAACTTTCCCCTTAAAAATGTTCCTTCTGATATTCCAAAAATTACCTCAAAAATCGATGATCTCGAACAGCTGCATAAGGATTAGAGGGGTACCACAGTCGATTGGTGAAAATTCTACAGACGTTGTTTGTAAAATTGCTAAAAAGCTAAATGTAGAATTAGAAAACAAAGATATCAGCGACTCTCATCGTTTGCCAAGTAATAAAGGTCAAAAGCAGATTATTGCTAGATTTGCACATGCAAATATAAGAATCGAACTGCTTAAAGCTGCCAAAAATATTCGGAACATTCCGGATCTCCGCGGTGTTGGTATTAGCCAGACAAGCAGTCAAAGAGCGTATAATTACAACAACCTCAGTTTGGGACGGTAGAGTAATTATAACCAACAAAGATGGTAAGTGAAACGTCATAACGACTGAAGATAAAATACAGTAGACGTTTTGTTGAACAATCAAACACGACCCCTCCGAACCGAAAGTTCAGGGAGTATAGTCCATAACTTCTCAATGCATCAGTCCGACGGAATCTTTTCAGTTTGTTCTCAACTATCAAGTTTCTTATCACAACAAGTACCTACATTTGTAGTCTGCCACCTCAACTGTCGCCACAGATGTACAGTCAATCTACCCCTGGTATATTTGGCCCACGGCTGTCGCAAATGCCTTATCATTTAAGATGAAAGCATACATGGCCGTTTTCACGGTCCCAGAACTCCAAATCTCATGTAACTTGGGCAAAATGTGTAAATGTGACCATATACTTGACCTTGTAAGTATTATTGATGTTATATGTATACACTGTCATTTAGAAATGTAAAATTTTATGTATTGATTTAACAGTCCTGTTTTTATAATGATTCGTCATAGTTGGGATACTAAAACGTCCTTTATGCATTTAAACATTCAAAGTCTTGTCCCGAAATTAGATTTGATAAATGCTAAATTATATAATCTAGATATCCTTTGTTCTACTGAAACGTGGTTGAACCCAAACATTGAGGAAACATGGTTACACTAGAAAATTTTCAACCACCCTTTAGACGTGATCGTTTAGACAGGCACGGTGCGGGAGTCATCGTGTACGTTAGAAACCACATTCATGCGGTCAGAAGACTAGATTCAAATATACGAGGGTTAGAATGTGTATGGGTTGAAGTAAAACTAAAAAAACAACAAACCGGTTCTTATTGGAACATTCTATATGCCGCCAGATTCGCCGTCGAACAGTTTTGACTTGATTGAACACTCTATCGACTTAGCTGTAGATACTGGTAGTAACACTATTCTAATTCTAGGCGATTTCAATGAAGATCAAAAGAAACGAATGAATACGAAAATTTAAAGTACCTTATCTAAGTATGATATGATTCAATTTATTAATAATGCGGCTCACTTCTCTGAAACTTCGAGTTCTCTTATTGATCTTGTCATATGCAATAATCCCGCTGTCGTTGATCATGTACATGTGGGTCAGCCGTTCGTGAATACAAACGTTTGATATCACTAACGGATTACTGAAAATTGAAAATCCTTTGTAAGTGTTTCAAGAGGAGAATATGGCTCTACAATCAAGGCGATTACGTTAAATACCGCGAAATACTAGGAGATATAAATTTAGACGGCGTTTTGAATTCTGATGATAATTTAGATACACTAGTGGAAAAATTCACTACTATTATCTTACAAACTGCGAATGACTCTATCCCTAATAAACAAATTACAGTACAAGAGTCGAAACCTTGTTGGGTGAATAATACTATTAGAAGGGCAATCAGAAAACGTAATCGGCTAAACACACGTGCAAAACAGTCTAACCTTCCTCGTCACTTGCAACTATTTAAAAAGCCCGAGATAAAACGGTGAATATTGTTCGTAACGAAAAAGAAAAAAATTCAATACTCATATCGATAAACTAAAAAGCAGCATGACCATCATAAGAGACTGGTGGAAAACCGCGAAATATTAAGTCGGTTTAAAAAGAAAGATCAAGCTGAGGCTTTTAATGTTTTCTTTTCCTCGCAGTCAAATTTAAATTATGAAAATATTTCCCTACCCCCCGACCGCTGTCAACATCACATCGTCCAGTAAAACTATGAAGTCCAAGACGTTTTAAGATCGTTAAATATAAACAAGGCATCTAGCTCAGATGCTATCAGTGGTAGACTACTCATTACTGCTCATGACATTTCAGCTTAACCTCTTTGCACTCTATTTAACCTCAGTCTTTAAAACAATATTTTCCTCGTCATGGAAGCTAGCAAATGTAATACCGGTCCATAAAAAGACTCAAAAAATCTTGTTGAAAATTACTGCCCTATTTCCTTTATATCTATTTGAAAAATGTATTTATAAGCATCTTTTTAATTTCGTACGCGACGTCATTACTGAGCATCAATCAGGGGTTTCGCCAAAAGATTGTACAAGGTATCAACTTCTATATTTGGCTCATTTTTTCAGCAGATTTAGGTGAAGGCAAAGAAGTTAGGATTATTTTCTTTCGTATTAGCAAAGCCTTTGACCGAGTGTAGCACAAAGGTTTCTTATTTAAATTTAAAAGAATGGATATCGTTGGAATTTGTTGCTATGGCTTTAAGATTACTTATCTAATAGACAGCAACGTGTAGCTATAAATGGTAAAGAGCCCACATGGAGTAATATAACGCAAAACTTCCCCAAGGTTCGATCCTGGGTCCCCTTCTCTTTCTTATCGTTATCAATGACATTGTAAATGAAATAAATTATCCCATTAAACTCTTTGCAGATGATACAAGTATATCTGCAATAGTAGAAAACCTGTTAGTGCATCCATTCAATTAAACTTGAACCTACAAAAAAATTTATGCATGGTCTAACAAATGGTTAATAAATTTCAACCCTCAAAAGACAGAAACCATGACCATATCCCGTAAAAGTGAAAAAATGCATCACCCGCCTTAAAAATGATTTATTTACAAATAAAAAATGTTTTTAACATAAGCATATTTGTCTAACGTTCTCGTGCAACGGAAGTTGGAATTCACACATAGAGAAAGTCGTATCGAAAGCGAATTTGAGGTTAAATATTATTCGGAAATTAAAATTTAAACATAGGCGGTCACTCGAACAAATGTATTTCAGTTATGTTAGAACTATCTTAGAATATTCAGACGTGATATGGGATAATTGCGTGAATGTGGGTGGGAAACCCTGGAAACACGGCGAAAAATCATAAACTCTTGCTGTGCCACAAAATGGTACATCAAGATACTCCAACTTATCTTTAAAACCTAATACCAGATCGTTTTTAAGATTTTCATCAATATCAAACACGAAATTCTAATCATATTGTACCACTTCCAGCCCTCACATCGTTTTATTCTAATAACTTTCTTCCATCCTCCATTAAATTGTGGAACGAACTCCCCGCGAATATTGAAAATAATAGCTCTGTAAATTCCTTAAAAACGTTCTAAACCATTTCAAAGTTTTCATATTTTTAGTTGGTAGTAGAATTTGGCAGATCCTACACGCGAGTATTTCTACTGAAAGTAGCTCGCTGAAAGAACACCTTTTTAAAAAGAATTTGGAGTTAGATCCCTTTTGTAAATGTAAACACATCGAGTCTTCCGAACATTTCCTACTTATATGCCTATTATATAGACGCTTAAGAAAAACTTTGTTTTCTACTATATCTGGAAAAATTAACACAAACAACTTACTACACGGTAATCCACATTTAACAGACATAGACAATGGTCGTAAAATTTACCAGGAGAGGAATTTGTATAAGTGGCTATACTCTTGTTTTCCGATTCTCTAGTTGTATGTATGCTTGTATGTATTTTATTGTTGAATAAATATTGTTTACACTAAAAATAGAAGAAAATAACTAAACTACAGATCTGAGAAATAATCAAGCAGATATAAAACTAACTTAATAAACAAATCAAATGACAGATATAAGTAAATCTGTTCTGATATGCATAAAAGCTATTAAATACAATGATATAAACAATATTATTAAAATGCAGTACTATCACAATACGATACCAATTTTTTATTTAAACGTCATGAAATAATTCTTCTAAAGCAAAAAAAATTAATTAAATTTTTAGAAAGTTTAGTGTCTTGTTTACTAAATTGTATTATCATGACCACATTTTACTTTAGAAAATATATATCAAGCAACGTAAATCGTGAGTTACTTTCTAGGTCCCCATTTTTGTCTACTGTTTTGACAATTTTAATACTGTGTTCACGTACATGTATATTATTTCTTAGGTATTTTCGGATGAGGTAGCATGAACTATTTGTCGCCTTTGAAAGTCGGCGCAAATTGTTAAAACACTATATTCCTTTTTCTGTCACATTCTTAAAGAAGAATGTTTTAGAAACCGAAAAAGGGTAATAATTGAGAATACGATGAAAAAGCACTTTTTTACCATTTTTGGAACACATTTTTACTAGTTTACATGACGACAACTCCATCCTGTTACAATGTGTGTATTTCCGGTTTCTATTTTACAAAACAAAACTTTTTTATTTAAAAAATCAGTAATCAAATGCGAGTTGTTTTTAATTCCTAATGACACAGAATAACATAATTGTGACGATTTTTTATGTATCAAATGTATCAAATCATGGAAATTAAATAAGCCTGCCTGTTATTCATATCCAGTACATACTATTTCATATTAAATGTGGGTTTCTATACTATGTTGTGAAAAGCAAATTATTATGAAAAACAATCCATTAATTTTTAATTTAGTAGCCACCTCTTGACATTGTTATGTAGTCTCAAGGGTTTTAATAAACAATGATCTCATAAGTAGTATGTGGTACATCCGCGAGTAGCTAATAGTTGAGTCATCATATACAAGGCGATGTATTTTGTATTAAATACATCAAATAAATAACTTCTAAATATATTATCAGTTCCCATATTCGTTTGGCGTCTTACGAATGCTGTAAAAAAATCATATCCGTGTCCACATTAGTTCCGCTAATTAGATTAGTAGCACGACATCGAAATGTATGCGATAACGTTCGATTCCGCTGATTCATAGGTTCACTGTCTTGATTAGACGAAACGGGCGTATGGCGTAGTAAATTATATTAAACTTGGTATCTTTGATAACATTTTATTTGCATCCACTGGGTCGATACATATGCTGGTGGACTGTTAGTTAGTCCAAGAGTGTTTCATCAGCTCATTGGTCACACTTCGGTGCTGACAGGAATATTATTGGCTTTTTAATTGAAAGTCATTATCTAAAGGTACTGTCCTAAATTTTCATTTATTTTTTTTCTAAGGGTTTTCTATTAATAAGGTGTAGAAAGCCTCAGCCGGATTGGTATACATTCAGGAATATTGGCGATAAAAGCTCTACAACATCTGAATTTTTAAAGATTGTTTGGGTTTGAGCGCCACTGATGAGTCTTCCATTGATTAGAGGAAACGCGCGTCTGGTGTAGTAAATTATTTTAACCTTGTTATTTTTAATGAAGTTTTATTTGTGAACAACGTTAGATTCCAGTAGAAACAAGTATGGCAGACTTACAATGTAAAATTACCGTAGCAAAAGTCAACGACGGCTGGTGAAATAACGACATAGGCATATAAAATATGGAGGCGTTATCGCGGAATAATTTGTTCTATTAGATTTTCGTTATTAATAAGTACAATATGGAATAATAAACAAAATGCAATCAAAAACAAACTGTATTTCACGTTGGTTGAATTTTTAGTATTTGTTATTGTCAAAGGTGTGCATTGACAGAAAACATCAACTATTCAGTTATCTAATGAAAAGTAAAATAAAATTACAAAACAGCTGCATATTTACACTGTTATGGATTGGATAATTAATAAGTTGCGTGCATAAAAATTGAAGATACCGTGGAGCACCTGTTGGAGTTTTATTCCAGGGCAGACAAAAGCATGATTAAAACATAGGGCTTATTGTTCAAGAACAATAAGAAATGTCTTTCCCAGATTTCTGTAAGAAATTAATTTGTCGTCATTTGTTGTTCTAAACTTGACTCCGTCGGTTGCTGGGCCATTTTGTAGGTCCTGAGTAAAACCATAAATGGTTGTCAATGACTTATTTGGCCGAATCTAGGGACAAAATGCCACCTCCGATTATTAAATTACATATTTAAGTAAGGCAAATGATCTTGATTTAAAAAAATATATGGTTGCTAAGGACTTTTTGTAATGGTTAAGTTTTTGCAATGGTATTACCCTGACCCTTCCTTGACTTTTGATATTGTGCTCAAATTGAAGACCTTGGCTTAGTGATCATATTAAACTTATATGTTTACTATATTATCTTTAACCGTTTTCAAGTTGTATGCTTGATTGGTTGATTGATTGTTGTTTAACGTCCATCCAGCAATATTTCAGCTATATTCAGGACGTTCAATATGCAAAACACTCATTAACCGAAATGAGACAAATGCTCGAAAACGGTTCATCTATCGCACAATTTTCGACCAAATGTATCAAATGATGGTCTTTATGAGAGGATTATTTTTCCAATTTCTTGTATTCTTCTATCTTTAATAGTTTATGAGTTATAATGATAACAAGATAAGGGGCATAAGGTCGAGGTCACTTCTGATCTCTGTAACATGACGAGCAATGGTGAAGAACTTTGATGATTTCGACTTGCGGGTTGTGAGTTTTTGTGATAAGCGGAGTTCTTAAAACATTAAAGGGATACCGCTCGCCACCAGAAATTACGTGATAACAAGGTGTCCGGTGTCTCGGCAGATAACTCTGTAAAGAAAAATATTTCGGTATCACATGGTTTTTTCTGAATAGACTTTATTTAGTGCCAAAACACTTATCGCGAAAGACCAAAATGATATGTAACGTACTTTTTAAACTGTTTGGTTTTGAAGTTGGCGAGAAGAAAAAGAAAAAAAAACAAAGTGCTGTTTGTTTCAGAATAATTATAAGTCTTTTCTAGATTGCTGTAAGAAATTAATATTTCGTCATCTGTTGTTATAAACTTGAATGCATAGGTTGCTGGGCCATATTATAGGCGGAGTAGACTATTTCTTTGCTACTCAGTAAAACAATACATGGTTGTCAAGGACTTTTGTGGTCGTTTCTAGGGATAAAATGCCACTTCCGGTTGAAGATGACATATTTCACTAAGGTAAGTCATACTGGTTTTTAAAAAAAATAAGTTGTTGCTAAGGACTTTTTGTATTGGCTACCTTGTACTATGGAACATGTATGACCTTGACCCGTGACCTTTGTAATTTTGCCCAAATTGAAGGCCTTGACTTGATTATATTCAAACAATATGTTAACTATATTATCTCTAACCGGTTTCAAGTTATATGCAGAAAACTGATTAACTTAAACTAATCAAGGGCTGTAACTTGAAAACGGGTCATCGCACAGTTTCGGACCAATTGCTTCCAATGTGGGTATTGATGAGAAGAGTATTTTTCCCAATTATTGTCTTTATCTGTCTTTTATAGTTTTTTTGTTTGCAATGATAACAAGATTAGAGGCCTAATTTTTAGGTCACTTCTACACTTTGACTTTGAAATTTTCTTTTTGGACATGTCACTGGACAATAAATGGTAAAACCCTTTCGCAATTTCGCCTTACGGTTTGTGAGTTTTTGTTATAAGCGGAGTCCTTGAAACATTCGAAAAAAACCCAAAAGATATGTCACGTTATTTTTATATTGTTTGGTTTTGAAAGTTGGCGGAAACAAATATTCGAAGCAAAAACAATAAGGTCTACCCACTGGAAGTGGGAGAGACATTTATAATTGAAGTAAAAACAATGAGGTCTTGCCATCTGGAAGTAGGTAAGACCTTAATAAAAGAGTATATAACAACAAAACACACCTAAAACAACCTGCACTGAGTGACAAGAATCACACTAAAAACCAGGGTTATGACTGTAACTATTTTTTGTCTATTCCTACCTGTATACATTTTGTGTTTTCCTTCATATTTATTTTTGGTACAATGTGTTTTTCCGTTTACCCAACAGACTCATAGTTTTTGTCGCATTAACATAGCCTTTGTATCATAATTTATGGAACTACTCTGAATAAAGATACTTAAATATTCCCCTGGCAACCTGGGAGGGCGGGAGGTGTAAATGAATCCTATGTTTATTTTCCAGTGTTGTGTTTTTATTAAGCGAACAACATCTAAATGCACGTTTGTTTCACAATTTACGTTACAAAAGTGCATTAATTTGCTAATTTAGCATGACTATTCTTTTTATATAATAGTACATTTACAGTTACAACTATTCTATATCTTGTGGTGTTATTGAATAGTAAAGGTGTTCATTGTTATAGAAACACATTTCTTCGTAACCTACATCATGGTTGTGAGTATTTGCTGCAGCGTTACTGATTAAATCAATATACGTATGCCCCTGCACTTCGTTTTCATCACAATTTTGAAATGTCGGTGACTGGAATTTTTTCTCACATTTTTCAAGTTTTATGTTTCTGAAAAGAAAAAATGTTAACAGTTTACTGAGAACAGTATTTATGTGATTTGCAGCTGAGATTTTGAATTTTATCGTTATGCAAAATACAAGACTACACCAACGTAGTCTTTGTGACAACTTGCTTGCTCGAACACTAAGCGGCAAACCTCAAGAGACAGTTACAAATCAGGATATAGACAATCATACACAGCGCAACACAAAAACAAACAACAACTACAAACAGAAATACAGTAAGCCGAACCCAATTTCTCATAACGACCAATTAAGTCATGGTGACGACCATAGAACTTCTGAAGATATAACATCAACCTAGGTACAACAAACCCTTGCTTAAGTAGTTAAGTAGTCAACAGGAGTGATTGGTCTAGAAAATCGGAATACCGATCGCAGGATCTAGAATAACATATAAGTTGTGACATGTACACACCATACGCTGAAGCTGCTAGAATGTTGCTGTCAATAAACGAGAAGTTGACAATTCGAAAGGTGAAGTCAACACGTTTGTGGTAAGGTGTAAGGAGTCTAAGGTGTAGTTTGCCCTAGTTTATTTCTATAAGTAGGGCCAAGTAAGAGGCTAACATTAATGCATTGTGAGTGTCTTTAAATTCATGCTCGCTATGCTAAATTGAATCAATATTTAGCGCTTTTGAGGGAAAATATGTCATATCAATATAGCGGAATCTTAAATTAAGGTATGGGCAGGTGTCTTTTCTTTCTTCTTCAACAGGGCTTTCAGGTATTAAGCCTCATAAGAGTACAAAACATGTCCTCCAAACAGACGAATATCTTGTAAATAAGAAAAATCTGACATCATGGCAGATTTGGTCTTCAGCATATTTAGAATTTGATTTAGTCATTGACTGTCATGGCTAATAACCAAGTATTTATATCATCTCCTCCCGGTTTTTTTTTGCACAAGCAGCTTTTAATAAGATCTTTTAGCCTGGTTTTAAGCTGCATATAAGATGTGGCCGTGCAGATTGTAAAAAATCAATCGTTTTAATGCTGTTTTAATGTGGAAGAGATCTGGACTATCATTTTCAAGTTCAAAAACAGGGGTGCATTTTAGTTTAAATGGAAACATTATTTATTAACCAATCAACTAACCAACTTTTAATCAACAAACCAACTCAAATACTACAGTAATGGAAACGGAGCGTTTTGCATGCCATAAAACCTGGTGTTATCCACAAATTCTTTTGAAATTCATGTACCACGTCAGGACCATTGTTGTAGTTACTTAAACTAAAACTAGAACTCAATGCTTTTTTTCAAAGTCTGATCACCTGGCGTTCGATTTACACAAAATTCCAGTGCTAAAAAGGAATAGATAATATTTCTAAAAAGATACTGCGTCTTTGCATAATTTGACACCAATTTACCATCTATACCTAGAAAAATAGAGAGAAAGGAATAGTAAAACCCCCAAAAAGTTCATTTCAAGAAACCTCCATTCAGGTAATATATCATTGTTGTACAGGATAATATTCAACGCTATATAGCTTGGTCAGCTAAACGTTTGATAAAAGCTCATTATAAATCTGGCATCTTTTCCTGCAAAATAGCTACACACCTAATGTAACAATGTATAACAAACGCTAGATAAAGGGACATTTTTTTATAGTTTGGCATTATCGAGAATGCCTCTGGTTGATTAACGCTATGGTATCCTCCAGCTAAAAATTAATTTTTGGCAAGTTTCGTTTCAGAACATGGTAGACACATTTATATTTTTCTCAATAGATTGTAAAGACATTATGTTTGGCATATTCGTTTTGAACATGTCAAGCATGTCGTTGGATGTTATATTTGTCTACTACCTAATTTTACCTGTAAAATGTTCGATGCCCTTAAATTGCAGTAAACATATTTTTAATTGCACCATAAAACCACAGTATATCGAAGAGATTATGATGTAAATTTTAGATTTTACCCAGTACTTCATAACGTGAACCATGCAAAGGAAAAAAATACGTAGACGTAAAATAATAGCGTCAATATTTTAGAGAAGGACTTCACCTTATCATAAGACAACGGATTATTATTTAAAGTAGGTACATACAAATTTGCTTTAGAAATGAATTACTATAACAAGTTTACAGGTTTATGAACAGAAAGTTGACAATAACTTCAATTATTTTTAAGCAACTCTTTAATAATTCACAACAAAACTCGAATTTAATCAGACTTTATTGCCGTGTTTAGAAATGAACTAAAGACATGCAGGTACACATTTGTATAGATGACATTTACAGGTGGTATCTGTATAGCTAATAGATATTAAATACCTCCACAGTAAGATGAAGAAAACTGCAAAAACAACTGCTCCTCCGGTTATACTGGCAACTAAAATATATACATGTATGATAAAGTTCAAAGGACATACTGTAAGAATTTCTATAAAATGTGTTATTTTTTTGTTATAATGTTTTTTACAATCAACCTTTGTTTTGAGAAAACAATTGTCTGGTATATTAAGGAAAAACATAAACTATCTGATTCTTCTGGATATTTGTGTCAGTGTAATACGCTTTAGTTTCTGCAGTTTATTCTAAAAATTAATTCATGCCAAAAACAATTCAGAAGTATTTCAGAATAATAAAGTATAAATACAACGTTTAGATAATTTCAATAATTTAAAAAGATATGTAAGACCTTACTAGATTGCAAAGACGAACTGTGTTCTTGAGTCATAGTCGATGAAGTAGTTGTAAGAGCCGTTACCGCTATTGGTGTCGTCAGTTGTTTGATCCAAAAAGACTGTACGCGCCTATTTGTACTAAACATTGGTTTATTGGGTTCTGAAAACAAAGATATTTATACATGTACCAATCTTCAATATAAAGAAAAAACGAAATGCAATAGAGTTCTCTGCGTACTAACTTACCACCCTTGTTTGAAAAACACATGTAGCACCATTCGTGAACATTGGAAATCTATTGAAAAAACCTAGGTTGTTAAGAATCTTTCCAGAGCCCCTCATGGTTGCGTTTAAACAACCCAACAGTTTCCGCAACTTATTGGTACGAGCAGAGATTGCAAAGCCCAACACTGCTCTGGCAGAAGTCAATCTTATGGTGACAAACGCTGCAAATGTTGCAAACATATGAAACCCTTGTCTAAATTTAACGGCAAAATCACACGTAAACAGTACAAAATATTCACTACTGTTAACTGCAAAAGCTCGAACGTCATTTACATTCTTGAGTGCCCCCATCTGTGGCTTACAATATGTCGGCGAGTCCAAACAACCATTCCACAAACGACTGAATGGTCACAGAAGTGACCTAACTAAGAAACAGTTTCTTCGGGTCGACCACACTCAAAAGAATTTTGATCACATAAAAATCCTAATAATCGAGCA
Source organism: Limnoperna fortunei (assembly GCA_944474755.1). Lineage (NCBI taxonomy): Eukaryota > Metazoa > Mollusca > Bivalvia > Mytilida > Modiolidae > Limnoperna > Limnoperna fortunei. The sequence goes on along the minus strand of OX104117.1, from coordinate 75,264,035 downwards.
GAACTGCAAATGTGGCGAGACCCTGAACGGGAGGCTCGAAAGAGATTCTGGATTAAAGCGCTCTGCTCTGTTCACCCCAATGGAATTAACAAAAAACAATAAATATTATTAAAAATATAAATAATAAATTCATGAATATCAAGAAGTTATAGATGGTTTTTACAACTGTACAGTACTCCCTTATGTAATGACTAATAGATGTGATCCGAGAAAGTTCAAGATCAATAAAATCAGACCCGATCACGTCATCACCAAATGCTGATGTATCAATAACCAAATTTTATCGCTTATTATAGATTGAAATTGACACCGTGAAGGCCATCAGTTGGTCGACAATTTATTCATATAATTATTTTATAGTTTATGCTGTATCGTCATGTTGGCGATCCGATACTTAGTATGTACTGTTTGGTAGCTTCCTTTAGAGATATATAGCCATTGTATCACCCATATAATACATGTATATCAGAAATACAGGGTTAATATCAAATATTCATATATATATGTATACGTTTACAAATAAGCCCAACACTGATAGAATTAGATTTTTAACACTATCGCCATTGTTTCATCGTTATAGATTTATTGTATGGTTGTCACAATACTTAGACGTTTGTATAAAATTTACTTACTGTCACTGTATGACAAGTAGACAAGTAACTTTGTCATCCTACATAATATATACAAAATGCTGAATAAGATTACTTTTAGATTAATACGTATCGGTTTGGAAATTCCATCGTCACACGCTAGTACACATATGCTAAGTATATGTCTACGATTCACCCCTGTTTATAAAGCTATATTTTTATATAGCGGATTTGGCTGAGGGTCTAGACCGCTGGATATAGTGCAGGCGAATTGGTGCCACTGTGTCTCAAAGATGTGAGTTTGAACTTTGACAGTGTTAAATATCTAATTCTAACAATGTTGGGCTTAATGTGTAGTCATATATATATATATATATATATATATATATATATATATATATATATATATATATATATATATATATAATATATTAATCCAGCGGATTTCTGAATCATCAGAAATACAGGGTGAATATATATATTTGATACAGCAAGTAACAGCACGGCACGTCCGCGGCAGGCGGACCAGGAAGCAACTAGTGTGGGTTAAGTTGGAGTGAGAAAGTTTAAGATCAATATATTATGACTTGTTTACGTCATTTATTTATATTGACATTCAATGACTAAGGCCATTCGTTGGTCAGTCTTTGTCTAAATTTTTGACAAGAACACCGTTATTTGTATCGTTGCATAATATTCTAGACTTATATATTATTTGTGTTTATGCTGTATCCTTGAACGCAGCCTCACTTTACAGATTAGAGACGGAGATGTCTCACACAAAATATAGATATATGCGGAGAGTAATAGTCAAACATGTATAACCATACTGCCACCTATCGTGCATTGAACTTATCCCATCCTCCTGGAAGGTGCATAATAAGACGTTAAGTCACTAAAAAGGGAATGTAAGTAGGGGTATAAATCGTGTGAAATGGAGAAGCCATGATAAGCTGATCTAGGACGTATTGCAGTAGGTAATACAAAGTTTCTATTTTCTCGTCAATATAGTCAGTTGTTGGAGCATATTCCTGCTTGATGATAATGTTGCATGGTGTCCCTTTAAGACGGATGCTTGTCCTCAGCCACTAAATAAAGTGTGTGACGCTACTGGGTTGATGTACTATCGCAATTCACGAAGTCCCCAGAAATTTTAGTTTTATCTGCTTATCTCTTGTAATCAATTTTTCTGTCTTGCAAAACATTCTAAACGTTCGCACGTTCCATGTGCTAATCATATTACTATTTCTGGCAGAAAAATCTGTCCTTGGTTCGTCTACCTTATGCGTGGTCCTCTTACTGGGCGCCGTTAGATCCAGTATGGAATAAAAACTGCTGTCATCTCATGGCGTATTTAGGACGAGTAAAGCCTACCAATCCCATCCCTCTACAGGTTTCTTGACCACTGCCGAATTCTTAAATAGCAGGTAGCTCGCCTTTGTACATGTAGTTTGGACGTTATTATAAACTGTACCATAACGAAAGCCACCAATACTGCAGTATTGAACTTTGAAGATAGTGTTGGTTTATGTTGTTTTTTCATTTCATTATTATTATTCGTATTTTTATAAAACCCAAAACAAATCGCAGCATATACGATAAACATAATAAATTAAAGGACAGTTTACTTTGAAAGTAAACATTCTATAATGTATGAGGTATAAATAAATTTTCACAAATCAATGTCCTGTGCACCACATTAAACGTCGCAGATTAGAGAAGGATTTACCTTTTTACAGTCTGTAAAGCTTTATAGACTGTCAAAATTAGATCATTGCTCAAAGTCATAATTTATGTATTACTTTCGTGTAGAAGATTTAAGGTTGCATTGACTTATATCTTAACCTGGCAAAAAATGAAATAAAATAGTTAGATTTCAAAATTTCAATAATCAGATTTATTTGTTGTGTTAATGTGAAGACGTCCGGGATGCGGGATCTAGTTTACGCAGCTATTCCCGAGGCGATATGGTTTAGGCTACTACATGTAGAAGTCACAAATTAACTGTAATTGACAAGCAATGTTCACTATAGGCTTTTTGGAGAAATTTGAGGATACTGATACAATTATTTGCTTGCATTTATTTGACCCAATTGGTAACTAATAAGAAAGGTCGAAGGCAGTTGAAAAATGTTAAAGACGATAAAGCATAAGACATGATTTACCTGAATAGATTGGTTTGTTAAATCCAGATAGAAAAATCCAAATACATACAACATGGACGATCATTTTTGTTTGTAAATGATATTTAAAATGACACGAAAAAGGAATTACTTTGCGAATGTTATCGGGTACTTCTTATCTCAATTTATTTTGTTTTAGAAAAGGATGAAACTGATATAACAAACTACTGACCCCAGTGCAATAAATACAGAATATAAGGCAATGGGTTTTTGCTACTGACTTTTTTCACAAAGTATCTCAGTTGAGTCCGTTAGGAGCAAACATGAGATATTACCGTTAGAAAGCCACTACCTAAAACCAACTGCCTTATATTTTGTTTATCTGTAATTATTAACCAAAACTATATCTTGATAATATCCATGCAAAAGTTTGCAAAAAGTACAGAATCAAACTGTTATTCAAAACTATTTCAAAGGGACTATATTTTTAAAATGATCTGTGAAAAAAAGGTGTGCTGCGTTATTTAGCAAATGTGGCGTAATGAGTGGATGTTTATTTCATTGATTCCGTGTAAGGTAACAAAGTAAGTCGAACCGTATTATTTCAAATTTATGTTGCCAACGTTTCTGTCCGATTTTTCAATGGAGTGTCACTTTCACTTTTTCTTGTTTCCTATATTTTGTATTTTATATCGTTATCATTTCTGGTAACTGTTTGGTGTTGTGTTATGTTTAATTTTCAGTACTTTGCATTGGTCAATGGAGGTACGATTTACACATCATTTATTTAGATCCAATTTTAATAACAATACATTGATGTACAGACAGTATGTGATGAGTTGTACTCACTTTTAGGGTTTGTGCAGTTCAAATTTTACTGCCGTAATGGTCTTGTTACAGTGTTGTGATTTGTCGGATTAACCAAAAAAGGCGAGGTTATTCGCAAGTTCTTCGTTCTGCCACTGGTGAATGAACAGGAATTCGGGATTTGTCACTTACTGTTGAATGCTGATGTTTGTGCAATTTGAAGAGTTTTGTTCAGATTATTTGAAGTGTATGATTGTTAACGGAAGGTAGCTGCGCAGACGTAGCTTTGGTGGTCGGGAACAGAGGGCAGAGAATATTACATGTCATATTTTAAACCGTTAAAACAAAAGGGCGCTATAGGGGGTCCATATTACATGCAGACGTATTTAATGCAAGAGGGCGAGAATGCTATATTTATAGGAAATTGTAAACTATTTGATGTTTTGTTTGTTTGTTTGTTCTTTTTTCATTGGGAAAGGGGTTTAGATCGTGTCTTATTTTATCGTGCTTTGTTTATATTTGAACATTATTTTACTGTGTCGTAATTATGTTTAGATTCCTCCGCCTTAGTCACGAGCCCGGTAATGAACTGCAGAATATTTTTTGTATCACGGCTAGTGTGGTGAGACAAGCATTATCAGTTGGAACATTACTATTTTGATATGACTCCAACTTTGATTTTAGTTACCATGTATCATAATCAAACAGGCTTTAGGTTAGGAATTAATATTTTCACAATAAAGAACGAATACACAAAATATTGCCGAACTACACGAAGAAAAAAGACCGAGGGGATACAATTGTTAGATTATACTGATCAAAAATTGATTACATTGTTGCTGAACGTATAGGTATTGGCATTAATTATCTTATACACAACGAATTAATTGTACACAAACTGCGACCAAACCATTATAAATTTAAGAAATATATATGTACAGATGGATTTTCCTTCCCATTAGCAAAGTTATCTTTTTATTAGAAAAGGTACTTAATACTAACTACTGTGGTTGAAAAGTTGGTTGTCGACAATATTGTTCATTTCTCTATAGCCGAGCCTCTGTAAATATTCATTACGTGCAATCTAATTGTGCAGTGTATTTTAGTTGCAAGGGAACAATTAGGCCACACAAATTATTAAGACCAAATAAAACCGTCATTTCCCCTTATTTGTTTTATACCAGCAGCCTTATTCTCAAAAAATAGTAGACGTAATTTTAAACGTGGCGTTAGTTTATTTATTGCTTTATTATAACACGAAACTACTCGTCAATTTCTACACTGAAGAAACGTTACCTTTAAAAAGGTCTTGTTGCACGTTATGGTAAATTGACAGATTATTTTTTAAAACACATATTCAAAATCATGCAACACACCAATTATTTTATTTTATTTTATTTATTTATTGTATTTAATTAATTAATTAATTTAATATTTTTAATTATTTTTTCAATATCACTTTAGCCAAATATGAATCCGTATTTCTTTCCACATTGTACTGCTTTGTGAGGTTATGCAATTCAAAAACTAATAATTTAAGTACTTTGAGGAAATTATTTCTCTTTCAATACGATTATTTCCAAAGTGAAAGAGCATACGTGATAACGCTACGTGCAAAACAATTGCTATTTGCGATTACTTTCGAAAATACGAACATTCGTAGACGTAAACGTAAAGTTACAACTATCTTACCTTTACACGTAAGTGTAAGTTTACGATTTTCCGAGAACATGGCTGCAGGTGCCTACTGTTATTAACGAAAGCGTTTGCAAATTGGCAGTAACTTTGTATTCCAAAAGTAGAAAATTAACCCCGATATCCGTGATATATTTATAACGGTCGTTAAACGTAATAAAAATATTACCTAATAATTTGTAGCTTTGACATTCCATATTTTTCATATTTGTAGCAGGAATTTTTAGACATCTTGGTATTTATATTCACAATTATTGGTATGCAAATTATATCTTCACGTCTGAGGACGTAATATAAACAACAATGTTTGTAAACAAAATATCAAATGGAAGTTTCACCTAGTGTATTATTACAAAAAAGACTACCCAAATTGGTACATTATACGAATATACCTGATAATACTTTACCAGCTTAATGTCGTCGTCTAAATAGTTTTCCACGTCAAATTGGCCGCAATTCCTTTTGAGCTTTCAGGCTTCTTCATTTAGTAGACCACTGGTTTCTGGTATGACTCCAAGGCACCCGCAGAAAGTATCCGTTTTAACTAACTACCTGGACGGGAGGTCGGATGTTCCGGTTCGGTCAATCAGCTGGTCACGCCGAGGCCTTTACAAGCTTGTCGCCATTTTTTCATCATTTGATCATATAAAAATAGCAAAGAAATCCGACCGAACAACAAGAGCCAAAAGTCAAGGGACAGTCACAAATCCGGATATAGACTAATGCAACACAAAAACAGAAACTGAGTAACCCTAATCCGATTAAACCCACGATTGCACTCAGGTGCTTTGGTCGAGTAAGCAGTGCCTTCCTCTAATTAGACACCCGTCGAGGTACTCATTTTCATGTCTAGGGAAAAGTCAAATCCAGGAATAGGAAACACTACCTATGACAGCGAAAATGTCAGATCTTATTTGAGACACTTATTTCCCATAACCATCAATTAAGTCATGTTGACGACCATAAAATATCTGGAGAAATAACATAAGCCTAGGTACAACAAACCCTTATTTGAGTAGTTAAGCAGTCAACAGCAGTGATGGGTCTAGATAATTGGACTACCGATTGCAGGGTCTGGAATAACATGTAAGTTGTGAAATGTAGACACCATACGCTGGAGCGGCTAGAACGTTGCTGTCGATGAACGAAAAGTTGACTATTGGAAAGTTGAAGTCAATGTGTTTGTCGTAGAGTCTATTTTGTAGTTTTCTTGAGTGTATTTATAGAAGAAGGTTTAAGTAAGAGGTTGACCTTAGTGTATTGGTGGGGTCTTTAATTTCAAACTCTCTAGGGTAAATTGAATGTAAATAGTCACCAAATTTAGCATCGCTGAGGGATAAAACATCATCAATATAGCGGAATGTTTAATTAAAGGTCTGGACCAGTGTCTTTTGATTCTTTGACAGTAGGCCTTCTAGGAATTCATAAGAGTAAAAAACAGGTCGGCGGGGAGAGGAGCACAATTAGTACCCCTTGGAATGCTAACAGTATTTTGAAAAACATGTCCTCCAAACATTACAAATATGTTGTCAATCAGAAAATCTAACATAACATGTATGACTGATTTGGTCTTCAATATATTTAGTATTAGATTTAGAGTCATTAATGACGAAGTAAGTTCTTTCATGACTAATTACCAGATCGTCTCTTTCTGTTTTTCTTTAAAAAGCAGCGTTTTATAAGATGTTTAACCTTGGTTTTAAGCTGCATATGACTGATGGCCGTAAAGAGTGGCGAAAAATCAATTGTTTGAATGTTGTTACAATGAGCAAGAAATCAAGACCTCAAGGTGTCTATCAAGTCTTTTGAATTTTATTCTACTCCCGGATTAGAAAGTGCCACAATATTTTTGAAATAGTGGCCAGGAATAGTGTTTTGGAAGTACACTTAGAGGATCGTGCTATAAAACGATGTGTGTATGGATTTTTGTGAAGTTTTGGACTCCAATACAATAAGGGGAGATTAAAGGAAGCTAATAACGATTTATGATATTCAATAATCTCCTTGTTTGAAATTCGCAGTGAATTGGTAAGTAGGATTGCCAAGTAAACTGCCTATGTCTAAATCAGTAATTAAACACTCTACATGTGTACGTAATATTGTATGTAATGTTTGTTTACACAAACAGGTTCCTGGTTAATGATGAACACGGGACGTGATTTGCAAAGTTTATCTCTTTATCATAGAAAAAGTGTTATTTAATGAAATCGTGATCTTATTGAAGTTTCTAAAAACAAAGAGTCCTTAAATTTGTTAAAACTGCATCAAATTTAAAAACGCTAGTTAACCAAAAGCGTTGAGATGTTATAAGCCTTTCTTTTCTCGAATTCTTTTCCCGGTTGCATTGTCAACAAAGATAGACCCAGCTCTATCTGTTTGTATAGAAATAAAAATCTACCATTTTCCAGCATGCCCCTGTGCGTACAATAATTTAACTGAGGAAAGAGCTTTTTAACCTGAAACAATGTGGTGTAGCATTAACATATAGATGACGATTGCTCAAAAATATATCGTCGTTGTACCTAGTTTTTCGGAGACAATTCTTCAAAATGTTTTTGTTGCTGGAGTATGTAATAAATAACACGTTGTAAATGTAAGCAAACTGTGTTCTTTTAAATTTAACAAATGTTTACTTTTGTTTTAGTACAATACACATCCACATTTACTAGTACTAGTATAAGGTGACCTGCATGTATGTTGATAGACATGCAGATTAAACCAACAAAAGGTGTCCCCACCTGTAGTAAAACAAAACATATAGCATGATGTTTATGTTCTATAAACAATATTATATGAAGGTTTCTTTTTTGATGTTATTTTACGAGTTTTAAGATTTATTTTAGAATTTCAGTTAGTTGCAGCTACAGATGTGTCTATAATGACATACAATCTTCCCGTATATGCATCTTCAATAGTAATAAACTCCGCAGACACTCATATTGAGACAGGCTATGTATAATATCATCAATAAACCACAAATATCGGTTACCGACAATAAGAATTACGCAACAGACGGTTATAATGCAGCTTCAAAATATGTATAAGACAGAATATTCATATGTGATGATGGAAACATATATGGTCAGTGCTGAGTAGAATTCACATGTATCGACATGTATGATCACACGAACAATTGTTCAAGACCATGTATGCGTGCCAACATTTATTATCATGCCTGAGATTTTGAAACCGATGTTTCTTAGGACACAACGTGTGTTTTGTAAAAGTAATAATGAAACTTCTACCATGTATGACAGTTCTCAATGATTGCAAAATTAACTAAAGTGTATTATTATTTGTTGTAGACAGGTTATATTTTTCTTTAAGCAAAGTAAAAACAGGAACTTTATTATTAAGTCGCCCAAAACAGTTTTGGCATTTTATTGTGTTTGCACCATTTCTTCTTCACCTTCTTAGTTACATTAGAACAATGCAGGATTCTCCGGTTAAGGCCACCTTCATGCATGCTTAAATGATATTCATACACATGACTAATTATGGCATTAAAGGAAATATTAAATTGTTAAATATTTTTCGACGGGGAGAGTACGTTTTTAGTCTGAGAACTACTAAACATATAAAACAGATTACATAATTAATCATTTTCTCGAGAAAAATACTCTTACTTAATTCAGGCGCATTATCAATGTCTGGTGCTGCTAGAATGTAGCCACACAAAATTCACACTGCGAAAATTAAAACGATTCCTTTTGCCGTTAATTTTGGTTCTCAATCGTTATTCGTTATTAATTTTCAGACTAAAGGAAAGGTCAATAGAATCACCTCGGTTATTTCCGCCTATGGTCGGAAAGTAATCTCGGAGATAAGTGTATGGATATGGACCAAAAATCAGTCCAAATGTGATACGGTTAGGCTGTTTACACAACAAACTTATTTAAGTGCGATGAAATAGATTAAGTATCCTTTTTGTTATTCAACTGTACAGATCTTTATCGTAGCAGAACTAAAAATCGGGAATAAGATTGTATTTTTAAAACTTTAATTCATTCGCTAACACTGCCAAAAAATTCCTTCTCCGAAAACGCTATAATGTATAAGTTATTGTTTACAATCTGACGTCATCAGTAACCGTCAATGACAAGCCAGTCAAATGAATTACCTGAAATGGAAATGGCCAAGAGATGTTCCGATTGAAGGCAAGGTATGAGGCAGACCTAGCTGTCTTCGTAGTGTCTTAAAATGGTTGATGTTATCAACGGTCACCGAATTTTATTCAATGAAAGAACCAAATATAAGAACATGAAATACATCTTAAACCTACAATAATTATTCCTGGATTTAATTTAAGTTTCTAGCACGACTCCATGAATTTATTTTTAACAAATTTCTGTAAAGCAGTTGGATGGTAGTAGATAAAATATATGTTTATATGTTGCAGGGGACAATAACTGCATGTACTTTCGGTGGAAATTTGGAATATTTCAGTAGTTTTCACCAAGACATTTGATTTTGGGCTCAAATGGAAACATTTTGAAAATGGCATTCCATAATCACTTGATCTTGGTTTAAAATGAAAGGTCTTGACTTGGCGATCCATAATGTATAACCTTTTTCGAGTTAAGCGAAAACGCGATTAATCGAAACACGTTAAAAGAAATGAGTGTCAAAACATTTCTTATAACGGTTTCGGACACATATTGTAGTTAAGGTGCTGCGTCTTGTCAAGAGTAAGTTCATGCTAATTACTGAACTCTCAATGTCATGTTTTAAGATGACGAATGGTGTTAACCCAAAGTGTTTACGACTTACGTTAAGTACTTTTTGACCATTTATGAAGTTGTTAAATTTTCAAAGGGACACAACTCGCATATGTCCTTCCTTTATTGTGACAAAGTTGTCTTCATCAGTTTTCCTCTAGGTATCACAGCTCTACAAATAACGCCATAACATGATTTTTTCCTTTAGTTTTATTGATGGTCCTCTATTTTTTTCCTTCTTAACAAAAATTGTGGTCTTCTGATCTTACTACTATTTCTTCAAACAAATATCTATGTCTTTTCTGTTATTATGTTCTCTAGAATTTTAATCTTGGTTTTGAAAGTTTCAACAATCAGAAAGTTTAAACCCGGATTTTGTGTTAACATTTCAATTGAGATCCTTCTAGCGTTCAAAGAATACTCAATAAAAATGAAAACAATCATGACGAACAACCATGAAATGTCGTTACAGATAATAATATTCAATCATTATCACCAACTTAAGCACGCCCATATGGTGTACATTTTAAAGTCGCAATAAAATTGTGTACAGTTTTAAGCACACATCGATAGCAATGACATAAATTTTCTTATATCTTATAACTTAAATGTCAAAAAAAAAGCGCAGCTTTATTGCTATGATTTTAGGGGGTCAATCCAAAGTAGATGCTGTTCATAAGCTTACAAAACTATTGCTTAGTTACTGAAAACCAAATCTGTCAAATGTTAACTTTTTTCTTATCGATAACATATTCGCCATGTTTGGAGAACACGTTTTTCAACAGACTAATGGTATTCCATTGGGTATTGTGCTACTCTTCTCGCCGACCTGTTTTTGTACTCTTATGAGACTGAGTTCCTAGAAGGTCTGCTAAAAAAAGAGAAAATACACTGGCCCAGACCGACCTTTAATTTCACATTCCGCTATATTGATGATGTTTAGTCCCTCAAAAATGCTAAATTTGGTTACTATGTTTTGTCAGTTTACCATAGCGATCTTGAAATTAAAGACACCATCAGTACTCTAAGGTCAGCATCTTACTTAGATCTACTCCTGAAAATTACAAATGACAAACGTGATGATTTCAACTTTCCAATTGTCAACTTACCGTTCATCGACAGTAACATTCCAGCAGCTCCAGCGTATGGTGTGAACATTTTACAACTTAAAATATAATATAAAATAAAATAAAACTTACAACATACGTTATTCCAGATCCTGCGATAGGTATTCCGATTTTCTAGACCGATAACTGCTGTTTACTACGTAACTAATCTAACAAGGGTTTCTTGTATCTTGTTTGATGTTATCCCCAGACGTTCTATGGTCGTCATTAAGACTTTATTGATCCTTATATACAATCAATCTCTAAAATGCGATCAGACAATGTCAAAGTCATAGGTAGTGTTTCCTATTCCTGGATTTGACTTTTTCCTAGTTTTGACAATGGGTAACTCGAAGGGTGTCTAATAAGAGGCAGGCACTGCTTATACTCGTCTAAAGCACCTGAGTGCACCCATGGTTTTTAATGGTTTAGGGTTACTCTTTGCGTTTTTAGTGGTTTTTGTGTTGCATTGTGTATGTTTGTCTATATCCGGATTTGTAATTGTCCCTTGACTTTTGGTTCTCGTTGTTCGGTCGGTTTTCAAAGTTAGTCATAAAACTGAAAATATTGATGATCGTCTGTGGAACAGATGTACGCAGTCTATATCACGACTTAAAAGTGAGTTTATCTTGACTAGTTATTTTTCTTGCTATTTTATCGTAGTTACAATAAAGTTATTTGACATCAACTTACTTGATTTGAAACTTAAAATAATCAAACATGGACTTTTGTTGTACGAAAAGGTAAACAAATTGTGGATCAAATAATATTAACGTGCAAAACCATAGTCATAATGACTATTGATTTAGACATGTTAAATGCATAAATTAAAATAAATTAAAACTTAACTAATCATACGAAAGTACGTTCAAACAAATACAATATAACTATATTATTTATTAGACGACCAGATCTTAGCAGGTGTTATTTGTTTGATACATTAAGATTTCTTTTGACATATTTATTGCACGTTTCTTTTGAAATATTTTAGCAATATTTTCTGAGATGATCTTGGCAACTATTAAATGAATGGTGAATGTCATCTGCATTGATATTTACGTGTCATTTTTGTCGATAAATTTCGGAAATCTTTAAGTCTTTTTAAGACGTTCCATTTTATATAACCAGTGCTTACTTCGGAGCGAATGTTTTCTGTGATTTTGCTTTTAAAATAATTTTGATCTTTGGTTTCTTAAATGCGCTTTATGTCGTCGTACTTATCGCGAATATTATTCGGTTGGAAACTTAGTTTGTCATTTTTAATACGAAATAAAACAACTTGTTTTAAATTTGTCTTCGTTGATTTAGTGTTCGTCTTATTTTGTAATACGGATCTTACGACTTGTATAATAATCTGGAACTGAAGTTTTTATAGTCAAATTATCGTAGATGTCGTTGGCAAAAATAATGGGGTAAACCTCTTTAACGTATTAGAAATTATGTTATTTTTACGTTTTTTTCTATGCGTGTAATAATGGTTCAATACTCCATAGTGCATTTTGTAAAAGAAAATAAGTATGAATTGTATTTTATTTTGTCAACAAACAAACAGTTAGTTAACTTTCAAATAGCCTGAAAAATCTACAAAAATAATAAATGTTTCCTGAATAGTAATAATATGGTATGTACGCTTATTTACGACGTTGTATTTGCAATGTTTAAGACAAAAAACAAGTTACGCATAGTTACGTTTTTCTTTATGTCAAGAATTTTTAATAGTTATCAAGTGTAATTTAAAATGACTATTGAACATTTTAAATAGACAACTACTTTTTAATAGTTTAGATACTTTTTTGCAGATTTGGCATATTGCTACACTATAAAAAAGACTTAAGAAAATACACAGCGAAATTTTGAAATGCTTCTAATGGAAAGTACATGGTCAGTTCTATCGTCTATCAGTAGCGTATACAATGAACAGCTTTGATGGTCTAACTGGTCAAAAACGTAAAAGTTATGCAATGCCGCGGAAAATGCTACTAAAATAATCATCACGGACGACTACAGGTTGGAATCTCCCAACGTATTGGTTTCATGGAACGAGAATGTAAACCAGAGTACCTTTTTAGAGTATGTTCCCGATTACAACAGACCTGTATGACTAATGACCACACAGGACGTCGAGATCGGTACATTCGGGTATTCCATTTACAAATTCAAAGTCACAGCAACAACAACTGGTCGGGATACCTGAATTGCAAAGAAACAGTTCCCAAACTGTCAGAAACCGGCTCCGACAACAAGGAATACGACCTCTTAGACCGTTCTCGGGCAGGTTTGACGGCATTACATCAATGGAAAATAGCAAGATGGTGCTGCATGTATAGTTTCTAGACATTCCAGAACTGGCACAAAATCTGAATTGGAGACCAGTCGCGGTTCCTGCTACAGAAGCGTGGTGGTAGGACGCGTGTTTAACGCCCGCAACATGAGCAATTCGCGCAGTCATGTGTCCAAGAAAAAGATATATTCGCGGAAACAGCGTCATTATGTGAGCGGCAATCTCAAATGATAAGGCGATCTCAGAAAATAAGAAATTTAAGTACCAAGCTTAACGGCTCAGCGGTACATAGACGATATCCTTCCGCCACAACTTCTACCAATTATCGACTACCAAAAGGAGTTATGCCAGCATGACAATGCTACGCCGCATACATCTCAACTAAATAGATACTTTCTTGAGCGGAATAAAATAAATGTGTTGTCATGGCCTTCAAAATCGCCGTATGTGAATCTTTTAGAACAAGTATGTGATCAACGAGACAAACGTGTGCGCCAGCGCAAACCACTACCGCATACACTATGTCATCTTCAACAGATGTTGGGGGCCTCGTTGGCCGTGTGGTCAAGGTAGTTCGTCTACTATTGATCACGCGGTCTGTCAACACTGAGATTGCGGGTTCGATTCTCACTGCAGGCAGGGTGTACTCGACTCCAATCTTTATTGACAAGGATTGCCAGTTTTCCTACCGCAGGTCGGGGTTCTCTCCGGGTACTCCGGCTTCCTCTCCAATAAAAACTGGACGCCATGAAATAGCTGAAAAATTGCTGAAAGTGGCGTTAAAACACCATTCAAACAAAAAACAAAAAAATCAACAGATGTTGCAAGTGGAATAATGTTCGTGTTTTGATATAGTTCATGATCGAGGAGATGCAGAGCAATGATGACTTCTCGAGGTGTACACACACATTAGTAACTTCAAGTTGACCGGAAGTAACTTTTTATTCCGGTTTAATATTGACTCCAGTTAATTTCTTATGATCGCCATAAGTATGAGTTGGAACACGCGACGATACAGTTTGTTATTTATAAAAGTTTAGTTTTACACTCGTATGACTCAATCCTGATTAATTCATTAATGAAATGACCCAATCATTATTAATTGATTAATGAAATGATTGGTTTCTTTATGTTAAGCTGGGACCATACTGGGAGGGTTCCCAGTGCTCGACCCACAGAGCAGTCCAGCGCGTCCCCGGGTGGCGGATAGGGGAGACCCTCTCGTTGGGGGTTGTCAGGTTGTAATACGGAAAGCCTGACGGCGGACCGTAGTTGCACGATAAAGACCCCTTTTGTCGATTTCAAAAAAGAATAGGCTCATTGTAGCCGCTACAAAACGCTAAATTTTCCGCTCCTACCCAAAACTCCGTACTTTTCCAGTGGCAGTCAAAATTGTATTCCCTGTGACCCATCCCACCCAATTTTCCGTTGATTTATTGTTTGTTAATTTGTTCTCGTCCTGAATATAGCTGAAATACTGCTCGCTGGAAGTAAAGCAGATATCCAATTAATCAATCAATTTACGTCAAACAAAAAGAATTTCAGATATATTCAAGAATTGAAAAAGTTCACACATATTACACTGCAACAATGTATTGTGTTTGGTAGTAACAGACTTTAGACCTTTCAAGCGACTACAATGAGCCTACTCTTTTCATAATTACGTTAACACGGAAGGAGCTTTTGCCAAATCTAATGACAATCTGCGTAGTCATGGTGGCAGGCAATGAAACAGTTGGAAATGGTTTTCGATTGGTGGTTTTCCTCGCGTTTGTTGCTGCTAATACATGACTCGTTGGCAAGTATTTATTTCTTTTATACATCTGTTATAAACATAATTTGAGTATAGATAACGATCAATGAAACGCGTGGATTTTAAAGCTTTTATAATTGCAAAGGGAAAATAAACATAAATAAGCAACATCAGTATCTTAGAATTATATGTCATATCTATAATAAATAAATGATATTAATTCAACAAAGTTTGTAGTATTATTGTTTTATGTGATTACAGTTTTATGTTCAAAATAGCAATCTAAAGTCATTAAGAAAATGTTAAGTGTTAAATACCTTAATTACCTACAAAATAGTTCTTGTTTTATTTTAAATACCATGTGTCAAACAACTAGTACTAAAAACGGAGAAGATACTGCTAAGTGTGACGACAAACAGGTTATTGAATTTATAGAAGCACGTAAGGTTAAAACAGAAGACACTTCCTGTACTTTGAATACAACACAGTGGGAAAATGTAAACGACACGTGTTTCTGAGTTGTGCGACAAGGAGAATAGTTGTTACCTACGTGTACTATTGGCATCGAATTATTTGTGGAAAATTTTTGTCATTTTACGATGAATACTACCTTCTAATATTGACAGTACAACAGGTAAGTTTTAAGCATATATATAGTAATTCTGTATGTTGTTATTTGTATTATGTAAAATACTTAAATGCAAATATTAAGCATTTGCATGCTAACGGATGTAGGACTGGAATTCTTCGACTAAAAAAATTGTTGTCTCTATATTTATGTAGAAGGTTTTTATTAAGAAGTAACATTTATTATTTCTTGAATATTTATAAACACGTTTTTTTTTAAAACAAACATTGACAACATTATATGACAATCTGAACAGAGAAAAAACAATGAAATTGTACCTAGTTTTTTTGTCAAATGAAATGAATGTCATTCATGATCCTACATGTACATTTAGACTAAAAGTAACTACAGAATTGTTCCTGACTTTCTACCACCATTTCAAAAGAAATCATGGGTAAAACCAGATTTAAACGCGCGTCAAACCTCCCGCTTCCATTCCTGAAGCATGTGTTGGTTAGTTGGATGGGTATCATATACCACTAGTCAGTAATAGGTGTATCAACAATCATCGTAGCACACTCACTGCGCATTGAATTAAAAAGTTTGGAAAACTTTCTGCAACCATATTATCAAACGGGTTAACGTATTTATAAATTAGAAAATTTTTATTAGGGACGTATCCCACCAATTTGTACAATTAAGATTTTTTCAGTTGTTTGATATAAGGTAATTTTGGAAAATACCAAAAACACTTAACGTTAACAAGCTCAACAGTTAATTTTAAAATTATCTACTATGTCCAGCTACATAAACAATAACATATTTACAGCATCTACCGTCAGTACATCAACCCAGCGGACAACGATACTTTTTTTGTCAACGGCTTCAACAGAAAAATCATCAAATCTTCCAGGTAGGATCAATAATAACAGCAAGTTAATGTAAACCATGATAAAGACGTATTGCTTTACAGTATTATCATCGTCGTTATTATGTATTTTTACATTGTAAGTTATCGTACACACTAACGTAGATGATGAAGAATTGATTAAATGTTTGCCTAACGTCGGGCGATCACCTTTTCATCTTTATCCCAGGTTTAGTAATGGACAACTGAAACAAAATGTTGAAGGAATTATGTCAGATGGAACAGACAGTTAAAATTTAGACTTACGGTTTCGTTGAGCCTAATCTCTTTAGATCGTGTTCATATTTCCAAACGATATGGTCAGTGGCCAGGATTTCTGTACTATGACTAACGACCTCTAGATCTAACGATAGAGCTTCTGTACATCAGCCACGTATTGATACCCCTACTTTTGAACCAGCTCGGAAATAAAACGAAAATACCATAAAGACTAAAACAATCTTAGCACCGATCATAAGAAACAGAAACGACTGCATAGGTAGGCAACAACAATAAAAAGATGCAATTTATAATTCGTAAAAAAACCATCTCCAGTAGTTTTGGCAAAACTTTCAAAGAATTATGAAAGATTGCTTGTTTAATGGACCTTATCACCACTTTAAGCAATTGTCAGCTATATCATGGGGAAAGGAGTATCAAGAGAACACCCCGGCCTTCGGTAAGAACACTGGCAAGCCTTGTCTATTGAGTTGGAGCTGAGAAAACCCTGCCCACTTTAAGACTCTTACCAGCAACCTCAGTTTTATCAGGCACTTTATGACCAAGAAAAGCAATTGTGAAAGATAATTATTCTGCCGAAGAGCTTAAAGAAATGTGTTCTTTAACAGAGATATATTTGATGTATAAGATATATAAGTTTTCACTTAATCATAAGATCATGTTGAAAATTAATCACAACACTAGCACATGATTGGGACAATGTATTGTCACAATATGATTGGCGCATTTAATTAGTAGTAAACATGCGCCGTTTATTGGTTTCTGATATCTGTATTGAATAAATAAGCTGATATAATTATTTCTTACGTGTCAATATATGCAACCATGTACTTTTACATGTATTTCCCTTTTATCAAGTTACGCAATTTGATACCGACATATCAGTTGTCTAGTTCAAGAAATTTCGTTATTGGTGGGATAATTTGTGTGTAAATTATTCTCTGTTAACGTAAGTCAACAAATACAAATAATACTAAATACGTTAGTTAGTTAGTTAGGTACAAAGAATAAACGTAATCCACTGGTTTCCAGTTGCAACCATAGCAGGTGTCGCAGGTGGAGGAGTTGCTGTACTGTTAATTGTCGTCGTTACAGTAGCTTTATGCAGGTACATAATTAATAATGTATCTCTATAACTATATAAGACATTGTAAAAACTATGGAATGTCATTTTCCATTTCCCCTTTGTGTATTGAAACAAGACGATTTAATGATGCCAGCTAATATTAATATGTGTGTAATTATTTATAATCAAGCAGTTTGACATAAATGGTTATTAAAACTTAATTGCACAAACAAAAATTTAATTAATTATTGTTTTCCATTTTTGCAGAAAATCAACGCTTTAAAAAAATCAGCCAAAGGACGAGAATTATGAAAGTGCATGGGACAATAAAACAAATACTACAATAAGTTTCCGTATGTTCTTTGGTGATTATAAACCATCACATCGACTGCCAAAATATCTCACCTCACATCTACAACATCATGAACAACAGTAATTTAAGTTGGCGTTGCATACAATATGGCATGCCCAACTTTAGCACAAGTTTCTTTAATTTTACCCCCATAGAAACTTCAAACACTTTTGACAGTCTAAGTTCGACACTAGCAACAAATTTGCAAGATGTCGGTAGTCCGGGGATTCCACATGCATCATCCTCTCTACTCCCTCACAAAACTCTAGACAAATGAAAAAATGCTTCAAAGAACAAGAACAAGATGCCACTTAAGATCTTGAACATAAATTTTCAGTCACTAAAAAACAAAAAATCTGATCTCTTGGAAATCATAGACACTGTTAAACCTGAAATACTATTAGGTTCTGAAACCTGGTTAGATCCATATACATCCTAATATGAATATTTCTCTTCAGATCTCTATAATGTGTGCAGACGCGACAGAGCACCAATCACCAATAATTAAAACTATGGTGGAGTACTCCTAGCAATTTCAAAATTTCAAAAGAAATCATAAGCTCAGAAGTTTAAAAAACTTGAAATACAATGTGAAATCATATGGGCTGAAATCTCTATAGCAGTGAGTTTAGCCTGGGACACATTGACTGGCCAAACTCTTGCACTATACCTGGCAAACCTGTTATACAACTACACAAAAAACTCCCAGATATAGTAAATGACAAATTGTCGACAAACCAAGTAGAAGCGATTGTATTCTAGAACTGATCTTTATAAATAACCCAACATACATCACCAAAGTTTCAACACTACCACCTTATGGGTCAACTGACAATATCATTGCAGACATCTGGCTTAAGAGAATAAGAGAAACACCACGTAAAATTTACAAATACAACAAAGCAAACTGGGGCTCAATCAAAAATGATCTCATCAACATCCACACAGGCATTCAGGACATGTATCATTCATCAGACATAAACCATCAATGGGACACATTCAAATCTACACTTATCAGCTCTGTAAAGAAAAACATTCCATCTAAATTGCTGGGTAATAAGCACCGCTTACCATGGATCAATGATAAATTAAGATGACTTTTCAACAAAAAAACAAATTTTACAAACAACGAAAACACAGTAAATACAGTTATAAATACAAGCATATAAAATCAAAAGAACAAAAAGAACAGGGAACACTTACTAGGAGTATATTGACAAACTTACAATGGATCTCCAAATAAACGAGCCGGGTTCTACTGTCCAAAACCAATATAAACCAAAGAAGCTATTCAAATATATTAAATCAATACGAACTGAACTGACAAGACTGGAATTGCAGCACTTAAAAAAGAAGGCGCCATTATAATAGACATAGAACAGGCCAATCTCTTGAATGAACAATTTCAATCAGTCTTTACACCTACCACATCTGATTCTATTCCTGACAAAAGCACCAGCTCACACCCTAAATCAGTCGTCTCAATAACACCAGTCATTGAAAAAACATCAATACACATAAAGCCACAGTACCAGACAATATCAGTGGCCGCCTACTCAAAAAAATGAAACCTTATATTGCACCCATTCTATGTCTTTTATTTCAAAAATCCTACGACACGGGAATCCCACCAAATGACTGAAAACACGCAAATGTCACACCAGCGGTCACAAAACGGTGATAAATACAAACCAATAAATTATAGACAAATCTAAGTAACTTGCATATGCTGCAAGTTAATGGAGCATATTGTAACATCTCACAATATGATCCATCTAGAATCACACAACATTCAATACGACCTCCAACATGGCTTTCGACGCTCATGCGAAACACAACTTATATCTTATATCGTTCGTGCAAGAACTACACTCTTCAAATAACTAAAACACACGCACTGATCTTATTATTATGGTCTTTGCCAATGTCCCACACCGCCATCTACTTTACAATTTAAACTTCTTTGGTATCACTGGAAACACTTTAAACTGGATCTCAGCTTTTCTTGAAAACCGCACACAGACAGTTGTCCTGGAAGGAAAAACATCAAACACAGTTCCAGTCTCATCTGGCATTCCAGAAAGTACTTTCCTAGGACCGGTCTTATTTCTTGTTTATATTAGTGACCTCCCAGACTGCATTTCAAACAGCAAATTACGCTTATTTGCTGATGACAGTATCATTTACCTTGGTATTACTCTTCAATCCAATCTCAAATGGGACCAACACATTTCTGACATCACTTCCAAAGCAAATAAAACTTTAGGATTTATCAACAGAAACCTCAAAACAAATTATCGAAACATCAAAAGTCAAGCATACCAAGCACTAGTCCGTCCCAAACTTGAGTACTCCTGTTCAGTATGGGACCCGCACACTCACTACAGAATCTATCTTGAAGATAGAAACGGTGGAAAGGAGGGAAGCAATGTATGTTTGTAATCGATACCACAATACCAGTTGTAAATCTTCAATGATAAATTCATTAAAATGGCCACAATTACTTGAACGTAGGCTACGAACACGATTAGTTATGATGTATAAAATCACACATCAGCTAGTTGCAATACCGACTAGCACAATTCTCATTCGATCAGACTCACGAACTAGAAGGCACCACTCACCATCTTTAAGACACATACACACATCCAAAGACTCGTACAGAAATTCTTTCTTCCCTCATACAATTACTCAATGGAACCTCCTACCAGTTACAATCATACAATGCTCTTCTGTCGATATCGTCAGAGTACACCTAACGCCAGCTGTCCTCTCTACCCTCCACTAAGTTAAATTCATCTCGTGTACATAGTTTTAATCACCTACGCTTGTTCTTTGCACTTCCTTATCTTTAATTAACACATTTTCAGTTATCATTTTTTGTTTCAAATAGGCCAGATATACACAAGCAATTAATCATCTCTAAGATGGATTACTGGAAACCGTAAAGAAGAAAAGAAGGAGAAGGGTCATGTTAGCACTATATTAAATAAACCATAAAAGATAGAAGCAGACATTAAATGGGAAAAATACTCATCTTATCGAGGCCTTCATTGGTTCAAGGCTGTTCGATAAACCATTTTCGAGCTACAGCCATTGACACGTTTCGGTCAATTATTTTTTTTTTAAACTTGAAAACGGTTAGAGATAATAAAGGCATTTTATCCCTGGCAACAGACAAACAAGTATATAGTTTTGACACTGGAACATTTTCTTCACTCAAATAAATCATTTTTATGACTGGGAGTGACATCTTGTGCTTAGCAACAGACACATAAGTCCATAGCGTCACATTTATGTTCTCACTTAAGAGAGACAATGGAAAAGATCTTCTCATTTGTTCTCAGAACAAATGAACAAATGACCTTTCGTTGAAAATATTTTATTTCGTTTGAAAATATGATTGCAGATAGTTTTCCCATTTTTAGAATTCAATACATATTAATTGTGATGAGATGATCATTGGAAACATGAATGCTGATTAGTGGTGCATGATACCCAACCATTAACATCAACACACTAACTTACACATTATATTAAGGTTAGCGGCATGCAATAAAACCTGGTTTAACGTTTCTTTTGAATGCCTGAATCGAATCAAAACTATTTGCTGTAGTTGCTGTATATTTGTTTGTTTGTTCCCACGTTCGCCGGTTTCGTGGATCTTGATTTGTGAATTGTCTGTTTTGACAGGTCTCTTGATGTCCCGTATTCTGTTATTACCCTCTTCTACAGATTGTATTGAGTACAGCTCCGTGTAAAATCCAGGCAGATCAGCTTATAGTGTGATTCATGGCACATAATAAAATCCACAAAAATGGACAAAACTTGTAGCAATAGACACTATCAACAAATGTACCATATATAATTCAATTATATTATCTGATATAAAAAAAAATATTTAAATGTGACATTTTGCTGCTTTACAATGCATTTCAATAGAAAATTCGAAAATTTCACCTTCGCTTTTTTTATCTTACTAGATATTATATGTATTATTTTAGTTTTCAAAAAATCTATGTTTAAAATGTTCCAGTTTTCAATAATTAGAAAGGTGGGATCTATTCACATTAACTCATAAAACGCTTTGAAACAGGTTCTTTGTGGACCCTCATTTTCCAAGAGTTATTTCCCCTTACTGCACTCTTCATTGGAAGGGAGGTAAATTTCCAAAAGATAACAATGTAGACAGAAATCTAAACAATGGCAGAAAACATTGAAAATTCACCAGATGCAACATTAGTATGCTGTTTTTCTCCATTTACAGAAACAAATTGTGGTTTATCCCCATATTTTCCTAAAGAGACTGAGGTTATTCTTCTGAAAACTGCCAGAGAAGTGTAAAACCACATTGTTCATCCCTGTACATTAGTGACCATGAAAACATTTTGTCTAAGGAATAGTTTTATGATTTTCTTTATGATTTTAACAGTGCTTAGGTTTTAAGGGTACATAATACATAAACAATAATACTCTTTTATGGTATTTTGATCACATTTTTCGCTCGACTTACTAATTGATCGTTACATTGTCCATTTGTCTGTCAACGAATTGTGTTATTATTTCCTATCTTTTACTTCCGTAATTTATTTGCTTTATTCATTTGTATTTAAATGGATTGGTTAGGTTTAATAATTGTAATGACTTCTTTAACAAGTTTAACATCCCTATAAAAGTATTAATCTTTATCACATATATAGTGTAAATATAAGGAAGTCTAGCCATGTAATAAAAGTCGGTGTCAGTTATTTGCCATCGATATTCGATATTTGCCCTGGAGACAAATATTTAAATATGTGATAAAAAGATCACTACAAGGTCATTTCAATAAAGCCTTCGTGGCCGATATGGAAGTCTCGAGACATATAACAGGGCCTATATGGAAATGACTATATGTAATAATCTATAAGTACATGTATTTTATATTTTATATGTCGCACGTACTGGAAGTTCTACATTTCTATATTTTTGGGCATTATAGCTGGAGGGATTCAACAACTTCTTTTAACCCGCTACATAACTGTTATTGAATGCTCTACGCCAGTATTTGGTGTTATAATTTGCAATCTTCCTGTTGAAACAATCAATACATTTAGATACGAACTACTCTATAAAAATCGTCAAGTACTTCCTTTTACGTTTGATTATCAATAACATTTACAAACAGTTTTGATCGTCCGTGTCTTATGTGTTTTTATTAGTATATCAACATTAAACAACAAATCAATGTAGTTCAATTATTAAATGGGATATTTATTTTAAAAAATATCACTATTCCTTACAAAATGTTTACTTTTATTATATATACATCGACATTGTATCTGTGGCCGTTCATGTCACAATTGTGATGTTTTTTTTAATGGCTCTCATTTTTCTATAGCGATACTTGTTTAAAGCATCGCGATAATTGTTAAAAGCATTACAATACTTATTAAAAGCATTGTGATACTTCTTAAAACATCGCGATAGAAAAAACTTTATTCATAGTATAAAAGTATCGGCTTTTGAAAAGCATCGGCTTGCATGTACATGACCGAACGTGTCACAATTGTGATGTTTCTATCGCGAAAGAAAAATGCAAGCCGATAGAAACATCACAATTGTGACATGAACGGCCACTGACAGCAGTGCTTGGTTGTATTGAGATATGAATAAAGGGAATAAAGTTGCATAAAACTACGATAATTGCAGATTGATGTCGTTGAGTTGCAAGTTCGTTTTAAATAACTTTTATGGGACCTAGGCTGCGGAGTCTTCCATTGATCACGTGGTCTGTATTACTGAACGCCATGATGTTGAAAATTACTGAAAACGCCGTTAAACAACATTTGAACCAACAGACAATAAATTACACTTCAACTACAAATAAACATTTGACAAATGCAGTAAAGATATTAAAGTTTTCACTTGTAAACAAGGGCTTTTGTACCAAGGAGTCTGGGAAATGAGCAGTTTTTTAGCAACACCATCATACAAGTCTATGTAAAAAAAGACCATAGTGACGCAGAAGCAGAAAAAACGTATGACCAACTAAAACCAGTCTTTGATCAGATCTCTTTGAAAAATTGTGCTACAAGTGTATTGGAATGCCAGATTATTAAGAAGACACTTATCGTAGATTCTCCTGCTTATGATAGATCTCGTTAATCTCTTCTAACTTCTCTCTTTTTAAATGTCTTTAGTGCTTGTGAAACCAACTATCGTAGTAAAGCATTGTTGTCGTTTGTAAGTGGTACGTTGTTCAATCTGTTTGGCTTCTTTGTGAGTGTGTGGTATAATATGTCCGAATATGTATTGTATATCTCTGCAAATAATGTTGGTCTTCTGTTATACTTCCCATCTCTCTCTCTCTCGCTCTCTCTCTCTCTCTCTCTCTCTCTCTCTCTCTCTCTCTCTCTCTCTCTCTCTCTCTTTCTCTCTCTGGAGTAGCGGAGGTGAATCCTTATTTTCAATTGACCCGATCTGCTTGTATTTCGTAAGGGCAGTCTTTTATGGACATTGTTCCAGTATTTTCCCCTTTTCAAGCTTTCTTCATTTCTCGGTCAGCAGCTTTACAGTGTATGTCCATTTTCCCCTGGCTATTTTCTTTAAAATATAGTATTTATTCTTTAAAATATTCTAATAAACAAATGAGAATCACAGTATTACATAAACTTGAATTGTAGACATGCTTAACATTGTTAAAATAAGTATGTATAAATAATTGATTAAACATTAATTGCTTTACACATCAGTGAAATTACTGATAAAAATCTAATGCATATGTATGCAATACTGCTTGTTTATGGCGCACCTACGTACCGGTTATGCGGCAAAATATCCCACTTTGCTCGAATTTAAACAAATCTGCATTGTTATCAACTTATTTGCACGATAATAAATTTGTATCAATCTTTACAAAGGACTTCCTTTCTCATTTTGATGTTTAAAATGATAGCACATGTAAACGTAATTTTATTTTTCATCACAATCGCTGGATTTAATACATTAACAAATACAGGTAAAATAAAATATTATTTGTTTATAATTTTATGGTTTTTGTGTTGGCAAAACACAATTATAATTAAAAACAGTGAAAGCATAATGACCATGTATTGCAAATTTGATTTAGCTACTATGTATTTTAAATATATAGGTGTTGGGACAAGAAATAGTATTTTACAAAAAAATGAAAATTTGATAGCGTAACATGCCTGCTTAATTAAAACAACAAAAGGCAAAAAAATACATAACATATCAAGACATATAAAACTGGACACATGTAGGAAAACTCCTTTTTGGTGTCATTTGTTGTATGTCTCTAGCCTACATCTGAAATACCGCAGGTCGGGGGTTCTCTCCGGGTACTCCGGCTTCCTCCCCCAATAAAAACTGGACGCCATGAAATAGCTGAAAAATTGTTGAAAATGGCGTTAAAACACAATTCAAACAATTCAAACAATACATCTGAACTTTTTTGGACAAATAACACCGAAAATAGGTAGAAAATTACATTGTTCCCCATACCCTTGGTCTATTTTGTCTTTTATTGCTCCATTCTATTGTTCCTTCTTGTCTGGCTGTACTTGCATACCAAATACATAAATTTAATTTGTATACTTATATTTCATTACTAAGTGCAGTAAACTTTGTTTTATTCATACACAAATAGTGTCAATATTATTGTGCTATGTATGTTGTCTTGTAATAAATCCTCATTGTTTACTTATTTTGTCACCTTGGGGACTTGATTTGGTTTTTTAAAGTTATCTTGTTTGTTTACAAATTCAGACAATTACAGAATTCAAATGTTAACAGAACTTAGAATTAGAATTTATGAACTGTTAGAAATAAACGGTTGTTGCTGATACAGGGACAAATAATTACGAATTGAATTGTTGTTTAACGTACTATCTTACACATAACTGATCTGTTGTACACATCCTTTAAGAAGTGCATTAGTTCTGCTAAATTTCATAGAATAAGCATATTTGTATTTTAGTCCGTTAACACGTCTAAATGTTGATTTTAAAGCGATAAAATAATACAACAATTCAGAAAAACACTTGAATATTTTAGGTTTGAAAATTCTGATCAGACATGATCAGACAAAAATCCGCGTCTGACATTTAAATTTAATAGCCTTGTTATCTGTAATGACATTTCACACCATTATTTCTAGCTTCTGTTAATGGACTGTTATTCTTCGAGATGATTAATAGCTCAGTAGTCAAGCCTTGGTGTTTACTCATTTAGCGATTCAAACGAATATCATTAATTCATTGGGATAGTTGGAACATAATGTGTGGGTTAACAGTGCTCGACCCACACAGCTGCCCAGCGCTTCCCCCTCGCGTGGCGGAGAGAAAAGGCCTTCTAGTTGTCCGGATTTAATACGGAAAGACACAGTAGGTGACGTGTTTAGAGAGAGCCTCAGAGAGATCCCTTTTTGTAGATTCTGACAGAGTAGGCTTATTGTAACCGCTACAAAAGGCTAAATTCTCCCGTCTCCTACCCAATACTTCAAACCTTTCTACTAGCAGTCAACATTGTGTTTCCTATGTGCAATCTCAGGTGGCTGATAAATGATTCCCGTTCGTTAAGGTAGTCAGGTCATAACACCGGCAGTCTGACCACGTACCACGGAGAGGGAGCGTATTTGGAGTGTACCACGCTCCTTGCACGATAAGAAAAATAGCAAAGAAAACCGACCGAACAACAAGAGCCAAAAGTCAAGGGACAGTTACAAATCCGGATATAGACAAAACGCAACACAAAAACCAAAAAACACAAAAAACAGAGAGTAACCCGAACCCAATAAAAACCATGGATGCACTCAGGTGCTCCGGACGAGTAAGCAGTGCCTGCCTCTAATTAGACACCCGTCGAGTTACTCATTGTCATGTCTAGGGAAAAGTCAAATCCAGGGATAGGAATCACTACTTATGACTCAGCAAACATGTCAGATCGTATTTGAGACACTGATTTCCCATAACGATCAATTAAGTCATGGTGACGACAACAAACCATTTTAGATGTTAATACGAGTAGTCTCATTGTAGCCTACTCAAAAGGATACAGTTTCCTATACCTAAAAAAATGTTCGCCTCTTCCCTTTACCCCATATATTTCCAGCGGCAATCAAAATTATGGACTTTTGGTCAATATTTTCCCGAGTGATTTATTTAAGAAAAAATTCATGTTTGCAAAATATCGCGATAAAGGGACAAACATGTGTATGTTCTTGCCACCAATGAATTGTTTCGATTATAATAGGATGCATTTGCTTTTTTAACAAGCAACTATTGATTTTGTAGGCGTTTTGTTTGTTTGTTTGTTTGAATGATGTTTAACACCACTTTCAGCATTTTTTCAGCTATATCATGGCGTCCAGTTTTTATTAGACCATGGTACCCGGAAATAAACCCTTACCTTCGGCAATTTTTGTCAATTAAGATTGTGGTCGAGTACACCCTGCCCGCAGTTAGACTCAAACCCGACTTCTCAGTATTAGCAGACCAATAGTGATCAATAGTATAAAAATGAACATTAACCGCTCGGCTACCAAGCTGCCAAAGTAACCTTTGAGTTTTAGGAATTGTCTGCCATTGAGGACACACATTTGATTGTAACATGCATTAAAATAGGTGAAAATCTTACTATGATTCGCCATGAAGACTTGATCGTTTAAGACACTTGTTGTAGACTCAACGCGTTTTAGGCAAGTAATATTAGAAAGTGTGTTAACTTGTTTTCGTCCCGAATATAGCTGACATATTGTTCCATAGACATAACTCAAAACATACAATCGATCAATAAATCATTCATTTAATCACGTTCTTAATTTTCTAACTTGACATTTGTAACACTTCAATCTTCTCACAAATATCTCCAAATATTTGAGAAAGTCGAATGTGAAAAATAATATGAAACCTGTTTGTAAAGAAAATATCAAAAGTGAAAAACAGGTTTTATGAGATGCCAAACCACCTGCTGCAATTACTATATAATATGAGTTAGGTAGTTGATTAAAATAGATAGGTATAATATACCACTAGTAACTAATAGGTGTATCAAACAATGTTTAATGCCACTTTATTGGAAGAAGAAGAAAATCTCCGGCTGTTGGTGGGTTCACTTGCAGTCCTCTTCAATTGGAGTCAATTGCACCCCTCCGCAGTTAGACGAAACCAAAACTTCAAAGTAGACAGACAGGTGATCAATAGTAGGCGAGATACCTTAACAACTCTGCCACCGAGGCCGCTGTTTGTTTATATAAATAATATTATATATTTTAATATACATGTTTGTGTTTTTCATCTAACTTCCAATTCAAAATTTATTTTGTTTTCTTGATTACTGTGTTTCTTTTGTATTAAATTATAATTTCAATATTTTTACTTTCAGATACTAGCATTTAAATTATTTTTATACTTTAATGTTATTTTCTGTTTTACCTATCACTTTAAACTTTTTGGTTAGTGATTTTATCTTTTTCACTGGAATAAGTAAGGTTATTGTAAAGGCTTTATTGACGTAAATCATTACTCCTTTTCTGAAACTGTGCCTTGAATAAAGACAGTGATTGTTGTCCATAATCTTATCGCTGTCATTTTTGTAAAGAATAATAAATATATTTATCATCTGCTTTGTTGGGATATGCCATACAACCTATAGATACTAGTATATGAACAGATTTTTATAGAAAACAAATTTTGTTTGGTAGAATCTTTGCTGCTGTTTTTGTAATGATAAAATGTGTAATATTAGTTGAAAAAAATTGCAAACTGCTTTACTAAAAGACGAACACGGAGCACATTGATATGGCACGACTCAGTACAAAAGTATATCATTATATTAAGTAAACATAGTTTTCTTACCAAAACGTACTCTTTGCAACTAGTTGCAAATATATATAAATTTAACTACACATTTATGTTGTCATATCTTTTAATCATATTAGGTTTAAATTGTGCATAGCATTATTACAGAAAACAGATGTGAAACAATACGCAGCGATTACGACTCAGAGGCCAACTGTGACGCGGACATAGTATTGACGATTCAGGAAGCATGGATTGAAATTACTGATAATGATTGTCAGTTTAATATAACTCAAAAGTTGCCGGGGTCAATTAACGTCACTGAATCAGCCAAGGAACAATGTGACAATTGCACTAAATGTTTTTTAGGACAATTGCTTCGCAGCCAATGTTACAGTTGTTTTTGAACGTTTATATTTATTGTAAAGGTAAGGTAATGATAACGCAGTAATGTTTTACGTAACTCAATTATGTGTCACTGTTTCACATCAAATCAGAAATCAAGACACAATGAAATTCTCTTTAAATCTTGTTGATTACTGAATTAGTTTTTCGTGTAAAATACTTGCATCTTGTGGCATCCATAACATTTAGAGTATTAACCTCTTCGACTAATAAATACGATTAATTTGTTATAAAAATTATTTTAACTTATAAAATTATACTGTCCTGTTGTGAACATCAATCATTTCTTTTCTAATCTGATGTATTAACGGTTAAGGTTTACTTTACGATTAAAAAAACTCAATCTTTCTTAACGAACTTATGTTTCGGCCACACAAACATAAAATGACCCAGTGCTACATGTATCAAAACGGTACAGATATATGTCTTTAACACGTTGCAAGCTATCTTCTGTCCGAAATTTAATAAAACTTAATCTAGTGTTCAATCAAGCGGAATCAAGCACAATACAAGAAAGGTGTTTAAAAACATGTTAGTAATACTGATGTTTCAAATACTTCATTACAACACTGAAAAAAAGTACAACTGAAAACGTACCACTGTCTAGCCTGCAACAACAATTTAGTTATGAAAATGACTGAAACGACTATTCAAACTACATCGACTCAGATGCCAGATCTTACCACATACGCCAGCTTGCCTATACAATAAAGTAATATATTTTGATAAGATGTATTTACTGACATACTGCATTACTGCATAACGCCTGACCACCCGACCACAGTACATAACATGTTTGGAGAGTGCCACGCTATTTGCTAGATAAAAACACATTTGTTAAAAGCAGGCTGAAGTTTCCAATCCTGCTTATACCTCATACATTTCCAAACTGTCTTCCCTTGGTGTATATTTCCAAAATTTTTACATGTTTCCGTCCTGAATAAAGCTGAAATACTGCTCGCATTGTTTTATAACTTGTTTTGCTCTAAACAACTGAAATCAATATATAATCAATCAAATTGCTATTATTTCATAAATACAAGTTTCCTATTTCCAGATCGCAATAAATCCATATTTTTGACGTCGACAACAGATGAAATTAAGCACGCGCAGCCTATTTGGATGACTCACTTGACCAAATCAAGGACGGAATCAACAGTTGCTACATCTACTCCGATGCCAAAACCCACAACAATGATTACAATGTCTTTGCAAACAAGTAGGTCCTAGATGCCTTTTTACATGATCTGATCACATTTAAATTTTAAACGTTTTATTGAACGTTTAGCATTCGTCACTGATTTACAATGCCATTGTTCTACGACATGAATTTATTTAAGAATTGTTTTCAATGGCTGGTTAGATTATTGGATATAGATGACTTTGGGTCGTTTCCTTTTTTGATTAGCTTAAACCCACCCAAAGTCGTTTATATCAAATAATCTAACCAACAATTGAAAACAATTTTTATATCTTAAATTCAATACTATGAAAAGAAATACCAAAAAAATATTTTACAAGTAGTAAATTATTATTTTTAATTCACAATTTTAGTGTCTTCACTCGTTGTTTGCGGAAGAATTCATGTAAAGTCCAAGCCATCAATACTTATAATTATCACGTCAACAATCAGTCACGCGCTAGTATCTCCAGTTAGGTTATACGAAGTGGACAATGTTGCTCAGCTGTTGAATATTGAAAGGAAATTAAACTATAGCAAACTACACTATAAAAACAAAATCCAGAACAAACATAGAATATGCTTCCTTCGTCAAAACAGTAACAAATTGCAGCCTGAATGGGCTAGTGGTTTTGCAAGTCGCCGTATCGTAGTCTCACTTAGTGAAGCTAAATTAGACCTGTCATTTAAAACTTTTTCCCAATGTCGCCGTTAAAACTTATTTAAATTGTGTTAAGAAATCTTCGTAATTTTGTCACTGCATCATTGATTATGCTCCGCTATAATGGGCAATAATCCAATACGAGTGGTTCCCTCTGACATTTACTTTGTACGTAAAGAAAAGTTCATAAATATGATCATAAACCAGTTCGGATTAAATATAAAATACTTCCGATCCGTATATAAACGCAGTTCCGGATATTGCGAATACGATGCTGATTGTATCTAAAAAGTGTATTGCAAAGATTCTAACCTAATATAAATTAGAATTTTGGCAACCACTTTCAATTATGTTATTTAAATCTGTTTAAATTCTTCCAATATGTTTCACAATTATGTTGGTTTTAAAAGCTATGAAGCTATGAGCTTACGCTTAATGTTACATGTGCACTAACTTCAAATAAATATTACATGACTTGACTTGTCATTTTCAACTTTTATTTCTACTTCATTTAGAGTGCAATTAACTAATGACAACGAACATTTCTTTTACTGAAAATTTGTGTGGCTAGTGATTCTTTTTCATTGTAAAGTTAAAATGTATGATAACACATGACTGATTATTTTTTTCAAAATGTTTGTTCTGGAGTTTCATTGTTACTTTTCCTCAATAATTTCAACTGCTCAAAATAAGTCCTCATAAACTAAAAATGCATATAAAACAAAACAAAACATGAAGATTTTCGCAACATTTAATGCAATTTCTGCTAGTTGTTCACCACCTTTACCCTATTTGCCTAAAAAGGGAAGTAAATTCTCCCAATTTTGTTTACCTTGCCTGAGCCATGCATCTACAAAAAGAGAAGTGACTTCTTCCTATTATTCTGACTACGAGTCCTGGGTTAGTATTATTGAAAACGGGACTTGTTTACAACGCTAGTAAATCTTACTGAGGTCTAGTGATTTAATAAGACAAAGCAAAGACATTTGTCAACAATTTGACATATTTTTACACTTATTTGTTTTCTGTTTTATGTCTTCTTGTTTTAAATCATTTACAAGCAGAACATTTTAAAATCTGATATGAATCAGCTTCTTTTTTCAATATATTTATCGCTAAAACTACTTTCAGAATATTTTTAAATAACAAATCAATTTTAAAATCTTGTTCATGAGCTTGAATGAAATGCAGAAATATCAGAAATTGATTGAAGAGAACGCGCCATTGTATCAGTCTATTTGTGACAAAGTTCGGAATTCTAGAATGATTTATTTATTATTGAACCGGTTTGTTGTTATTCTACATTTGTAAACATGTGTAACAAGACACATGCTATTGGATGGCGGCGCATTACAGTCTTTTTTAAAGTAAATACAGTTTTGAGAACTGTACATTCTACACATTTCTATTAACGACAGACTTGGACTCTACTTTTCATATTTTTAATTTACGTCCAGTGATTCGTATTTCAGCTTTATTCAAGACAATAACAAGTTATAAAATAAATCAACCGAGAAGGAGGTTGAACATACGAAACAAAATTTGACTGCCACTTAACAAATTTGGAATTTTCGGTAGGAACCTGGCTTCTGTCCTATGACTCGACAAACCCCAAACGATACGTCTCTCCTATATGCCACTCGGTGACCTTGGCTGTTTTGTCAGTCGAACACTTGGAACACTCCCAGTATGGTTCCCTCTGAGTATAACTAAAATTCTGCTCATTGGAAGTTAACAAATAAGCCAAAGAAATATTTTGTTTTTTGTTTGAATGGTGTTTTAACGCCACTTTCAGCAATTTTTCAGCTATTTCATGGCGTTTATTGGGAGAGGAAGCCGGAGTACCCAGAGAGAACCCCCGACCTGCGGTAGGAAAACTGGCAATCCTTGTCAATTAAGATTGGGGTCGAGTACACCCTGCCTGCAGTGAGAATCGAACCCGCAATCTCAGTGTTGACAGACCATGTGATCAATAGTAAATGAACTACCTTGACCACTCGCCCACCGAGGCCCCGCCAAAGAAATAGCATTACTTTATAAATAAAATTAATAATTGTTTACGTTACCAAAGTATGTTTTGCAATTTGTAAGTTTTGAATGAAATTCATCAGTTAAAGAGTTTATATTTGTTAGAATCAAATTAAAATTCGAAATTGTGTCTTGCTTTATTATCACACAAAGGTAAAGCCCGTAGCGTGCATATGATTTACTCTTTGCAGTGTCATTTACTATCAAGCTTAATTGTATTTTAACGTTCATTATAATAATCAGTAATGTCAAAACGTAATTTCAAAATACATATATGTTTTGTTTTAAGTTTTATTTTATTTACTTTATTTACCATACAAAAACAACGTACATTTGAAACTGAAAGTTGCGATTTTTATGGGCGTAAACTATATGCACAGGGCAGTGTTTGTGATCTGTAACTGCCAAATCAGTGCGCTTGTCTCTCAACTGTCTACATAAAGTATTTTAAATTTTTATCCTTTTCACATCTCTTTTAGTTTTTGGTATGGTAGGAGGGGTAACAGGAGGAGCAGCTATTTTTGTGGTTGTCGTCATCTTAATGCGAAAGAGGTATTTTATATCGATAGAGTCATGTTTCGTATGAAAGTCGATTTGTGAATCTTTTGAGGAATATTTCAGAGATAACATAGGTTGGGTTTGTTTATGAATGGTTAAAAACGTGGTATTACTTGTTCAAAAATTTACAATGTTCCTTTAATTAATTTTTTAACGATAATACGTGACAGTTTTCACGATTAGAACCTATAACGTCATGCAACTATTTAAATTAAATGGGGTAGGAATAAGGCATGTGATCAATGTAATTTTGTAAACCCTGGGTTGCTGCATTTGAATTGAACAATCAGATTTTAGGTTAAATAGCAAATGCAAATTAAATAACCGTTGAATACTATAATAATTTTGTATTCCGATACTATCTTCACAATTGGAAGACAGTATTGCATCACCATTTACACAAATGAAACAGAAAAACTTATATTTTGAATTTTGCATTTTATTCGTAATGAAAGAATGCAACTGTATTGATGTATTAAATGTCTAAAATAGTTTATTGTCTAATTTATTTGTACCATCATTTGTACGGGCATAATTTTCACTCGTAGGTTTTGAAATTATTTATATGCATGTAATGCTACATATAAGGTGATATGTCTCAATCTGGTTGATGAAATTGATCCAATACAGCTGATGTTCGATTGGAAATAGTTGGAATAATAGATGCAGGAATATCCCTGAGACTAATTGCTTGTCGTGTTGGATACGAACAGTCAATTGTTTTGAAGACTCTAAGTAATATTTGTCCGTGACGAATTGGAATTGGAAAACTGCGAGGAAAAGACCAGTTTAATAATAGGTTTGTGTTGCATCGACGGTGTTTGCCTAACCGCGTGCTTGCTTCAAGACGTTAACGGAATCAACCTAAAACTGTTGGTTATCGTTCCAGAAAGGCATGTAAAACATTTATCATCCTTTCACATAGACATATAATACACATAGCAGTTTGTGATCGTTGCCAAAGGTCCATATTTCTGATGAGAACCTCTTTATGTTGCATGTAACTGACGGCCGACTTCTAGCATGACTGCAACTAAACACCAAACACTGCTTATGCCGAATGCAACGTTGCTGAAACGGGTCCGTTTGGTGGTATCTCATTAATGGTTTAGGAATGTGTGTCATTTAACTGTAAGCTTGCCTTTATAAATTGTGCAGTTATTTCGATGAGTAGAGTAGTGCCTCATTCTGACACATACTAAAAAGACCCATTTTTAAGGACGATAATACCAGATCATATCATGCCCACGTGTCGACTTGTGATATGTGTGACGAGTCCACGACCACATTGTAATGGTCGATTATAAGTTCCGACTTAAATCAAATTGAGCCCATCTCTGGACATCATACGTCTTGATATGTGAGAATAAAGTCAACCGGTAGGGACAATAACAAAATTAGACTAGGAACTACATAACAAATGACAACAACTGATACAACAGCAAATGTTTCATATGAGGAGGCAAGCAATTCTCAAACTAATAGAAATTGATACAAGGGTTTGTTGTACCTTGGTTGATGTAAGTTCTATTGTCGTCAAAATGACTTATTTGATAGTTATGGGCAATTAAACTCGCAAATGCGATCGGACATCTTCCCTGAGTCATATGTAGCTTCTTGCATATTTTGGCTTTCAATGAAACGCGAATCACATAGGAAACTATTTCATACAACATATTTAAAAATAAAAATAAAAGTATCTTTGTCTGATTAAATTTTTTTTTTATTAAATTTTAATGTTTTTTATCACTGTGACTTTTCAGTTCCCTTCGTAAGCTTCGCTTGGCGTGGGCAGTTTTTTACGTCCTACACCGACAACTTAATGCCCTAGGTGGGACAGCCTTATTTAGCTAATTTCATGAAAAAGGCGCTTTCGTTCTTGCCAATATGTTCATTGCAACAATATTCTTTCTAAGTGTTCATTCTACCTGTCGTTTGCATCTTTATTGCAAAACACTATATTGACAGTTACTTTTAGTCAATAACGGGCTTCTATAAATATTAAAGCTACGTTAGATGGGGTGGGAATAAGTGGCAACAAACACAGGAAAAAATTTGAATCACAAGAACACTTATAGCATACGTAAACATCTATTAAAGCGATATCAGAGGGTACACAAGGAAATACTAAAGACGTACTTGTGAAACTAGATTGACCAAATGTTTGACAGACATATTACCAAATAACTGAACGTTTTATTGTGTTTAGGGGATTTTCGACAAACAGAGAGTCAAGTCAGGAATCTAGTACAACAATCAAGGATATATCTAACATGGACTACACTTTTGCTCTAAATGAGTTTTCAAGAAATGAAGATTCTGCAGCGACCAAAAATAATAGCCTTCCCACGTACAGTGTCGTGATGAAACCAAAGAAAATATTCAACATCAATAATGAATACGCAACAACACACCATAATATTTCTCTCGGAATAGGGATGAATAAAAATAACGATAAACCAAACACGTATGACCATGGCCAAGTGGAATACACAGAAGTTGATTCGTATGATCACACAAACAATTTTAGTAGACGAAATAAGTGTGACAGCATTTATGATCACGCATCAAATTCTAACACATATGGAGATTATGACACAACTTGTGTTGCTACCAATTTAACAGCTGACACTTCACTCGCGTATGATAGTTTTAAATGATCATTGAATTATTACATCAAGACGTCAACGAAATTATGTATGAACATGTGTGTTTTCATTACGTTTGATATAACTTATTGATATACACAAAAATTCATGTATATATATATATATATATATATATACGTCAACAAATTAAGCCCAACAGCGGATTCGCTGGATAGATATATTATATGGTTGTCACAATACTTAGACGTTTGTATATAATTTACTTACTGTGACTGCATGACAAATAACTTTGTCATCCTATATAATATATACAGGAATGCTGAATTAGATTACTGTCAGATTAATACGTATTGGTTACGAAAATTCCATCGTCACACGCTAGTACACATGTACTATGTCTATGTCTAAGATTCACCCCGGTTAATGAAGCTATATTTTTATTTGGCGGATTTGGCCGAGGGGTCTAGACCGCTGGACATGGTGCAGGCGACTTGGTGCCACGGTGTCACAACGGTGTGAGTTCGAATCCCGCTGAGGGTAAACAAAAATTTGACAGTGTTAAAAATCTAATTCAAACAGTGTTGGGCTTAATTTGTAGAAGTATATATAAAAATTTGACCCTGTATTTCTGATGTTTCAGAAATCCGCTGGATAGATATATTATATGGTTGTCACAATACTTAGACGTTTGTATGTATATATATATACAAACGTCTAAGTATTGTGACAACCATATAATATATCTATCCAGCGGATTTCTGAAACATCAGAAATACAGGGTCAAATTTTTATATATACTTCTACAAATTAAGCCCAACACTGTTTGAATTAGATTTTTAACACTGTCAAATTTTTGTTTACCCTCAGCGGGATTCGAACTCACACCGTTGTGACACTGTGGCACCAAATCGCCTGCACTATGTCCAGCGGTCTAGACCCCTCGGCCAAATCCGCTATATAACGAATAGTACTTCATTGTATATTATCATCCAAATGTAACGCATTCTGTGGTTTTACTTCTTTAGCCTTAAGCCTTTTCTATAACATCGAAAGAAGTCTTGTGCATTCATTGATGTGTCAAACCTAATAGGGTTTCACTTATAATGTTTGATAAGAAAGGCTTAATTCTACATTTAAAAGAATGATATACAGTGTACCCTCGGTATATAACCCCCCGTTCAACCGCCAACCTCGAATATCGCCACGATTTGCTATGGTCCCGTTTTTTAACCACTAAAATTCCCCCGTTTAATGCCACCCTCTCATATCGCCATCCGCCACAAGTTTTTATTTGCAGAAGTCTTTTATTCAATAAAGTTTCCCCCGTTTCTACTGCCAAACACATACATTACTCATAATTATTTTGAATTATTCGTGTGTAAACATGGTCACGCTTTTTAAGCTTAATCCCCCGATTAGAAAAGCAACAAATCAATTAACATAATTGTTGTGTAAACAGCGGATTAGTGGTAATTTGAAGATAATTGTGCTAATTGAATACGGTAACAACCATTCCGTAGTAAGAATCCAGTGATTTACATATACTACTTTACCAAGATGCAACACACCATTTTCGGTGTTTGCAGTGCTCTTCATGTAATAAACATACTTGAACAGAGACACCATTATGAACAAAAGGTTATTTAAAACGGCAATAATTATCATCAATGGTATCAATAATGATCGATCTTAATCGCGAAACGGATAAAAACATTTATGCAACTTCGTTTGGACATCAAAATGCCGGGAGTGACTCACAATGGAACTAAATTAGTACCTTCTCCAAAAAAGCGAGGGTAGGATTATTCGTACTATAGGCCGTCAGGAAGTTCTTCGAAAAATGCAAAATTAATCCACAAATGACATATTAAATGTAGACCAAACTGGGCTTTATACATATTCAACTTTACTGATACAATATTGTGAAATAGTCCTCCCTCTTTACACCGCCACCCTCTTATTATGTCAAAAAAAGTCCAAACGGTGGCATTTTTACGGGGGAGTACTGTATATCCAATTTATAAAATTAACGAGGGAGTACTGTATATCCAATTAATAAAATATGTTTTGGCTTCCGCTCGTTGAGTATGATGTTTTTAACTTGTGATAAATGTACCTGTTTTTAATCTTCAGTGACATAATTTCGCAGTATATTCTGTAAAAATCATTTCAGAAAATGTACATTTATTTAGACCGGGTGAATTGCCGTCTACATAAGTTATTTTCAATTGTTGTAACGAAGTTATGAGAGACATATTGTTTTTGTCCATTTTCTTATTAAGTCGCCCAAAACGAAGTTTTGGCGACTAATTGTTTTGCACTGTTTCTTATTATGGCTCCCAATTAATAGTTTGGGATACATATTGTTTTTGCTCTGTTTCATATTATTATTATTATGGCTCCCAAACGAAAATTTGGGAGACATATTGTTTTTGCACCATTTCTTATTATTATTTTTTTTTCTTCCACTTTCCGCCAGAATTTCGTCCGGCTGTTTTCTCGGAGACCGTAAATTGGATTCAAATGAAACTTCCCATTAAATAGGTCTTGATGTGAAGTTGTGCCTTTCAGGTTTAAAAGTATTTAATTTGCGGCCATCTTGAAATGGCCGCAATTTTGAAAATGAAAGAAATCCTTAAAAATCCAAAAGTTAACGGATTTCGATGAAAATTGGAATATAAGTAGAGTATGTTATACCACACCATATGACGCAAGGTCGACTTTCTACGGCGGCCATTTTGAATCCAAGATGGCCGCCAAAATTCAAAATGATCTTGGTTTTAAGGTAGACTACCATGTTGCGATCAGATGTTAGTCATCAAAATTTGAATTTGAACACGGCGGCCATCTTAAAATGGCGGTCATTTTGAAAACGAAAATAAATCATTTAGATTTAAGTGTCCCGATTGGAACTCCACATTCGGAATTTTTTTGGACCGTGGTTTTCAAAATGGCCTCTTAAAACGCGTCAAATGTTCAAAATTGTCCGATTTTTTGAAATTTGGAATTTGTTTTTCGACCGTGCATTTAAATATGGCGGCCAAAAAATTTCAAATTTTAAACTTTTTCCGATTT
Source organism: Limnoperna fortunei (assembly GCA_944474755.1). Lineage (NCBI taxonomy): Eukaryota > Metazoa > Mollusca > Bivalvia > Mytilida > Modiolidae > Limnoperna > Limnoperna fortunei. The sequence continues at coordinate 75,224,511 of OX104117.1, read as the reverse complement.
TAAGGAAATTTGATGTGTATGTACATTGTAATGTCCTGAGTGGAACGCAATACTATCCATGGGGATTTTGGGCGACTTCAGTGTTGGAATTCCAACAAATTATTTTTAATTATTATTCTTCTTTTACTTTCTTCTTCTTTACGTTCAATCTTGTCCGCACAATATCTCTGAGCTGCTATTTATACTTAGGGAAAATGTTAAGGGTACATGAAGTTTTCCAATCCACTTTTGGAATTTTCAAAATGGCCGCAGTTTTAAAAATGAAAGTCGTTGTCAGTTCTCAGTAATGGCCAGAGCAATTTCAATGAAAATTGGTATACTGATACAGCTAACTAATTTGAATATTTTTGTCTCTAAAACGTTGGACGCGAACGACATTTCGAAATGACCGCCATCCGAACACCACACCCCCCCCCAAAAAAAAAAATTAAAACGTCATCCGATTTAGACGATATTTGGTACCCAGATATTTTATGGTTCCCTGAATGGGCCACTACTTTGACATTTTTTGTGTGACTTCCGGTTTCAAAATGGCGGCCATTTTACTGCATGGAAAAGTCAAACTTCCAATCAAGATGAAACTTTGAGAACATGTTAAGGGTGACCTGAAGTTTTGCAATCCACTTTTGGAATTTTCAAAATGGCTACCACTTTCAGAATATCGCCGTTTTAAACAAATGTCAGATCTCAGTAATGGCTAGAGCAATTTCAATGAAAATTGGTATACTGATACAGCTGACTATCCTGAGTATATTTGCCAAACCAAAATTGGACGCGAACGACAATTCAAAATGGCCGCCTTCCGAACACCACCCCTCAAAAATGCAAAAATTATCATCTGATTTATATGAAATTTGGTACACAGGTATATTATGGCACCCCAAATGTGTCAATACTTTTAACTTTGTTTTCCGACTTCCGGTTTTAAAGTGGACGCCGTTTTTTGACAAAATTTGCTACATAGGTAGATTATGGTACCTGAGTGTGCCACTATTTTTAAATTTTTTGTCCGACTTCCGGTTTCAAAATGGCGGCCGTTTTAGTTTAAAATGAAGGCTGTTGCCACATCTCCATTATGGCCAGAGCAATTCCAATGAAAATTAGTATACTGATACAGCAAACTATCCTGACCATTTTAGCCTACAAAAATGAACGCGAACGACACCATTTTGTGATGACAGCTATTGCATCACACTCCCCACGCCCAAATGTCAACTTAGTCTGATTGCAACGAAATTTGATATGTAGGTAGTTTTTAATGCACAAACTTAGAATATCACAAGTATAGTGGCAATGGGGATTAGTTTGGGTGACATTCTGTGTTGGCATCCCAACACAATTATATATATTTCTTCTCCTTTCTTTGTCTTTTCTTTCCGTTCAATCTTTTCCGCACGTCCGATCAAAATGAAACTTTAGGAACTTGTTAAAGGTGACCTGAAGTTTTGCAATTTACTTTGGGAATTTTCAAAATGGCCGCCGTTTTAAAAAAAGTCGGCTGTTGACAGATCTCAGTAATGGTTAGAGCTTTTTCAATGAAAATTGGTATACTGATACAGCTAACTATTCTGAGCATTTTTGCTAAAAAAGGTTGGACGGGAACACCTTTTCAAAATGGCCGCCACCCAAACACCCATAAAAAGGGAAAAATTTAAACATCATCCGATTTCAACGACATTTCGTACACGGGTAGTTTATAGTACCCTGAGTGTGCCACTACTTTTAACATTTTTGTCCGACTTCCGGTTTCAAAATGGCAGCCGTATAAGAGTTTTTAATAATGGCGGCCGTTGTCAGTTCTTTTTAATGGCCAAAGCAATTTCAATGAAAATTGTTATACTGATACAGCTAACTATCCTGAGCATTTGTGTCAAAACATTGATGCGAAGGACACCATTTTGTGATGGCAGCCGTTTAACCACACTCCCCCACGCCTAAACGTCAACTTTGTCCGATAGCAATGAAATTCGATATGTAGGTAGATTTGAATGCACAAACTAAGAATATTATGTCTATTTTCGGGTTTTCAACATGCTTTAGAATATAGTGGCAATGGGGGTTCGTTTCGGAGACATTCTGTATTGGCATCCCAACACAATCAGCACTCGTTTTATTTTTGAGTGTGTTTTGTTACGTGAAACGATTTTATATAATTATATGGGTTTATTGTAAATTCTGTTGCAATCAGAGGCCGAGTGGCATATTAATACACCATTTAATTTCCGATACATAATCTTTATCATATGCATATATAGTATCATTATAAAACCAATATAAGAATTAATATTATATAAATGTATTATGCCGTTCTGTTCCCTGAACTGTTTCCACTGCTCATAGGAAAGCATTATCTGACAAGTGTAAGCCAAATAAGATGTTGAGCATGTAATATCAGTCGTTGATTGATTAGTTCACAATACCTCTAGATAGGAAATGAAACGGACAGATCCAATGGACAAATAGTTAAGAGTTCTACATCGACAGCAATAAATTTATTCGACAAAAGAGATAACTTGCAGGGAGCGCGTTACTTTTCATACACGTTAATGTTATGGTTCCACAGCCGGCTTACTGCATTGTCACTTGACTAACTTCCATTAAGAGGGCATCCTCTATTCCCCACCTGGGTACAGAATAAGATGCCCAGTCGGTGTAAGAGTGCAATGCTATATCTGTAACACAACAAGTATTTCTTTTTATCAACACCTATAACTATTGACATGTACTTGTATGACATTTCCTAAGGCGGTTATAGCAAGTATACGTTTTCTTTACCGTGTTTATCTGAAGTAAGACATACATTTATTTCTAAAACCAACTGTGGTAATTTTTTTTACCTCATATATTTATGTTATAAGTAAGTATATACACATTATTTTACTGACAACATAAATATTTGTGTGAACTTTTAAGTACTTAAAGCCTTCGCTTCCAAATATGCCTACAAATATGTAGTTTTAGGTTACGACAATACGTTTTTTTACTTAAAGGCAAATTATGCTACATCGAAAAACATTTTTGTAGTATGCTAGATTTCTGAACGACAACATATTTGTAACTTTTGGAGGATGTATTTGGCAGCGGAAAATCGGAATTCCAATGGGTACAAACTGTGCCCCACTCCTTGCATATTTTTCCTGTACTTTCGGGACACGGAATGTCAGCTTTTTGAAAACAAGAAGATAGCAGAAGCTAGTTCCTTTAATTTTACATATAGATATATTGATGATGTCATTTCAATCAACAACCCCCAATTTGCTGGTTGCATTTCTTTAATTTATCCTTAAGAACGAGAAATTAAAGAAACCACAGAAACAACTTCATCATTTTTAGACTTCGAATATGACACCACCGGTCATGTTAGCACGACTTTATGACAGACGAGACGATTTCAACTTCAAAATTTTACATTTTCGCCACCTATGCAGCAATATTCCCGCGTCTCCGGCACACGGTGTCTATATTTGTCAGTTAATCAGGTATGCAAGAGCTTGCGGCGAGTATACTGACGTCACGTATATTGCAAACGTCACGTATATCTTCGGGATGAACCTTTTAACACCATAGTTACAAGAAAAAGCGACTAGTCTGCGACTTTACCAAGTTTAACTATAGATACCACTTCCTGGTCGAAAAAATATCTCGTTTGAAAATAAGGTTACACATAGTTTTCCCAATTTTGAATTCATTGAACGTGTTACGATGATTGCTTTATACTCCTATTAGTGACTAGTGTTATATGATACCCATCTATTTTAATCACCTAACCAACTCACATTCTGAAGTAATGGAAGCGGGGGGTGTTTGGTATGTCATAAAACCTGGTTCAACCCTGTACCAAGTCAGTACCATTGCTGCAGTCGCTTTATGTTGGTTGCTGGTTCTGTAGTTTGCAGGTTTCTCGGTTTCTCTGACTTTTATTTGCGGATTGTCGTTTTTGACAGTTCATCGGTGTTCGGTATTTTGTTAGTACCTTTATTCTACAAAAATTTATAGTTGACTTTTAATCGCTATTATCTGCATTGCAGGATACTTTTTATAAAAATTGTACATATAACTACGAATCGAACATTCCATAAAACAAATATATAATAAATGAAGGTTAAAACAGATTACCAATCACCAAAGAAAATGTCAAAGTCAAAGTCGAAACCATCAAACGTGAGAATCAATAAATCAACAAATCAAGCATTTGACAATCTAACCATAGCTATTGACAACACATACCAAAGGGAATCTTTTTTAAAACTGACTATTACCATTTTTATGATTTTGTGTGTTTAGCCTCGATTCAACATGAAACTACGGAAATCTAATTTACGGTTGTTTCAAAATGCATACATCTCCTCAATGTAACACGTTGTCATATACAATAGTCCTTATTTTGAGTTCATCGAAACATAATATGGACGTATCTAAAAACGTTTGTAGTGGATTTAACCTAATTTTTACTTTTAAGAATAGAAATGATATAGATTAGTTAAATAGGCTACTCGGATTACATGTATATCGACGGAACTGTGACAACCACAGCAATACCTAGCTGTATGAAATGTTATTTCAGAGAGTTAAAAAATGGAATGGGTTATTTAGAATTTTATCATTTCTTGATGGTGAGATTTCCAATCTATTATATGTGTTTGATTACTATAACATATTAACATAAAACATGATAATAATATTATGTTTTGGATAAAATATAATTGAAGGCATGCGAATGTAATTAACGGAGTGAATGGCTGGTATTTACTTAACGACGTCTTGACAGCGAGGTGAGATTGACCCATTTCACGCTAGTAAAGTGAGATGGGATAGTATCACACATAACGATCAAAGGAAAATACTACAAAATAGTGATGCAATACTTTACAAACATTATATGCGAAGTAATTTATGACAAATACTATTATAAAATAAATAATAAATAAAAACCAAAAAAAACCTTCACTGTTACCTTGATTGACTGATTAACGTCAAACAAGCAATATTCAGCAATATTAAGAACTAAAATAAGTTAACGAACAGTAAATCAACAGAAGAAAGAAATAAGGCTGCAGGAACGAGCAAAGGTTTGCATGACACTGGAAAAGTATGAAGAAATGGATACGGGTAGAAAATTTAGGTTTTTGTAACGCTACTATGTGCCTATGGGCTGATCCTATCTGTGACTTGAGCATTGCAAAGCCTCCCAGTATGGCCAAGCAGTTTCCGCTGAAATTACTATGTATCATAAAGTTAGTAAATATCTAGCTGTTTATTTTGAATTTAAACTTGAGAATAAAAATGTTATACTTGTTAAAACATATCAATCACTTGAGAATAAAAATGTTATACTTGTTAAAACATATCAATCATACGTGGAAAGAATTCTCTTAGGAGATTAACATGTTGACTAATAGAATTAAATCTAATTTAAAGCTTTGTTGGCCTATTTGTCATCTCCGTGCTTGTTCATTACATAGCCCTTTGTGCGTAAGGTTGAATTATTAGTCATATTGCCTGCCAATCAATATGTTTGGTGTTTTGGTGTGTTTGAATCGTGTCTAACACCACTGTCAGCAATTTTTCAGCTATATCAGAGTTGTCCAGTTTTTTTATGAAGGAGGAAGCAGCGGACAACTCTGACCTTCAACAGGAAACCTGGCAATGATTGTCAATTAAGATTGGAGTCGAGTACACGATCAATGTCCTCACGCAATCAAGATGTAGTTTTCATTCTTCAACAATTTATTAACTTGTCACGATTAAGAATTAACAATGTATCAGGTCCTGCTCGTGGATGTCAGTGATGCTATAAATCAGTCGAATCCTAATTTCTATGTATGCACTGTGCATGTAAATTATTTTTTAAAAAGTAATATTCTGAGTGTTGTATTATTGAGAAGCCAGCAAAACGACGAGACGAAAATGTAAATTGTGGTCACGTTTTAACCATCTTACAAAAAGCAATAACTCTTAATAAAAGTGCAATTTATGCAATCACTCTGTGTCGGACTAATACAAAAATGTAAAAACAATTTATTAGTCGTGATAAATTAATAAAAAGAAGTTTTTATCAGATTGCATAACAATACTATAAAAAAAACAAACAATGTGTAAGTTGTAGACATTTGCTGAAATAACTTTAAAATTCATGTACAAAGTTATAAGCAGTATGCAGAACAGCAACATAATAAAAACCTTAACCTATGCCAAGAAACAGAAACGAATTTGAACACATAAACTCAGAGGAAGAAATGTGGTCTAATCTTTATACAAGTTAAGAGTTTTCTGCTTTTCCAGCAGAACCTCTCTTCTAAATTCGGTAAGGTTTGGATGTTCCACTGTGTGTAAGGGTTAACAGTGATCGATCCACGGAGCAGCCCTGCGCGTACCCAAGTTGCGGATCATTGATGTCCTCTCATTGTGGGGTTGTCAGGTCACAGTACAGAAAGCCTGACCACAGTGGGTGGCGTGTTTGGATAGTACCGTGCTCCTAGTATGATAAAGATTCCTTTTTTGTATGTCGACAAGAGTAGGCTCGTTGTCGCCGCCACAAAAGGCTATATTATCTGTTTCTATCCAAAAAAGGGATGATGCCGTTACCTTTTATCAGTATATTCAGGATTGTGATACAGGCATCAAGTACTAAAGCTCTTAGTAATTATTCTAGCTCGCTTATCAAAGTTTTCAAATAGTTGAATACAACAACGTTGTCCGAATGCATTTATGATATTGTGTAATATTAGTTTCGCGGTGCACAAATACAATTTTAATAACATAGAAAACCAGCAGCAAAGATATTAAAACTTTACGTCAGTTGAAAAAGACGCTACAAACATTTAGCATAAACTTCGTGATCGGATTGACGAGGCTGCTGACATCAATAAACCTCCCAGGAACGCACAAAGTTACGGTATCACTTTAGCATATAAGGGAGTGGCATTAAAGTTATAAAACATAAAGCCTAGCGGCGAACCATATATGATAATTTGTTTTTGAAAAGTGTAATGTCATAGTATCATTCTAGTCTCTGCAAAAAAGACAAACCCTTCTTTAAGTTGCAATTTTAGTCATCTGAATACAGAAAGTCGGAATATTTATCCGGAACTTCTAGATTGCCTTACTTACTTCATTATCAGTGCCTGTCTTTATCTAGATGTTTTGTCATCAACTCCTTGCACTGTTTTCAACATAGAGTATTGCTAAAATGTCGTGCAACAGGATTTTTTAATATTTGAATATTTCCAAACAATTTTGTTGCAATAAATGTTTGTATGTTTGTATGCAGCGGACTAAAACACATATCTATTTCTGAATGTGACTACTGACAATATATACCTCAGAAAGTGTACATTGCTGTTATTACGATCTTATATTGAAACCATTTAATAAACAATGCATATCTTTCTTATATATATATATATATTTCTACAACTATCAGAGGCAACCATACTACGAGATTAGTCAACCACCGAGCTGTCCAACGCGTCCCTATGTGGCAGATAGATCAGGCCTTCTCGTTGGGCGGTTTGCACATTTCGAAAAAGAGTAGGCTAGTTAATTGTAGCGGCGACAAAATTTGAAACTTTGATATTGGCAGTCTATTTTGTATCCTGCTGTTTGTAGATTTACAAATGTTTTTGTGAACATGTTCGCATTTTTTTAATTTCAGTTTGTCTAAAACCGGGTTAACGCCACTTCAACAACTTTTTTCAGTTTCATCATGGCATCCAGTTTTTATTTGTGGAAGAGGGGAGCCTGGGGAAAACACCGGACCGTCGGCAGGAGTTGTCATTATCACTATAGCTAAGGTATCGCTCGCTGTATGTTCGATAAAAATTCAATCATATAGCAACAATCTGTGTCTACTAACAACAACTCAATTTCACATCCGCGTGTTTGTTTATTGATGCAACCAAACAATGATTCTTTAGTTTATCGATATGTGTTACTGTTTCAAAGTTATCTTTGCATTACATTTTTATGTTTCTTAATTGTAACGATGCATATTTTTTCAATTAGCGCATATATTTAATGATTTTTAAATTTTCAGAAACCAAAATGCCAACATTGTCTAATTGTCGATTGCTACTAAACGTAGTAAAATGAAATATAGGGGTTCTACTTTTCTTGGTTCTATTACCTTTATGACAGTTTTTTCACACATAGTAGTATGTTTATTAATAATGTAGTAATTAGCCAGATCCATTAAATCGACGAAAATACGAAGTACTTATTTGTCATTTTGAGCTGCATAATAAGTTTAGATCACGTTTAAATATGATTATCTTTAAAGGTTGAATTAAATTTCTAAAAAATTCAGTCCTAAAAGTGTGTAATACATAATACGTACTAGACAGTCACGCCTACAACAAGAGAATTTTATTCGTTTTTCTTCATATTACCGTTTCTGAGGTAAAATGTTTTTTTCTGACAAATTACATGTATTATCTTATTTGAATGAAGCGAAAAGAAGTATTGTATCTTGACTGGTTATTTTTTCTTCAATTTTATCGCCAGCGACAGTAAATTTAGTTGAGTTGAAAAATAAAACAATCTACAAATACATGTATACTTTAAAGTAGTAAAATAAGATATATGAATAATTAAACGGAATCGAGGACATGTAAAATAACAAGCACAACCGAAATCATAACAACTTTTGATCAAACGCATAAATTAAAATAAATTTAAACATAGCTTATCATAAGAAAGTACATGTAAACAAATACCATATAAATATAGTATTTATTAGACGACCAGAAGTAGCTTCAATGATTTACATGTCTCAAATCAGAATATGTCTAGACTTAAAATGTAATTTGTTATTGTCGTGCAAATACAAATATGTGTCAAAGAAACCACAAGGCCTAGCAGTTGTTTTTTTGTTTGATAACATCAAGTATTTTCTTTACATATTTATGGAGCGTTCTTTCTAAATAGTTAGGGAATTCGATTGTAAAATGACATCCGAATTTATGTTTACTTTTCATTTTGATCGATCAAATTACGTCTTTTTAATATGACGAGTGCGTAGTACAAAGCAATTTTTTTTCTGTGTTATTGTAGTACAAAGCGATATTGATGTATTTTTTTTACAAAAAGTTAGTTTTTTTGATGCGTTGTTTGTCGTCACGAACAAGGGAAATGGTTGACAATACTTTTATATTTTTTCTAATATGATTTTTCTTTTCTAATTATTATTCTATTTGTAACTGAGTTTGGCATTTTCACGACGTAACGTTTACAATCTGGTTTATATTTCTTTATTAATTTTGTGTTTAGGTTTGTAAGAACATACTATGACTTTATATGCAAGTGGCGTTGTGTTTTGGTCAGATTACCGTCGTTGTCGCTAATGCAAAATTAGAGAGTAAACCTATTTAACACTGATGTTATCTTGTGATTCTAGTAGTTTTCCATATATTCCGTATAGAGTTTTTTAAGTAAAAATACATATGAATAATGTTCACTTATATCAGAAACAATACAGATAATTTACACCCCCAAAGAACAACCAAACATTATTAATATTAATTTTTTGAGGGCCTTTTTTCTGTACAGCTTGTGCTAAACACATTTACCTAACAATATATTTTTAGCAGATGTTGATGATTGTTTACGTAACTATCTTGGTAATTCGATTTTGATTTTTGATACAAACGACAAACACAAGAAGAAAGATTACTTTCATTAATTAAGTTTAAGTGGATACAAATTAAATACGAAAACAGCTAAAAGCCAAGGGAAAGTTACATATCCGGATATAAACAAACACAACACAAAAACTAAAAAAATAAAACACAGAAAGAGAGTAACCCGAACCCAATTAAAACCATGGGTGCACTCAGGTGCTCCGGACGAGTAAGCAGTGCCTGCCTCTAATTAGACACCCGTCAAGTTACTCTTTGTCATGTCTAGGGAAGAGTCAATTCCAGAGGAAACACAACCTATGAAAATGTCAGATCGTATCTGATACACTAATTTCCCATAACGATCAATTTAGTCGTGGTGCCGACCATATAACTTCTGGAGAGATAACATCAACCTAGGTACAACAAGCCGTTGTTTGAGTAGTTTAGCAGTCAACAGCAGTGATCGGTCTAGAAAATTGAAATTACGATTGCAGGATCTAGAATAACGTATAAGTTGTGCAATGTACACACCATACGCTGGAGCTGCTGGAATGTTATTTCCAAACCATGCAGAGGTGTTATAAAAAAGAAAACCAAAGAACTAAATTATAAAGTCATGGCTCTACTACGAACACAAACACGCGAAATACAGAACAGTCATTTTAGCAAGACAAACCTTTTCAACAAAGTGTTGTCCCTTAAAGTTGAAAACATCCTCTTCAATATTGACTCCCATATATTACTTATAGTCAACATTAGTATGAGGTAAAAAAGTGTGCCACATTCGTGATTGGTTGATTAATTGAATGGTTTAATGATTTATAAACAGCAAAATGTATTTCAGCTGTATTCATGAACTTCACAAGATAATAAAATTGAACGAGTTAACAAAAGCAAAACATTGAAATAATCATTATATTTTTGTATTACAGTCTTTAGACCTTTCTAGTGGCTGGAATGATTCTACTACACTAGTACTGAAGGAGCTTTGAACTTTACGAATATTTTACCAAACATGGTACGCTTGCTGGGGAAGACGATCTGGTTGGGGGAGTTGTCATGTCATGAATCAGTATGCCCGGTCACGGACCATAGTGGTTGACGTTTTTGGAGAGTGCCACGCTCCTCTCACGATACTGACACCTTTTGTAGAATTCGAAAAAGTAGGCTCATTGTAACCGCTACAAAAAGCAAAATTATTTGCCCCGATTCAATACTCCACACGTTTCCAGAATTAAACCATCTAACACCAAGACTAATAAAATTTTAAGCGCCAGACGCGCGTTTCCTCTAAATAAGGCTCATCAGTGGCGCTCAAACCCCAAAAAATTTCAATCCAACGATAATGAAGATTTTATAGCTTTTATCATCAAAATTCCAAAATGTTATACCAAATTCGGACAGGGCTATCTACACCTTGAAAATAGAAACACTCAGAATTCAGACAATTTTAGAAATGTTTGGCATTAAATGTAGACTATGACTAAATCAGTAAAAGACATGATATTTATTTCAGCACCTTAGTGTGCCTGATTTGGTGATACCCTCTGGGATTTACAGTCTTCCAGCAGACTGGTGGTTACAAAAAAAAATATCATTAAGACACAATGACTAATAGAATTTTTTAGTCCAGACGCGCGTTTCGTCTAGTTAAGACTCATCAGTGAGCACACACAAACCGAAAACATATTTAAAATCCAAATGAGTATTAAGTTGAAGAGCTTTTATCATCCAAATTCAAATTTTTTTTTTCAAATCCCGCTGAGGCTATAAACACCTTGAAGTTAGAAAAACATAAGAATTCAAGCAATTTTCAAAATTTCATTGCAGTAAATTTAGACGACGACAACATCACTGTTAGAATAAATGATACTTGGTCTTCTAATAAGTGTGACTACTGGGCTGGTAATACACTCTGGGACTAGCAGTCAACTAGCAGAGGTATTGACCCAGTGGTTGCAACTAAACACGTTTTCCTTGGGTAAAATTAAGGTAATAACAAAATACCCAACGTAGATAAAACTGTCAAAATAACGAAAACCCACAAAACCAAGTCCAAGAAACCGGCAAACTCCAGTACCAACAGGGAACAGTATAGTTACTACAGCAATAGCCATTACTTATTACAGGCAGTTTAAAAGAAATGGTGGGTTAAACCCGGTTTTAAGGCATGCCAAACCTACAGCTTCCATAACTGTTATATGTGAGTTTCTTAGTTGATTAAAATGTTATGGTTCATTGTAAGCTGAATTTAAAAATTAGGAAAACTATCTGCGACCATATTTTAAAACGAGAAATATTTCTTCGTGATATCTATAGTAAAAGTTATTAGAAAGGCGGACGAGTCGTTTTTCTTGTTTGCAAAAATTAGTATACTCGCTGCAAGCTCTTGCATACCTGATCGATTGAGAAATATAGACAACGCATACAGGAGAAGTTGGAATATTGCTGCATAGGTGAGAAAACTTTATAATTTTGAAATTAAAATCATCTCGTTTGGCGTACATTCACATTCGTGTGCTAATTTGACCGTTGGTGGCATATTCGAGGTGTAAGTCTACAAATGATGAAGATAAAGCTGTTTTGTTGTTGCTTTAATTTCTAGTTTTAGATGAGCGTTTGTGTCATTATGGCCTAGGGTTGTTGAAAGGATATCATCAATACATTTATATGTAGAATTAAAGGACCTAGCTTCTATTATCTTTTTATTTCTAATAAGAATTAAGTTTAAAATTTAGTTTCATATGAATACAGGATCAAACCGGTATGCATTGCAAATTACGAGCGGAAATTACCGATCTCTTTACTGGCTGGCCATATGAGTGTTGAGTAGTAAAATTATTTTTATAAAAAAAAAATTCGTCATATAACTCTCTCCATGAAATCTATGCGCAATATTAGGAATATATACAACTAAATATTATTTCAAAGCCACTTTAAATTTATACTTATATTAGTTGAAATATACAATCGATTTAAAGATAGCTCCTGGTATGTCGAAATATCCGGAAAATTATGTTAGGAGCGAGACATATTTAAATGGCACAGTTGACAAGGAATAGTTGAATTATTGCCATTCGTTAAATTGAATAAAACTACCGCTAGAATGCATGAAAATATTTTATTGACACATATTGATAAACACTCTTTTTAAAATTAACTGAAACATAAAGATTTCGACTCAGAGTTACTTACTTTTACCAATCACAATATCTTATACTGTTGTACACGTGTTATGAAGATCTAAAGTCATCTGACAAAAAAAGGCTTCAACACAAAGGTGAGACTGAACTGAGGAGTACCAACGAACGGACAAGTAAAGGAAATGAAAATCTTTTTAGCTACCGGAAATTAACAGGCTTCTTTAATGTCTGCTTATAGTAGTTATTATTGCCCCAAATATAGGGATGCATGAACTACACTTTTATAAAAGCTGATATGTGGTTTTCTATTATATTGCAAAGCTTGGGCACCATGTATGTCTGCACAAAGACAAAATATATAATAGGCATTTAAGGATCCATTAATACTATACACATAATTACCCTGTGGATTATCATTAAACCTTTTTGCCAACTATAATGAAATCTGCGGATTCTGGGTAGTAGGCAGTACAACTGTAACATGTTGAACCTGATGAAACAAACTATTTTTAGGTTTTGTTTGTCTTACTACACTGAATTATATCATGATTTAGATGCTGCTTAACTTGGGCTTAACGCCACCTCAATCAAATGTACAGATATACCGTCGGCAGGAAAGCGTATTTTCAAGATATTCTTTCAAGTAACACAGATTTTCGCAGTGTAAATAGTTTATTGTTTGTCATTTTTATAAATTACAGTATGATACAACCAATCGATATCTTTTATGCTTCTATGATAACTGATATCTTTATCGCGTTCTTTCAAAGTTAGAAAGTAAAGGTGAATCAGATACACCTAAACTATGTATACACGTCATTTTCAATTAGGGTCCTTCTTCGTGTTTGTGGCTGCTAATACAGGATTACCTGGCAAGTATTGTTTTGTTTATTTCATGTATTGTAAACATAATAAGACTATAAATAACAGTCATTGAAACTTGTGGATTTTAAGCTTTTCTAGTTACATATTGGAAATAAACATAAATTATCAACAACATTATCTTAGAATTATATGTTATTTCTAAAAGGTCATTTCTAAAACAAATAAAGTGGTTTAAATTCAAAACAAGTTTGTAGCATTAAAATGTTTATTTGGTCACACTGCTTTTTTCAATACAACCATATCAAATCATTCAGCGGTTATGCTAGGATAAAGAAACTAAAAACTAAAAAAATTTTATTACATCAGCTAAACCTTATAATATCATCATTATAATGCAGTAGTGATAAGCAATAGGTATGTACTTCTTCTAAATATTATTTGTTTATTTCAACAATAAATTTACCTTAAAAAATGGAAATACAATGTTTCTTGTAACAAATATGTACGCCAATAATAACACTGATCAGTCAATTTGATCTATCGCAAGTAAAAGAAAGTAATAAATGCATTAAGTACCCGCAAAATATTTCTTGTTGTGTTTCAGATATCACTTGTCAAACAATCGCTAGTGATAAAAACGGACTAGATAGTGCACGTTGTGCCGACAAACATGTTATTGAAGTTATAGAAGCACGCAGAGTTGATACACGAGACACATCCTGTAATTTAACAACATTTAAAAGTTATCCACGATGGGAAAATGTAACGACGCGTGTTTCAGAGTTGTGCGATGAGAACGATAGCTGTAACCTACGTGAATTATTAGCCTCGTCTTTTTGGTACAAAGTTTTTGTTATTGTACAATGCATACCAGTTTCTAATAAAGACATTACAAAAGGTAAGTTTTATATTTGTATTATAATTTTTCTAATTATTGTTATTGCATTTATGCAACTTGTGTGTGTCTTATTAGGCATTAGAATACTAACGAGTTAAGTGTTTGCTAGAATCGGTTTCTTCAACTGAAAAAAAAATCTTGTGACTTCATTTATTTATGTTAATAGTTTGTTTGGTCATCAAAAACAGCAATATCGGACTCGTTAAATCCAAAACATTATATCTAGAATATGTGTAAGTTCTTTTTTTTATAAACAACAAGCAATGCCAGTATAAAACTGAACAAATTAAGATGAAATTGTACCTACTTAATGTATTGAACTCTTAAATAAAATGACTCTTTTTTTCTAATCCGACATGTAACAAATTATCTGCTGATAAACTAATGTTTTAAAAGCGTTATAGATATTACGCCAAACAATATTCCTAGAATACCTTAATTTGTATGCCCAATTTTCGTCATTGACCATATGATTAATCGGTATTAACTGACAATTGCCTCTTAATTATTTTCTCATAGGGGAATATGTTAACATTATTTGCTTCTACGTAAGCACAAAGTTTCCTTGAATTAAGACTGACCCCTCAAAACGAGCAGAATTATTTTTAGCTAATTACCTAAATAATTTTTTTCCAATACTTTAAGACACTACTTTTTAAATACAACTCCGATATCAAAATATCAGGTGAATTCTTACTAAATGTATAGCAAACAATTTTTGAATAATATACTTAGGACGAGAACAAGAACGAAAACAATAAATCAAATGGGATATGAATTGAACATCTGGAGCAGACTTTTGAATGAACTCGAAAAGTATGGAGCATTGTATAGAGACGGAATTTAGTCTTTTGTAACGGCTTCAATAAACCATTGTTCTGTCGAAATTAACAAACACTTAGGCACTTTCCTAATACGTCAACTACAACAGGTAGTTCGCTTTATGACTTGAGAAGAGTGCCTATTGAATTTACCTTCATAGTTTTGAGGTCTGTGAATCAAACACAACAACAGTATATTATTAAATGTTCATAATTTTGTCAAATATAATCTTTCACGTATTTTTTTTCTTATTTACCTAAACCTTTGCGTACTATGTACTATGCTGTTCCAAAATAAGCTCTTATGTGTGTGACAATATTAAGACGTGCAAAATATTTACTGTTTCAACTTAGTTTTAATAGTTTAAAAACGATAGAAATGCACTATAAATGCCTTTGCTTGTTTTACTTATTATCCTTTCCACACACTAGTATCACAAAACGATTTTACACATGATGTCATATTGTTTGGTATTTTTTCCCAGATCAAAACAGAACAACAAAGAATTATTAAAGTATCATGCATTAAAAAACAATTGAAAAAAATAAGTTTTTAAAATACAAGCTGCCTCTGACATCAATTTCATGGTAAATGCTTTTATCTATTAAGCAATTTATTATTTATCATTAATTATGATTAGTTTCCTTTTGACAAGAATTTTTAAAAATGCGCTTTTCAACGACATTTTAAATTTTTTCGAAATATTCTGTATGATAAACTGTTTATTAGTAGCATATACTTTAATCAGAATTACGATTTGCCAACAAAACGATTCGAAAAGTACAGCACTTGCACCCGTAGACGCCACAATTTGACTGATTGATAACTAATTGCTGACGGATTTTGGAAAGCTAACGGATCACTGACTGATTGATGATGAATACATCCGCCCAAAATTATGAATCCGCCACTGACTGATTGATGATGAATACATCCGCCCAAAATTATGAATCCGCCATTACCTCGGTAACCGTCATCGATCAGTGCAGTAATAATTTAAAGATAAAACGAAATGTATTTATAATAACATGTATAATAAAATAAAGTAAATAATTCAAAAGAATAGTTAATAAAATGTCTCGTTCTAAAATAAAATAAATAAACATATTTAAAGAAAAAACTAGTTTCTTTATATTATATTATTAAGCAAATTTCTTTAAGGCAGGACATATCTGCGGGTCGAGCCCTGTAAACCTTAAAAAAAACTTCGATTTAAGGCACATCAGCAGCGACGAAGTAATTGTTTTCTTTTCTTAATCCATTATTGATTCTCTTTTTTTATTTCCACGCCTCGTGATTTCGGCCTATTTTATTTTCTGCGACCTGTTATGTATATTTTTGTCGTATATTAAGCCGATCCGACTACCCCAATTAGTAACAGATTTATTTCACATTTAAGAAAGGACGTGACCACTTTTAAACATAATTACTAGTTACTTAAATGTATTCTGGCGTGTTTTGATTTAGTCTACAACATTTTCAAATACAATTGTTGAACTGTTGAACAAGCACTGTCAATCAAAACACATGGTTTACTAAACAACAGTTGTATTGTAAAATATACAGCGATTCTGGTCGCAAGTTTTATTTTACAGGCAATAAAAGAAGTTTAAAAAGTATACTTACAATTACGTTGGATTGTTTCATTTATTTCAAGGCGCCCATTTTTTATTGAGGGTGGTGTGAGAGGAAGCCGGAGTACAGGTTTAAACGGACAATCTTTGTCAATTAAGTTGTCCGAGTCGGGCACACCCTATCTGCAGTCGTTCGAAAATACGAAACCTGTTGACAGGCATGTGATTACTAGTAGACTAACCAATCAGCCACCGAGGCCCCAATAACGCCGGGGAGAATTGTTTTGGAATACCCTAGTTATTCTTAAAAGTGTGTTACAGAAAGACACGTGTTATAGTACGAAATGTTATTTTTTTTAACAAAATGTCATTTATTCTTTAGGTCTATGAAGATCGGTTTTAACATTGTCATTACAGTCATTTAAATAAAACAGAACCTTTTCAAAACTTGCCCTTTAAAAGAGTGTCATTCAATTTGAACAATAACTCATTTTGCTGATTGATTGATTGGATGCTTGCTTTTCTTTCAGCGAGAGTATTTCAGCTTTATTCTGACGAGAATAAGTTAAATATCAAGGCCCCCTTAATCAACTGCAGAAAGATGGACCCAAGGGGAAATATTTTGAATTCCACTGTAAAAATTGGGGTATGCGTATGGGCGGAAAATTTACTTTTTTAAGCCTACTTCTTTTCGAACTCCTCTTCAAAAGATCCTTATTGTGCAAGGAGCGTGACACTTTATAAACGCGTCAATATGTTCCCGGCAATTCTAATATGACTTGAACCACCCCCCCACCCAAACAAAAAAAAACAAACAAACAAAAGAGAACACATCCAATGTCCCCCAGCTGAGGACGCGCTGTGCAGCTCTGTGAAACCTAGTAACTAATTTCAAATACTTCCGAAATTAATGGAAACCATTCATACTTATATATCATTAACTATCAAATGACCATTACAGAAATCGTAAAATAAACAAATTGTGACGGCTAAAATGCGAATGCAGAATTGCTTTATATTACGCTTATCTGTTCGCATCTTTCACTCATAAGCTTCTATAAACAAACGTTTAGTCGTTTATTATTTTTTGAGATTTAATTCTGTGTAAATTCGTGCGACAAAATGAGATAGTGAATAAAATATATAAACAGATGTTTTCGCTTTGTCGTTAATCTTATTCAGTATTATATACCGGAAATCTTAGAAACTGTTGCACAGAAATCAATACTGATCAAACCACGACAAATGATCTTTTTAAGCGTTTATAATAAAAAAAAATCGAACTCGGTGGTTAAGGTAGCAATAATCTATTATTGATCACCGAGTTCTCTGTTCGACCTTTATAGCAGGAGGATGTGCTCGACTCATCCCTAAATTTGCAAAGAGCACGAGTTTTTTCTGTCGAAGGTCTGCTGTTTCGTTGGGTACTCCAGCTGTTCCCTATAAACACCTGACGCCATATTATATAGACCAATATAATTTTTGAATATAGTGTTAAACAATATAAAAACAGACATACATACAATGTTTACGCGAAAGCGTGAGGTGAAAAAAATGTTACGATTCCGCCTTCACGTTTTTCGTCTTTCTCGCTTTTTTCCGCTTTAAAAAGTTACAATTACAAATACAAGAAGTACGCCTTTGCCCGCGAGGTCAAATAGTTTTTGAATTCATTGTGTGTAGTGTTTTTCATTTCTTTTTTAATTATTTTTTATAAATAAAATGCAACTATGTGATGTTTATATTTCATCACAGATGCATTAGTTATAGATTGGTTAATTTCCATTTATCATTTATACATTAGACTATACTTTTTCGCTTTAAAAAATTTCGAAGACAATACGAGACGTTCGTCTTGGCATGCGAGGTCATATATTTTTTAAGGCATTGTGTGTGTGTTTTTTATTTACTTTGTTCTAATTATTTTGTTAATAAAATGACAATATGTGATGTTTATTCTTCGTCACATATGCATTAGTTGTTATAGATTGTGGGAAGTTTTAGCCTTATTATTAGGTGAAACGATCCATAAATGAGGACATTTGACATTTTTTGACATTTTTATCCTTGTAATATTTGCGAGTGAAACGAATTTTAACATTTCGAAATATTAATTTCACTAACCGGAAGTTGAATGGACGGATTGGAGCGATCAGTCCAAATCAATCCGTCAGATCAGTCAAGTCGTTCCAAATGCGTCAATTGACAAATTAACGGATTGGGAGCGATCTGACGGATTGGGAACGATTTGACTGATTGATAACTGATTGCTGACGGATTTTGAAACGCTGACGGATTGGTAAAAGTGTTGCGTGTTCAATCTCAAGTACTGTAGTAAATTTATAAACCACTTTACCCAAGAAGAAGTGTTTTTTTCATACAAAACTCATTGTCAACGACAACGGTTCATAAAATTTTAACCACACAACAACTTACTATCTTAACATTAATTCGTGTCTTATGACAGATAACCGGACAGTGTGTCAATTATACCAGGTGAGATAGAAGAATATCGTTTACCTTGTTTACCTTGTTTACACTTTCAACTCATATTGTATTTATCTTGCAAATGTTTCATATCTGTATGTTTAGCTTTAGCAACTAAACTGAACTTATATGAAATTAATTGATTAAGGTAATGAAAAATACTTAACACTGAGAAGACTGTCCAAAACTCCAAAAACGGAAAAACCGGAATTCTCCAGAACCAACAAACATTGTAACTGCACTAAAAACTACTAAATACTAATCATTCTTTTTCTATTTTTTTTACGCATAGACAGCAAAATTTTCACTTAAATATGTTATTAAAAACAGTATACACCTCAATGCAAATAAGTTAAATATTGACTGAAAGATTCCAGTGGACCATTACGTTGGATCATGTAAAAAATTCTATTAATAATCGATGTTTTTTTTCTAATATCGCACAGTCAACACCACTCATACGTCATCTGCAAACATGACATCTGATGTTGAAACTACTTCAGTGTTTACCATTGTACATCCAAGTTCCTCACAAAGTCAATCAGGTAACTTATAATTTGATAACATATGGGCTGTTTTCTTCAAACTAATGATTATAATTATGCTGAATCATGCCATAATACATACGCAAATAAAAACTTATTCAAGTTGCTTAAGAAAAAATATGTGTATCTATAAACGAAGGTTTTTTTTCGGTTTTGCTTTTGAAGTTCAATGCCATTTTTAGCAATAGGATAGTTTCAGCACGTCAAACAGCTATTAATGGGTTGACATCGGTTAAAACCTCATACGTTAGACAGAAAAATCTTGGCCAATTACGTTAAAATCGTGTTTATACTAATAATTTTAAATATTTTTTTAACCACTTGCTGAGCGAGGCCACAATAATATATGTTACCCTTAAGACCTGACTTGAATTTAAAGTAGACAGGTATTATTGGCAGTTGTATATACATCAATAGGTTTTAATGGATGGATTGAATTAGAATTGTTAAATCCACAAGGTTTCAAGTTCGAAACGAAAATCAATAGTTGCTTTTTCTTCAGAAACACATAGAATCGACCACAGTTCAAAGTGCGGTTTCTTGTCTCACAGTTTAGTTTTTGTGTTGTGTCATTCCTCTTTCCTTTAAATATGGTTTTGTCTGTCTGGTTTCCTGTTACATACATAGTCCTTGGTATCTTTTTTTCGAATAAGCCTACGAAGACAATATTTATGTTCTGAAAACGAATATTGCAGTTTTTTGTTCGTATTGCTTATATGTTTTTCTAATTGCAATCGAGACAGTATAATTGTAGCAATCGAAGAAATATTACTATTATTTCTTCTTTTGTTCCTTTGTTATTATATCAGTTCAAACGTGTATTGATAAAATAATAACTAGCTAAAAGAGACGTTGAACATAAATAAACCAAAACAATAAATTCACATAGTGAACACACCAAATGTGCATTTTTTTGTAGACATTTGAGAAACATTATTATTGTTTTTGTTTGATAAGATATGAAAAAAAGAAAAACGTACAATTACAAGCCTCTAAAATTTAATTTAAGAATCGACTGTACTATCTACCAACAACAGCACAACGACCACGACAACACACTGGATGACAGCAACATTGCGTTCAACAGCTAGTGAAAAACGTTACGGTAAGTTAAATTATGCAACTATAATAATAATAATAGGCAATAATAGGTTCAAGCTACATGTAAACTAGCCCGAACAAGCGTGGTCACATATGTAACAGACCACTTTTATTATACCCCCCGCAAACTAGTTTGGGGGTATATAGGAATCACCCTGTCTGTCTGTCCGTCTGTCCACATTCCTTGTAAGCGCTTCTTCTCCTAAACCGCTTGACAGATTTTGATGAAACTTTACATGAAGGAAGTACATCATATGTAGATGTGCATGAAGAATTTTCGTCGCTGTCGGATATCATTCAATGGAGATAATTGATCTTGAAGCGATGCGGAGGTATCCCTTTGTGAGCGTGCTCACAGTCCATTCTTGCTTTATCAAAAAAGTAATTGGGTGATCTTAGTTTCCTTTCAAATAAGCTTTAGGTAGACTTACTAATTTTACTATTAGCGTGCGTCCGATTTTAAAGTTAAAATACATGACTACATAAATTATGTACAGATCTATTTATTAAGCAGATAATGAAGTATAAGTCACATATCATTCTGAATTGTATTTACTCATGAAAGTGAACATTTTGCAAACAATAACATGTTATCATCTTTTACATGTACAGCGTTTTTTCCGCATGTCACGAAAGCTAGGTTCTCCTTACTTAACTTGTAATTATGTGGGTGATAAAAGAGTTTTCGCTTGTTTTTTCGAAATCCTTCAATTTAATTTGTTTCGATTATAAATCATTTGCATTCTGATGAAAGGAAATTCCTTGACCCATTTGTAAATGTCACTAATCACCCTTTAATCAAACAATTTTTGAGAAAGTCAAGTACAGAAATTGTTACGTCATAGACTTGTAGTAAAAACTACCAAACGTAAATAAGTATTACATAATACAAAAGAAACATTGGTAGATTGAAAGTACAATTAACGCAGATCTAATTAATAATAAATGTCAGTACGGTATAGGAAAATAAATTATAATATCAATTGATTATGAATATGCACCTTGATTGATTGATTAATTGATAAACGTACAGCCAGCTTTATTTAGCTATAGCTTAGAAAGGAATATACATGAGACTATGTTTTCGAAATCTACAAAAGTAGTCAGTGATGCAAGAAGCTTGGGAATCAACAAACACGTCACCTTACAATCCGCAGCCAGGCTTTTGTGCTTTACCTTAACAAACCCAATCCAAGAGGGCCTACACTTTCCATCACCTAGAGATGCGCTGGAAAGCTCCGTCGGTCGAGCACTGGAGACCATACCAGTATGGACCTAGATGAGCAGGTTTACAGTTTCAATAAAAAATACCGCCACATACAAGATTCGGAAATTTTTATTTTCTTTGCTTTTGCAGATATAATGTCAGCAGTATTTATCATTTCAACACAAGATATACTAATTACATGTAAATTGTCAAAGCAGCTAACGAAATACCTATATGTTCCACTCATTTACAGATATTTCAGCTGATATGCTTAAAAACTTGGATATAAATCTTTTCAACATTTCTTAATATTTAATCTTCAAATTTTTTTGTTGAGGAACACTAATGAGTCTTGATTAGCCGAAATGCACGTCTGGCGTATTATGTTTCATACATAGTACTGTTGTTGATAAAGGTTATAACAAAATACGGAACACCAAAGAAACTGCCATAAAGACAATCTACAAATCGAAACCCGAGAAACCTGCAAACTCCAGAATCAACAATCAGAAATTAAGTAACTACAGCATTGGTCCTGACTTTCTACCACCATTTCAAACGAAATTGTAGGTTTAACTAGACTTACGCCAGATGTCAAACTCCCGCTTCCATTACTTCAGTATGTGTGTTGGTTAGTTCGATGGGTATCATATGCCACTAGTCAGTAATAGGTATATCAACCATCATCGTACCACATTCACTGCACACTGAATTAAACAGTTAGGAAAACTTTCTGCAATCATAATTTCAAACGAGATGACATATTTATACTTTAGAAAATTTCTAATTGGGACGTATCCGAACAACTTATTCAATTTAGATTTTTCAGATGTTTGATAAAAGGTAATTTTGTATTTTATTTGCAAATACTAAAACACGTAACATTTACAAGCTCAACAGGTAATTTGAAAATTCCTTGCAATGTATGTACATAAACAGTAACATATTAAATTTTACAGAATCTACCGTCAGTAAACCAACCCAAGTGGCAACGACAATTTTTTTGTCAACTGCTTCAACAGAAACATCATCAGAACATCCAGGTAGGATTAATAATAACAACAAATTAATGCAAATCATGATATAGACTTATTGCTTTACAGTATTATTATCGTCGTTATCTTTTATGTCTACATTGTAAGCTGTCGTACACAGCAACTTAGATGATTAGCCTCCAGCGAGCACTTTTTCAGCTTTACCCAAGGTTAAACAATGGACCAACGGAAACAAATTTTGAATGACAGTAAAAGTGAATTGTGTCAGATGGAACCAAGAGTTGTAATGTAGACTTTAAAAGCGCTTACTAACGATAAAGCCTATGTATTTACTACCGGCCATGTATTGTTATCCCTCCTACTTTGGTCCTAGCTCAGAAATAAAACAAAATACCATAAAGACCAAAACAATCTTAAAACCGCGACAATATAATTGAAGAAATCGAAGAAATATTACTACTATTTCTTCTTTTGTTCCTTTCTTATTATATCAGTGCAAACGTGTATTGATAAAATAATAACTAGCTAAAAGAGACGTTGAACATAAATAAAAGAAAACAATAAGACCACACAGTGAACACACCAAATGTGCATTTCTGTAGATATTTGAGAAACGTTATTATTGTTTTTGTTTGATAAGATATGAAAAAAGAAAAACGTACAATAACAAGCCTCTAAAATTTAATTTAAGAATCGACGGTACTATCTAGCAACAACAGCACAACGACCACGACAACACACTGGGTGACAGCAACATTGCATCCAACAGCTAGTGAAAAACGTTACGGTAAGTTAAATTATGTAAAATTAAATAATAATAATAGGAAATAACAGGTTCACGCTACATGTAAACTAACCCGAACAACCGTGGTCACATATGTAACAGACCTTCACTTTTATTATACCCCCGCAAACAATTTTGGGGGTTTATAGGAATCACCCTGTCTGTCTGTCCGTCTAACTGTCCGTCTGTCAATATCCCTTGTAAGCGCTTCTCCTCCTAAACCGCTTGACAGATTTTAATGAAACTTTACATGAACGAAGTACATCATATGTGGATGTGCTTGAAGAATTTTCGTCGCTGTCGGATATTATTCAAGGGAGATATTTGGACTTGAAGCGAAGCAGGGGGTATCCCTTTGTGAGCGTGCTCACAGTTCACACTTATTTTATCAAAAAAGTTATTGAGTGATCTAAGTTTCCTTTCAAATTAGCTTTAGGTAGACTTACTAGTTTGACTTTTAAAGTGCGTCCGATTTTAAAGTTAAAATAAATGACTACATAAACTATGTACAGATCTATTTTTAAGCAAATAATGAACTATAAGTGACATATCATTCTGCATTGTATTTACTCAAGAAAGTGAACATATGGCAAACAATAACATGTTATCATCTTTTACATGTACAGCGTTTTTTCCGAATGTCAAGAAAGCTAGGTTCTCCTTACTTACCCTGTAATTATGTGGGTGATAAAAGAGTTTTCGCATCTTTTTTTCGAAATCCATCAATTTAATTTGTTTCGATTTAAAATCATTTGGCATTCTGATGAAAGGAAATTCCTCAACTCATTTGTAAATGTCATTAATCACCCTTTAATCAAACAATTTTTGAGAAAGTCAAGTACAGAAATGGTTACGTCATAGACTTGTAGTAAAAAATACCAAACTTTAATAAGTATTACATAATACAAAAGAAACATTGGTAGATTGAAAGTATAATTAACGAATATCTAATTAATAATAAATGTCAGTATCATATAGGAAAATAAATTATAATATAAATTGATTATTAATATGCATCTATATTCATTGCTTGCTTGATTGATTAATTAATTGATAAACGTACAGCCAGCTTTATTAAGCTATTGCATAGAAAGGACTATACATGAGACTATGTTTTCGAAATCTACAAAAGTAGTCAGTGATGCAAGAAGCTTGGGAATCAACAAACACGTCACCTTACAATCCACAGCCAGGCATTCGTGCTTTACCTTAACAAACCCAATCCAAGAGGGCCTACATTTTCCATCACCTAGGGATGCACTGGAGACCATACCAGTATGGACCTAGATTAGCAGGTTTAAAGTGGCAATAAAAAATACCGCCACATACAAGATTTGGAAATTTTTATTTTCTTTGCTGTTGCAGATATAATGTCAGCAATATTTATCATTTCAACACAAGATATACTAATTACATGTAAATTGTCAAAGCAGCTAACGAAATACCTATATGTTCCACTCATTTACAGCTATTTCAGCTTATATGTTAAACACTTGGATATAAATCTTTTCAACATTTCTTAATATTTAATCTTTCAATTTTTTTTTTCGTTGAGGAACACTAATGAGTCTTGATTAGCCGAAATGCACGTCTGGCGTATTATGTTTTATAAATAGTACTGTTGTTGATGAAGGTTATTACAAAATACGGAACACCAAGGAAACTGCCAAAAAAGACAATCTACAAATCAAAACCCGAGAAACCTGCAAACTCCAGAATCAACAATCAAAAATTAAGTAATTACTGCATTGGTCCTGACTTTCTACCACCATTTCAAATGAAATTGTGGGTTTAACCAGATTTAAGCCCGATGTCAAACCTCCCGCTTCCATTACTTCAGTGTGTGTGTTGGTTAGTTCGATGGGTATCATATGCCACTAGTCAGTAATAGGTATATCAACCATCATCGTACCACATTCACTGCACACTGAATTAAAAAGTTAGGACAACTTTCTGCAATCATAATTTCAAACGAGATGACATATTTATACTTTAGAAAATTTCTAATTGGGACGTATCCGAACAATTTATACAATTTAGATTTTTCTTCCGATGTTTGATATAAGGTAATTTTGTATTTTATTTGCAAAAAACTAAAAACACGTAACATTTGCAAGCTCAACAGGTTATTTTAAAATTACTTGCAATGTATGTAAATAAACAGTAACATATTTTGCAGAATCCACCGTCAGTACACCAACCCAAGTGGCAACGACAATTTTTTTGTCAACTGCTTCAACAGAATCATCATCAGAACTTCCAGGTAGGATTAATAATAGCAGCAATTTAATGTAAATCATGATACAGACTTATTGCTTTACAGTATGATTATCGTCGTTTTCTTTCATTTCTACATTGTAAGCTGTCGTACACAGCAACTTAGATGATTAGCGTCCAGCGAGCACTTTTTTTAGCTTTATCCAAGGTTAAGGAAACAAATTTTGAATGACAGTAAAAATGAATTGTGTCAGATGGAACAAAGAGTTGTAATTTAGACTTTAAAAGCGGTTACAATGAGCCTCCTCTCTTTATATCGGCTGTCTTCAATGTTTAAGAGTGTTGAAGTTTCTAAACAACTAACGACGTCTTGATCTAACGATAAAGCCTATGTATTTACTACCGGCCATGTATTGTTATCCCTCCTACTTTGGTCCTAGCTCAGAAATAAAACAAAATACCATAAAGACCAAAACAATCTTAAAACCGATTCATAAAAAAACAAAAACGACTACACAGGTAGGCGACAACAATAAAAGGATTTAAGACTTGTAAAAAACACATCTCCAGTAATTTTGACAAAAGTGTCAATTAATGCAACGTTTGTTTTTTCATGGGGCTTAACACCATTTTAAGCAACGTTTAGCTATATCATGGGGAGGGAAGTACCAAAAGAACACCTCGACCTTTGGTGGGAACACTGGCAAGCCTTGTCAGTTGAGATTGGAGCTGAGTACACCCTGCCCGCTTTAAGACTCTTTCCAGTAACCTCAGTTTTATCGGCCATTAGATGAACAATATTTTCAACTTAATCATCACTTTTATGTTCAAGATTAATCAAAACACTAGCACATGACTGGAACAAAAGTATTACGTGTCAATATACGCGACCATGTACTTTATTTCCCTTTGATTAAGTTACTCAATTTGATATCGACATATCAGTTGTTTGGTACAAGAAATCTCGTTATTGAGGGGATAATTTCTTCGTATATCATTGCCTGTTAACGTAAATAAACAAATACAAATGGTACTAAATTAGGAACGTCTAGTTAGAAACACAGCATAAACGTAATCCATTGTATTCCAGTTGCAACTATAGCAGGTGCCGCAGGTGGAGGAGTTGGTGTACTGTTAATTGTCGTCGTTACAGTGACTCTATGCAGGTACATAATAACAAAAATAGTTCGTAAACTATATAAGACATAGCGAAAACTATTTAATGTCTGAAAATGATTTAACTGTACTATTTCCCCTTTGTATAGTTAAACAAAACAAGATTTAATGGTGCCAGGTAATAGTAATAAGGGAGTAATTATTTATAATCAAATCAGGTTGACATAAATGACTATTAAAACTACATTTTACAAACAGGAATTGAATTAAACTGAAAAATGTTTCCCCATTTTTTTCAGAAAATCTAAACGTAAAAGAAAATCTGCCAAACGAGACGAAACTTATGACAGTGCATGGGACAATAGAATTAATCCTACAATAAGTTCTCTTATGTTCATTGGTGATTACACACCGAAACAAATGCTTGATCAGTTTGAAAATGGAACAAACACATTACACGAAACACATAAAGCTTTAGATAATAACGCCTCTACAATATACGGTAGCGACACATATGATCATACGGATCGGATGTTTAAACGATCACACAATAGTGTGGAATACGTCACCAAAAATCCATTACATTTGGACGAAGAAAATCCTACTTCATATGATTTTAAATTTTAAAGTATTCAGTGAGTAAAACATATTGATCAATATATTTGTAGCTAAAACCTAAACTGGAAACCTGTACTACATTTATTTTTTTTTATTCATTTGTAATACTTTTCAAACTAGGAATTTTGAAAAGGTTCTATATGTGTGTTATACTTAATTATAATAAAATATGTGTAGCTAAAACCTAAACTGGAAACCTGTACTGCATTTATGTTTTTTTTTATTCATTTGTAATACTTTTCAAACTAGGGATTTTGAAAAGGTTCTATATGTGTGTTATACTTAATTATAATAAAAAATATAATGCAAAATAAATGTATTTAGCCTAACGTTATATTAAAATCACAATATAAGTTGACATAACTGGCCCATTGATTATTAGCTATTCGTGTGAAGTTATGGTCATTTAGTTATATACCGTAATGCTTTTTTATTTGTATTGTTCTTTCCAATCACAATTAAATGTTCATGTAAAACAACAAAACGAGATCATTTAATAAACGTTTAAATATACAAACATTTTCCGTTACTTTCAAAACTGCTAAAACAGCTACACATTATGTTAAAAGTATTGTGTTAATAAGGTTTTAATGCCACTTTCAACAACATCTGATTCTGATGATAATCTTCAGTGGGTTTTTTTTTTGGGGGGGGGTGGGGCGATAAACCAATAAGAACCGACGCCTTCATGCGGGACAACTATAAAATCGCAGAATATAACTAAACAAAAGCATATTATAAACATTACACCAAAAAATTTTATACTGAGAGTATATAAATAAGAAATCACAATATGTAAGAAAATATCGAGAGCATATATAAATAGTTATGAAAACACACGCTACAGTTAAACTGGGCATTCGTTTAGGGTGGTGGCAACTTAACTTTAGCCAATAGTTGGGACAGGGCTTTAAAAGTTCCACACACGATATGGGAGTTCTCGTCTCTACTGTATAACTGAATTGTATTTATTGCTCTGCTTGGTCTTTGTCCACAATTCGCACCAGGAAACAATAAAATATCCGGATCGCACATTCCAGTCATCCTGCAAACAACGATCGTAAACAGTTTTAGATCACATTTTTTATACCCCCGCAAACTTGTTTGAGGGCATATAATAATCACCCTGTCTGTCTGTCCGTCTGTCCTTATCCCTTGTAAGCGCAACTCCTTCTAAACCGCTTGACGAAATTTATTGAAACTTAGTATAAAGGAAGTAAATTATATGTAGATGTGCATGAAGGATTTTTATTGAACTCGGATATAATTTAGGGGAGTTTTTTGGACTTGAAAGCAAAGCCGGGGTATCTCTTTGTGAGCGTGCTAACAGTCTACACTTGTTTATTGTGTAGATGTTAGGAATGTCTAATTTAACGAGTCTAAAACGACTATTATGTGTTCTTTTAATGCGCTTCAGAGAAAAAGTCAGATTGGTCACAAATATTTCATTCATGAATATAAATAATACTACACGAGACGGCAGATTGATTACCAAACCACTACCGGGTACGCCGGAAGAACAATTATGTATCAGTTTCCGCTATTTGTTATTATGTCTCGTATTGGTAAAGAATATATGTGTCTTATGTTTAAGAATACGTTTATATAAAATGATCTCAACTCAAGTACGAGTCTTGTTTATTTTACAAAGTTTACAAACAGTATCACAGCCAATTAAATCAACAGGTAAGACTTTATTACTGTTTGAATCATTGGTAGGATACCGTATAGGGAGCAATACTTCGGCTAAATTCAGGATGAGAACATGTTAATAAACAAAAACTCAACTTGGAAAATATGGTGGTCAAAAAACTACTTTAAAATGAAAATGAATTTGCTAGACAAAGAATTTAGCCTGTTATAACTTGTATTATAGATGTTTTACTAGTACAATAATATATATTTGAAACACTATTTATTCAATGAAATTGTTTTATTCCATTATGATAAGACGTGTATTCGTGGGTTTTAAAAAATAAAGAACTAAATGACACATCAATGATAAACCTATCAATCATCAACACAAATTGTATAAAATGTTTTAGAATAAGGAGTGTTAGGATGACAAGGTTATCTTCAAATGTTTTCATACTGGTGCGTGGTAGCGTTGCTATGTACGACAATTAATAAAACTAAGCAAATATTGAGTACTAATAAATCGTCTAAATTAAATTTTAAAACACAAAGTTGAAAACGAATATTATGATTGATGAAAATGTTAGATGCACGCACATTACGTTCTTAACTGTATTATTGCGCACATGGATGCTTATTGAATGGTAAAAATATTACACAGTAAACAGTATCTAAGCAAGCTGTATTTATATTTTAGAAAACTGTTATATGACTGATTCAAATGGTACATCGTTTTACAATGGTACTATTAACATTACCAGAAGTGGAGATGAGTGCCAAAGATGGGATGCAGAATTACCTCACAAAAAATATAACATGAGTAGTGATCATGCGAATTACTGTCGTAACCCAGATAAAAATGAATTAGGTGCATGGTGCTATATTTTGAATGAAACTTCAGGTTGGGATTTCTGTGCCATAGAAAAATGTAGTAAGGTTTTATTGACTTATTTAACAGGCTTTAACTATCAGCACCTAACCTACTAAAACTTAACTCCAGACTTAATTTTTTTCTTTTTCGGTTCACTGGTAGCATCATCCTACCATACAAAATTATGGTTTTATATTTGTCGAAATGTTTACAACTTATTTAGCATTTAACACAAGTGATTTGCTAGCTCGTCATGTAGAAATATCCGATTGCACACATATAAAATAATCACCTGCTTGTGCTGCTAGGTTGTTGCAAATAGCATCCGTTTAAATGTTATCGTTATATTAGATGTCCAAGTGTTAAACATAATGAATTCAAAGACAGGTGACATTAAAGTTATAAATACTAAAGATTGATTTTTGTAATGTAAGGCGTGGTTTCTTTTGATGAGTAGTGATCATGCAAATTACTGTCGTAACCCAGGTAGATTAATTAGGTGCATGGTGCTATATTTTGAATGAAACTACAGGTTGGGATTTCTGTGACATACAAAAATGTAGTAAGGTCTTATTGAGTTCTGTTACAGTTTTAAGATGTAAACAATCTTGTAGTAAGAAATTACCGCTTTAGCTATCAGCATATAAAATACTTAAACCTAACTCCAGACTTATTTGTTTCTTGTTCGGTTCATTGGTAGCATCGTCCTACCATACAAAATTATGGTTTTATATTTGTCGAAATGTTTTCTTATTTAGAAGTTAACACAAGTGTTAGGTTGTTGCAAAATAGAACCCGTCTAAGTGTTATCGTTTAACACTATTTCTACGGTAAATCGCCCATTGTACAGTTAGAGAATGATGCAAAACACAAATGTTAAAATTGACATTCTTTCTTAATGTTGATAATGTTTAGATCTTGTACAATTAAGATTAATAACATTGGCATGTAATATTAAACATTTTTGGAAATAAATAGGATGAAAATATGCATATATGCCAACATAAAAAGCAACGTTATCAGTGACGTTTTACAACGTAATAAAATTTGACGTTTTAAATTTCATGGTTTAAAGGATTTTTTTATTGCTGTACATCACAAAATAATTTAAAAGCAGTGAGGATCACTAGGATCGAAATGCAATTATTTTGAACATTACATTTCTACGTACCAAATAATCAACCGGTCTTTCATTTAACAAAATATATACTGTGCGTATTGGTCATTCCAATGAGAACCAGCATTTCAGTGAAAAAATATATAATTTAGCGACAGATGAGACGACGGAGAGCCTGTGTCTTGATTATTTTATAACTGAATGGTATTTTATGAATGTACTTTGCGAAAATGCAGTTTGCGTCAACGTTTTGGGGGGCCGCGGTGGCCGAGTTGTTAAGGTAGTTCGTCTAATATTGATCACGTGGTCTGTAAACACTGAGATTGCTGATTCGATTCTCACTGCTGGCACTGTGTTCTCGAATCCAATGTTAATTGACAAGGATTGCCAGTTTTCCTACCTAAGGTCGGGGGTTTTCTCCGCATACTCCGACTGACTCCCCCATGATAAAGCTGAAAAATTGCTTAATGTGGCGTTAAACACCATTCAAACTAAACCAACCGTTAAGGTTTTTGCAAGAAGGCGTACTGATTTTTATACGCTACTATAAGTTTTTTAAAAAAACTTGCCAGGCACTAATTTGGTGTTCTTAAAATGTTTGAAAATCTGTAGGAAAATACATCAAGAAATTTTAGTATTCTGTCAAGAGACGGCATACATGTATGGGTAGGAAATGTTAATGACTTATATGGAACTGCTTATATTTAGGAAAAAATGAAGTGGTTAAATCAGTTTTTAAAGTTGCCATATTTTAAATAAATATTATATGTCAATATGTGTATTTTGTTAGTTTTTTTCTATTTATTTTGATAATATATATTTTTTTAATATCAAGTATTGCTTTGTGGGCATTGTGTCTCTTTTGTATTTTTTGATGTTATTGCGTAATGTAAGCGTGAAAATTTTTGCGGGGTAATATTTCCGCGTATTAGTGTCAAACATGTCGTGTAGGGGTTATATTAAATGTTTTCTTTTATCAATTTTATTTATTTTATTTATGTATTATCATTAAGCTATTTTAACAGCTTGTGTCACAAAAAACAGGAATAAAGACATAACAACAAACAATTCTACAGATAACATATCATAAGTCCCCTGACCTCAGTTCGATTGACTGTTTTAAAAAAACAAATAGATTCTGGACCCGTCGAAAAAATTTTGGGTTTAAAATGAGAATAAGTTTTTTTTTCTTTTTTTATTTAAATCATTGAAATTTTATATTCTTTCATTAGTTCAGAAGAATAATTTTGCTTTTTTATGACAGTAGAAGAAGAAGTGTGTTTCATCTTCAATTTCTTGAAAGTAACAGAAATTACAAAGTCGAGATCCTCGGGGTATTGTTTATATAGGTCGGACTCAATTTCTAAGGAATTATCACTTATCCGGAATTTTGTTATTAGTTTCCCATGTTTAAAGTTTTTGCAGGATAAATAAAGTTCTGGTTTTAAGGCTAGCTTCAAGTCTTTATACAAGAATAATTTATTTTGATCATTCAACTTGTATATTTTATCAGTAAAGAGTGTTATAATATCTATACAAATCCGATTTAATTACCAATAATTTATTTCCTAGAGTGATTTTTCGGATGTTGGTGAATTTCATTTGTTATATTTTTTCCGTCCTCATAAGAATGTCTTTAGTTAGAAAACTTCGTAAAACTAACAATAATATAACCTTGCGTTATTTCTAACATATATAGGAGGTACGCTGTACATGATAATAAGAATGGCAAAATAAAAATGCCGAAAAACCTCTTTAAAAATGCTGTTATGGCTCTCCATATATTTTATTTTTAAAGCGCGGACCTGATAGAAAAACATACTGGTAGACGCTAATGTACAAACAAAATACCAACGAGATCATTATCGAACTATTTAAAAGAAATTAAAAATATATAACAGAACCGAAACTAATGGTAATCCGACGATTTCATTACGATCTTTGATCATAAAAGATTCTTGAGGGTCATGGTGTGTATTTGCGTTATTCTTGCTGACTGCTGTACTAATTTTACAATGATCTATTTTACCGCGGTTTGAGTCATGATAAAAAAATTAAATAGGGGCTAATGGATAATACTGGACTCTTGAATCGCTGAACGACTGCATCATACAAGAAATCAAAAAAGGAATGTTGTTGTTCTGTGCGTTTTTGGTTTTTGTTGGGGGGGGGGGGGGGGTGGGGTTGTTGTTGTTGTTGTTAAATGTATCATTTAATTCAGTCCTGGAGAATGAAAGCGTAACATTTTAGTAGTAAGGCCATTTCATGAGGACGCCAATTGTGTTATGAAATATCTTTGATTTTATATATAAGCCTGGCAGTCGTTGAAGTTTGAAAGTGTAATTTTAGAATCAATTTAGGACATTTAGTACTGTACTGTAGTCGATGAGAAAATCATTAACAAAATTTGTCGGGTTCTTATCGAGGATCGGTTTCCCTTTTTGGTTAGAATTCTACACATACGATTAAAATATTTGTATTCTAGAATACGATATTTTATTCAAATAAAAGTTGCTTTATGACAGAACAATCTCGCCATCCATCTTATTTAAGGTGCTCATGATTGAGTTGTCTTTCTTTTGTCTTGCATTTCACCCAATCATCACTCCAGGAAGTACAATATCTCCATGGAAGCGCGTGATTTTTAGCTGTCGTTTATGTTGTGTTAACGGAAAACACGTTAACGGAGATTACAATATACAGTTTTATACATTGTTCTCTATTATAAAGAACGGTTTCAAGGTTTCAGTCACGTATATTAGTTTTGCATGCAATCTTGCAAATAGGCATTAAAATTCGAGCAAATTTGTCCTTGCATTATAGTTTTAGTGGGGTTTAACGGAGATTACAGCTTAAAAAATCGGAACACATTTTGTGGTATTAAGAGAGGGTTTGTTTTAGCCTACTCCACGGAACAGCTCAGTAATGGACTTAATTTATCGCCGTGAAAGAGAAGAATAAGAAGATCATAAAAATAAAACATAATTAAAAGCGTTTCTTCGTATTTTGTAATTTTTGTTTTTGTTAACGGATACAACAATCTGTTAAGGGGACTTTTTATAAGTTTAGAATATTGCCCTTTCTTGAATATCAAAAAGCAAAATTTTTATGTTTTAAATGGGTGAGTAATGTGACAAAACATTAAAATAAAAATGAACTGTATCAAACGCACTTTAAAGCAAAAAACAGTCATCATTCCCATTATGTACTTATACGGGAATGTCAATTTCCGGCCTAGATATCCATTTTATCATAATACGCATGCGCAAAATGCACGTGTTTGTCGATTAATTTGCAAGTTTTTAAAATTCTGTATATTGCTTCATTCACATGTATTGCTCACTATGATACAAATAACTTATGAAAGAAATCTTGACAATGAGAAATGACAATTCTTATCATGGGCGCTTTACCGTAGAAATAGCGTTAACTGTGCCGTGTATATTGGATGTCCAAGCGTTAAACATAATGAAGTCAAAGACAGGTGACATCAAAGTTATAAATACTAAAGATAGATTTTTGTTATGTATGTCGTGTTCTATTGATAATTCACTTGATTATAATGTATGTATCAAACACAACCATATGTTACACCTGGACGTTCTTTTTGACAGGTTGTTGTTTAAACCCACACGATTCAGTTTTGATCTCTGAACTCTGTATCTTTTACATTCAATTATCAAATATCTCCGAAACATTGTTTTGTTTAGAGCAAAAGGTAACAATGATTCATTAGTAATAATGTTTAAGGATGTTCGCTGGTCGTACTTTTTTCATGCTTTGCGCACCGTAAAATTTATTGATGTCGTTATCGGTAAAACTTCACAAAAATTAATATAGATTAAAGAAATCCTCGAAATACAAAAGATTTGTCATGAATTAAATAATAATATATAAAGAAATCGGGTTTTTAAACAAATAAGTGGATTTTCAAAGAAAATACGACATTTACGGTAAATACCCGCCAACTTCCGGAATAAACACGAGATGTCGTCAGACAAGAATTTTGATACGATTTTAACGTTTTTAGTCTTATTCCCGTGGCTAGACTTAAAATAGTGTTTTAGTCTGAAAAGCAGAAGGAAATATTTGTCAAAGGCACGTGGTCAAAAGCGCTGGGTAGTTATAGGAAAGTCGCTTTGCTGCAAAAGACTCTTATGCCAACTTATCACACCTGATATGTCCCACTGTGCTCAAAAAGAAGTAGTTATTGATAAAGGAAATTAGTTAACTCTAGCTTTAGATGAGTGGAAAGATGGACGCAGGGTTGGTGAATTGGTTGTACTTGCCGACTGACGATCAGCCTGCAAGGAAAGTGAGATCCTTATTGCTCAACAAAACTGTGTAAAAACTTGAGTTACTACTTCGAAAATTCTTTGTGTAAACAGCAAATGCCAACGTGTAAACGTCATACCAACAGAGAAATAACATGAGAATGGCCATGTCTGAGGTAAAAATTGAAATACATTTTGATGTAATATCTACAACATTAAAAATTGTGCTAACCATCTCCATGGTGTCATGGGGAAAATGAGAAATTTTGACCATACAATGACTGTTCACAGTCCTATTTTTACTTGGATAACATGATAAAGAAACTCAATGTATGTAGGAAAAAGACCACAATGGTTCAAATTAAAAGAAAAGCAAATTTAAATGCACTATGTATTAATCAAAAACTATTTATTGTACTTAAGGATTAACTACAAAAAATATTTTCTCCATCGAGGGATAACAAAATTTCCGTTTTGCACATTGTATAATCCGCGTAGCTGATTATATTAAATGTGCACAACGGAAATTTTGTTATCCTTCGATGGTGAAAATATTTTTTGTAGTTAATGCTTATAAATAAATTCAAACAATAGAATAAACTCAACAATTTAATTTTTGTAACTGGACATTTTTGAAAAAACAAATCAACACAAAAACTGTTAGTTTCCCGTGGAGTAATATATGACGTCAAATGGCGCATGTCTCCATGACGATCAAATTTGTTTTCCATCCTCTGATAGAAAATATTTTCCAGCCAATCAAAAGTTAGTATTCTCGCAAAATTTATTTATATACTCATACATACAGTAAATACTAGTAACATTAATTCACAATACATAATTTCGGGTACAGTGTAAATGTCACCTTTCTGTCTTTTACTGGTTTCAATGGTTTTATATACAAACAAAAAAAAAGATTTTATATACTTGTACTTGTAATCTGGGATATACTAGTACTAGTAATATAATCGATAAAAATCATTGTTAAATTTTTGCTTATTTTCGTGATTAAGCATATACATGTATACATTTTTTCAATGACATTGAAACATGTTATATTATAATTTGTAGGTACATTTTAAATACAAAGTTTGGATAACTCCTAGTTTTTATACAGAGGTTGTTTCCTGAGAGATATGGCAGTGTGAAACTAAGCAAAACTTTTTTTGAAAATCACATCCCACATAAATTGTTACCATAACTATAAAATATAACCATAAATATGGCCTTCAGAAATGTTGAATGGTCTGATCATTTAGTTGTTTTGGTAGCACTAATTTTTTTGAATTTTTCAATTCTATATAATTTTTTTGACCAACTTTTAGATCAGGGTTATAAGAAATTTTTTTCAGGTACTTGCCATTTGTATTTTGGAATCTGTTGACCACTTTTGTTTTAATTTGTGTCTTTCAAAGAGGGACTTGTTTTAATTTGTGTCTTTCAAAGAGTGAGGTTTGGCACATAAACCTAGTTTAACCCACCATTTCTATTGAAATGCCTAGAGATTAGTAAAATTGTCTGTCATTGCATATGTTATACTGATACCAATGTTCTATATATATTTTCAGTCAGAAAACTACAAGTTGTGAAGCGAGAGGGTACCTGTTATGAAAAAGGCATAGACTTGACAGAAGTACATGTGAATGATGAATTATATGTAGCTGCAATACCTGCACCATGATTACCTATTATTGAGCCACCAATACCATCCATCAATAATAAAACACTGACATATATAAGGGGCATAACTCAAGCTTCTTGGTAGTTTATTTTGTGAAAATGCTGAGTAAAAAGGAGTTATAATTTGTTGACATTAACATGGCTATTTGTTGTTATTATTTGAACACATAAAATTACAAAATCTATGCAACTTTTAGTTCAAGTTTTTATGCCACAATCACGAATGTGAAAGGCGCATATACTAGTAGAGTAACTCTTGGTGTGGTCGTTGTTAAATAATATTTAGTTTCCGTGCTCTAATTTGAGTAATAGTTGAATGGTTTTATTGAAATTGGTGCATATGGTCCTTTATCTACTAGCGATAAAGGTCTAAATTGGTTTCAGTGTTGTAACTTGAGTAATATTGGATTGATTTTTAGGAAATTCAAATATAATGTCTATTTAATGCTAGATTGTTTGTTGGGTTTTTTGTTTTTTGCTTTAATTGTGTTTAACGCTACTTTCAGCAATTGTTCAGCTATATCATGGTGTCCAGTTTCATTGGGGAGGAGTAACAGGAGAACACCCCTACATGTAGTAGGAAAACTGGCAATCCTTGTCTATTGGAGTCGAGCACACCCTGCCTGCAGTGAGACTCGAACACGCAACCTCATTATTTACAGACCATGTGATCTATACTAGACGAACTGCCTTAACCACTCGACCACCAAGGTCCCTTTATCGCTAGAGAAAGTCCACCATTTGTAAGTGTATTCCAATATAAATTTTATATCTACTATTTCCCCCCTACATACATGGTTCAAAATATTGCTTTCGTATTGCGCTCTGCTAGATATTTAGAAAATTGTATTAGATGGATTATCAATAAAACCTGTGTAATTGTTAGGCAAAAGCAGCTCTGCATTCTTGTAAAATTGTAATAAAATCTAAACATATTGATGTAAAAATTCTTGCACCTGAAATGTCTTTTTTGTTAGGTACATGTATTTGTCTTTTTTAACCTTTTAGCACTAAACATGCCGCACATGCTTATCAGGCTATAGAAAGCCCCTAGTTTTAGCAAACACATGTTATATGAAATATATTAGCTAGTTTACTTAAGTAAGTACAATTACAGATATTTAAGGGCAAAACTTGAAATAATGGGAAAAGTATATAAAAAATGGATCATTTTTCCCGTACTTTTTCAATAAAATAACATTTTTTGGACCTGTCGAAAAATTTAGCACACGAACCTACATTTTTTTCTTCATGTATACAAACATAAAGCTAATATAAATATTTTGTTAAAATTTTGGGACTTTGTATTTATAAGAAAGGGTTGAATTTTAAAAAAAACATCCATGGGTGATACATTTTCCCGTACTTTTTTCAGTACTGTATTAAACTGGTCAAATCTGAAGTTGAGATGTACAATATAATATTTTTCTTTTTTATAATGCAAACTATATATATTATCTAATTGTTATTAATGCGATTATAATAATCTACCAACTGAAAAAGATTTTTTATTGCTTTTATGATATGAGGCCCATGTCCAGATTTAGTGATCATTGATGATTACACATGTAAGAAATCTGGCCATACCGAAAAAACGAGCACACGAACCTATGATTTTTTTTGCATATTTTTAAATATATATGTATACTACATCCAAAAATGCTGGAAATAAAGCATCCTATTTATAATGAGTATAAGCAGCGAACATCCTTAAGATAGTTCTTACAATTCTAGGGAGTGATGTTGACCGACAACTTAGTCGTAAAGTTTAATAATACATTATGATTTAAGAATGATAAACATATGTAGTTCTTCCTTTAATCATAAATGAATCGATGTTTTCTTATCCCAATACAAGGACGTGTTTGCGATTAGTAGTAGTTTATATGTATGGGGAGAGTGTACATGAGTGTTTGCATCTAGACAATTGAACGAATATGTTACATTGCAAATGGTTTTTTTGCTTGAGATAAATAATTCAAATAAACATTTTCGTTTCATAACTAACCTGAACTAATTTTCATGGTTCAAATATACGTTTTAAATCTCTGTAGTATATTAAACTTGTATCATAACCATAAACATTTAACTGGTTTATTATCATTCGAATGTTTCATTTCAGATATCACTACAGAGATTCTCATTGAAATCGATGAAAATCCACATTCTGAAGATGGACATAGTGCAGGTGAATTTATTCATTGTTTTATTATTTTTTTGGTCTTAGACATTTAAAAATAATAAGACTATACCTTTGACTCGATAACAGCTCGCAGCGCGGTGATAGCTACAGTATTATGTATTACGTAAAGAAAATCTGCTTAATGCTGATATCGATTTTCTTCATTCTGTAACTTGGTATCTTAATATTTAATCAAAACATTCTGAATAAATAATAAGTTATCATAGGATAATAAAGAAAAATCTTAATTTCAAAAGATTCGATTGAAGATATTTAGTTTTTCTTAAATCTAGTATAACATTTATGTGACTTCATTAACTCATGCGACCACTGGATTGAAGGAGCACTGTTAGGGTGCTCTGAAGTAGAGTAATGAATAATAAAATTTGTGGGGTCCGCATTAAATCTGCTTCTATGTCATATTAAGTTTTTTTTCCTGTGAAAGCAATCTTTTAGAATACATTGATGTACACTTTTTCAGGTACCATGGCGGCCTCTTTAATAATGATCAGTTTGGCTGTATTTATTGTTACAGGACTTACTGTTGCGCTGTTTCTGAAAAGGTATTAAATTTTTTTTTTAAAACGGTGAAGCTTTTAGTGAAAAACAAATGCTCAAAAAATATTTAAAGAAAACAAACTTGAGTATATCTGTTCATATCTTGAAACTATCCACTCTTGTTTTATGCTACTACTATGTATATGTTTCATGCAAAAACTGACGGCTTTTAATTAGTATTATAATGCATGTCTATCGAGTTTAGTTCCTCATATGTTGTGTTCCTGACATCAATTTAGCACTTACTACTAGAAATGTTGTACGCGATTGAACTAATGAGACAATAAAATAAAGACGATGATAACCGAGTAACTAATTACTTTTGGTAAAAATGATTTAACTTGTTGTAGATAATAATGTTCGTTGGTAACTTTATTTAGTGCATTACTGTGATATATTTATGTTTTACCTAATTTAATTGCAAGTGGTAAATAATATTTAAATAAACCTTAAGGCTAGACATATATGTACAATATAACGACATGAATTCTGATCATAGACATATCTATGTTACAGGACCAGAAGTGCAGAAAACGAATACGTAGATCGTGTTACACACAGAATGTATTCAAGATGCAATTCGAAATCCCAGCCTGATATATTTATTATGCGTACCCGCAAAGGAATACTTGATAGCGATTTTCATAGTAACACTTCACATTCGTTTACTATATGAGTTAAACATAATTTAGACAAAATATAACTTTTCATTCTGTACGACCTGAAGATAGCAATAGAATAAGAGCGACAACTCATATTAAGAAAAGACTGCTGACTTGGGGAGTTTTTTACGTCCTACACCGACAACTTAATGCCCTTGGTCGGACGGTGAAAAGACTGTTTTGATTATGCTACAAATGTTGTGTTTTGTGTCTAGTTGTAATACAAAACGGACGAAAAAATCAAATGGGCGCTAAATATATGTTTAAAGGTAATATATATTACACACATTAAATAATGCAGTGTCTGGAGAATTCTAATACTGCAAGTATCGAGTAGTTATTTTTGTGTGCGAGTCTATTCAATAATGTCTTATTTAATGTGCAGATAAGAATTTTGATGATAAACGCTTTAAACTAATGTATTGTTTGGTTTCCTATTATTGTTGTTTGCGCGATTAGTGTAGATAAGTCTGGCGTAAAAACTTCTATACCCGTCGTATCAATGATACATTTGTATTGGTAGAGTAGTTCTATAATAGGCAGTGAATCCAAATTGATCTTTATTCTTAATAAATGAGCAAAAACTGTAAAACCATAGTGTTCCTGTTTCAGCTGGTAACATCAAACTACATTGTTTTTGACAGAATGTTACACAAGCCAACAACAAACTGAACAATATTTAAAACTTTAAACACCGTAATCTTCTCATCCCAGTCACGAAAGCAAACTTGCAGTCCATCCTAGAAACTAGAATCGATGGGACCTCTCTCTAAAAGAGCATAGTACAAATGAACCCAACTCAGAGAACTGTTCTTGGCATATCAAAGCGATATACAAGCTCTACTCGGTTAGAAGAGAAGAGTATAGAGCTGTATACTGAATCAATGAAAGATATGACAAGTTCAAAGAGTGCCAAGATATAGTCCAAAGAAAGATACACTATGAAAAAATAAAACGCAGACTCCAGCAACTTCAAAGTGTTTTTAAAGAGTCTTAAATCTATTTTTTAACTAAAGGAGGTACTGAGCTACTGCATTTCTGCTGACTGATCCACCATTATTAATTATTTCATAAAAACATGCTGGGAAGAGCAAAAACCAGTCATCTTCTTATCAGACAACATCTAAATTCCTTGCAACAAATACAATGTATCACAAACACCTGTTTAAGGGAACGTTGATCTCCCACCTACTTACAACGAAGTGAAAACTGTTATAAATTAGTCAAACAGTTGTAAAGAACCAGGAACGTTGCAGAGGCGTACATATCATCTACGGCTTCCCGCTAGCCATTTTGGAACATGCCACCTGACCTTCTAGATGTCAGTATTGTTCCAATGTGTAATGTATGTCGTGTTTATAAACCTGAAAAGACCTTGACTCCTTGAATCTAAAAGCGCTATGGGCCATAGAGACCACGCTTGACTATCCAAAGTTATATAGGACGTGCTAAGTCTTTTGCATGACAAAAAGACTGGCCACTTCCTCTCGAACGGCGAATATACAGGTTTGAAACAAGACTACGTTCAAGTTCAGGTGCTTTTGAACTTTTCCTTCCCATATTTCCTGTATGTTACGAGAGGCTTAAACATGGGAATCTCCATTAGATACCACAATGACGGATTCGTGTTTGATCTGAGACATCTGAAGTAGAAGAGCACAATCGCTGATAAAGTCATCCTGTAGACTATTTGCGGACGGTTGTACGTTTATGGTTAACTATAAAGACCATCTCTCAGTCATTTTCGTCCGATTGGCCTCATCTTCAAGTCTGTTCATATAATCATCCCTGAAAAGACAGAGATCATTTAGCAAGCTGCACCAAACAACCAAACAGTCAAGCCCCATTCAGTCATCACCAATGTTGGGTTGAACTAGAGTATGTTTAGGAGTTATTGCCCCTTTATCATCAAAATTGATTATTTGTGCCATTTGTTTCCTAACATGTTAAAACGTTAGCATTGCTTAATTGTTAAGCTCTATGAGAGCTACACAAATGACTTAAAGTTCCAGAATGTCTGATGAACTATTTAGGAGGTAAACAATCTTCTCCTCTTACACCAATAAAAGGACTGCTTTAAAACATTGCACATATCATCTTTAGGATGATCTCTTCGACCAAAATTGTGCAAGTCATGACAGCTAACTGCCAACATGGCTACCCTTGGTTAAAATAGAACGGGGGAGGAGAAGGTCAAGATAGTATTTGGCTGATACGAAAAAAGGAAAAAGGATACTGCAAATTTTGAAGTGAACCTCCCTCTTAAGCAGCAAAAGCTCAACAAGACTCTCTACTGTTCATGTTCCTTAGTAACTTGAAAACCAAAAGAGGTAGAGAAAATCTTTTCCATACAAAATTAGTATCAGTATCTGCAAATTGATTATTGATGCATATGTTTGAAAGGTCAAAATTAATGATTTTTGCAGAAGTGTTGGACAATTCCTTATAGTAAAGATAAGCTGGATAAAAAAATAATTGCATCGTTGTTAAATTGGTTTCAGGTTCAGGTGAGCCATACAGGCTACTGGGAGCCTCAAGTTTTAGAAGTCGAAACTAGTTGATACCTAGTAGATATACAATCGTCCTATTAAAGAAGCTTAAATATATTGAATATTAGTTATACAGTTACCTACATTTT
Organism: Limnoperna fortunei; assembly: GCA_944474755.1. Classification (NCBI taxonomy): domain Eukaryota; kingdom Metazoa; phylum Mollusca; class Bivalvia; order Mytilida; family Modiolidae; genus Limnoperna; species Limnoperna fortunei. Next base: position 75,180,945 of record OX104117.1, on the reverse strand, counting down.
ATTGTCCACTCTATACTAATAGTAAAGAGATGTTGTGGCATATATCGGTTCCGTCTACAATTTGAGCAAGGGGCAATCTTTCACACAGCATTAATTGTCGTATGCATATATATTGTCGCCGGCGACAATTTATGCAGCTTTTAACAGCACAAATTGTCTCCGTATTTTTACCTTCTTGGGGACAATGTATGCAGTCTTTTAAGTGAGAACTTGCTCACCAATTAATCTTGAAAGTATTAGTAAGGCTCCAGGTGGATTAAAATGTTACGGATAAATGTTTGTCATAAAAGCAACTTGAATTTAATTATGGCGGCTATTTGAAAATGATCAAACAATCAAAATAAATTCTTAAAAATCCAATATTGTATGGATTTTAATAACAAAAATTGGTATAGAGATAGATTAGGATATGTTGCATCCTAGCTATTACGCACATACTTACTTCTAAGGCAGATTTTTTAAATCCAAGATAGCAGCAAGCAAATAAAATTGTTCGATTGTACAAAACTTTCTTAACTAGTAGACATAGATGTTGTGAGTGAATGTTAGAAAAAATAAATTCATAACAAACTGTATGTTTTAAATGAAAATTAATATATACCGGTAAACGGAAAAGGATATTTGCACCTTGTTACCCACATGTTGACGTTATATGGTGGCCATTTTGAATCACCAGAAATGAAAAATGTACCGCTTTGCATGAAACTTGGTTTCTTGTTAGATAAAGACACTGGAATGATGTTTTTTTTTAGAAAAAATTGAATTTGATTATAACTGCTATCTCGAAATGGATGCATTATATAGACTTGAGTGTCTACTGGAGTCATTCATGATCGACAAGATCATAATCATATTTTATTATTATTATTATTATTATTATTATGATTATCATTATTAAGGTCTTTCCCCTTTCCGAGGGAAAGACCTTCTTGTATTATTTTTCTTCTTCCGCTGAGGTTTGCCAAAAAGTGTCGCGACATATCATTTCGATACTTGGTACTATTAATCGGTCATATCCAGAGATGACTTGATTCACCCTGTGAAACCGATCTATTTTTAGTAACAGAGTTATCTGCCCCAACACCGTTTAACAGATTAACTCAGAAACCGTAATCGATTCTTAAAATCTGAAGTGTCAAAAATGTCGCTGGACCTATAGCGATGATTTGTCATGCAAATTTTTTTTTTCCAATCGACTTCCTGCTTACGTGTTTTTGACCTGAAAAATGTCGCAACGCGTCAAAAAAATTTTCTCAAAAACCATAAGTCCTAGAGACTTGGGACCACCACCATTGATCCTAAGTGACATATGTTACATTAAAAAATGTCAAGGTCAAAGGTCAAAAGTCAAGGTCAAAGTTCACCATAGGTCTTGTTAGCACTATATCTCACAAACCATCAAAGATAGAAGCAGACAATAAATTGAAAAAATACTCCTCTTATTGAGACCTACATTTAGTCTTTTATGTCAAAAATTGTTCAATGAACAGTTTAGGAGTTATTGCCCTTGACAGGTTTCGGCTAAATTTTGTTTTCAATATAACTCAAAAACCATAAAAAATTGAAGCAGACAATATATCAGAAAAATGTTCCTCTCACTGAGGTCTACATTTGATATAATAGTTGAAAACTGTGCGACAAACCGTTTTCGAGGTTATGGCCCTTGACAGGTTTCGGCTAAATTTTGTTTTCAATATAACTCAAAAACCATAAAAAATTGAAGCAAACAATATATCAGAAAAATGTTCCTCTCATTGAGATCTACATTTGATATATAGTGTCAAAAACTGTGCGACAAACCGTTTTCATGGTTATGGCCCTTGACTTGTTTCGGCTAAATTTTGTTTTCAATATAATTCAAAAACAATAAAAAAATTGAAGCAGACAATATATTAGATAAATGTTCTTCTCATTTAAATCTACATTTGATATATAGTGTTGAAAACTGTGCGACAAACCGTTTTCCAGGTTATGGCCCTTGACACGTATCGGCTAAATTTTGTTGAGACCTTCATTTGGTACATTTGACCCGAAGCTGTGCGATGAACGGTTTTCGAGTTACAGCCCTTGACGTGTTTGGGTTAATCGGTTTTTTGGTTAAAACTTGAAAACGGTTAGAGATAATATAGTAAACATGTATATTTAAAGTGGTCCTCTCATCAAGACCTTCATTTAGTATTTTGTATCTGAAACTGTTATATGAACTGTATTAGAGTTATCAGTCTTGACGCATTTCTGTTATTCGGTTTTTGACTTTAACTTGAAAACGGTTAGAGATAATATAGTTAACATGGTCATATGTCGTGCCTGAAGAATCTGCCTAGCTTTTTGACCAATCGTACATCACTGACCAAAGCTCATGAATATTAAGGAAAACATACATCACGAAAAAAAAAATACACATCTTTGCTGCAATTAATCAGACCTGTCCAGACAATAAGAAGTGTTACAATATATAAAACGTAACACATAACCAGTATCTAGAGAGTATCTTATATCTTCGAGCTCATTTGATATGGACCTGATAAGCCTTGTCGAGCGAAAAAAAAAACAACTTAGAATTAATATGTATCAAGATATTAGTACTTTTTGGCTTAGAAAGGGGTAATCATATGAGACTTAAAATTTTTCAATGATGGACATTTCAAAATGGCTTAAACACTAATTTCAAATTTTAAGTACATACTAAATTTACTTTTTGTAACATAAAAAACTAACTTTTGGCAAAAATTGATAAAATAATGAACATTGAGTGAGTTCCTACAATGCGTAATTATGTGTCGAGTGAAGAAAACATGCACTTTGTTACAAAATTGCTGTATTGAACCAAATGTGATAATTATTAAAATGATTGAAATGATGTTAACTTGCACATTTATACAGAAACTAGCAATTTAAGTGCAATTACTTTAAAAATGGTACACTATATTCCTATATTTTCATGAACAAATATTCAACACTGTGACAATAGCCTAAATCTACACATTATAAACCAATGTTAAAACAAAACCTTGTGATTTCTACAAGTTTCCCTCTTTTCCTTATTGTTTAATTATTAAATTCAAAATATTTAAAGCTGTTGTCTCCTATTTTAGTGTGTTTCTCCATTAAAAATTAGTACAAAGCTATTTCTGAACCATAATAATAATATTGTATGGAGACAATCAATTAAAAATACCAAGATGTATGACAAAATAAGTTTGCATAAAATGTTATGTAGTTTGGTCTACTTTCATAGTGTACATTTTTTCAATATACATAACCAAAACACTAAATTTAATCAACTTACTTTGTTATGTAAAAAGAAGATACTTTCCGTTTAGAATGTGGATTTCAGTCTAAAAACGTATTTCCTCAAAGTATACCGAGTCAATAAATCCTTCAAATCCCAGATTGAAGCACATGACCACCCCTCCCCCTTATTTGTAAATTTCGTGAAATTCGTCTGCTGTGATGTCCATTTCAGTTATCGTCAGTAAATCATAGTGTAAATCGTTTCTCAACAAGTTGTTCTAACTATCCGAACTGCATTTTACCTCACATTTTAATCAAATTGAAACAATTTCCGACGTGAATTTTTGTGTCGTCTGCTACGTAACTCGTGTCCTTATTTTCCAGCGTGAAATTCCTATTAAATTATGTGAAAATAATGTCTTTAAATGCTCGTCGGCATGCTCCGTTTATAATATTCCGTGTCCTCCAGAAATAAATAATCACTGAGATTAAAGATCGTGCTTTATGTAGTATACATCCACACAGAACGAGAGAGACAGAAGACGCTGACAAAATGCTATGAACACGAGCTTCGACGAAGACACCTCAGTGAAATATAAAGTGTTCATTTAATGTGTAACTATAAATAGAGCAAAATGACTAAGAAGTATTTATTTCACACCAAAATAATGTATATGAATTTTTAAAACTAATTTAACAAATTTTTGTCACAAAAATAAAATCTGCAGAGTCCCATTTTTCCGTTTTTTCTCAAAATTAGTGCAAAGCTATTTCTAAATCAATGTGAGACAATCAATTAAAAATACCAAGATGTATAACAAAATAAGTTTATATGGTGGCCTGGTTGGGGGCCGGGCCCTTTTTTAAATAATTAGAATGTTATAGAAACAATAGAAAAGAAACCGGGGAAGGAGGAGGTCTACGGGTATTTTACAATATAAAATAATAGATTTTTACCCTCTGGGGCTTATTGTTTGACATTTAACGTCAGTTTTTTCTATGGAAATAGGGACAGTGCGGGAAAGACCTTCACATTTGTTCTCAGAACAAATGTCTTTTTTATTATTATTATTATTATTATTATTATTATTATTATTATTATTATTATTATTATTATTATTATTATTATTAATCTGGGCAAAAATCTCCATTCCCCCATTTATTTCTGTAAGCCAAAGAGACACTTGTCTTTCACAATCCATGACATTCTGATTGATAAAATTTGTGTCATGTTTTGTAGACGTGCTCTTCAACAGACCATCAGCATTCCAATGGTTACTAACCGTGCTCCCCTTCTTGCTGACTTGTTCATCTATACATATGCGGCGGATTTTCTACAAGAGTTTCTTAAAAAATATTATCACCCTCCTTCAATTTTACGTTCATCTATATACCGGTATTTAGCGTGCTATTAATTGAAAAGTCTTCCCCACTGAACTTGAAATTAGGGACTCTACAGACAGATCGGTCTTCCTTATACCTTGACCTATTTTTTCTATTCTATTATTTGTGTGTTTCAACAATTTACCAGCATCTGCATATACAGTATACGTCTCTCAATTGATCATTTAAGAGCCTGTATTTTCTATCCAGATTTCTTTAATAGACGGTATTTGCTGACTTGGCTACTTAAAAGGGGTTCACGGTTGTAAAAATGTAAGTCATCACTTAGACATTTTAAAGTTGTCATCGTAACTTACTAGAACATTACGGAATATTTTTCACACATGACCATTGATTACTAGTTAAGTTTGTTGTAATTACTTTCTGGGACCATAATTTGAGGGTTCACAGTTCTCAAGGAGCTGCCCACCGCGTCCCCAGGTGGCGGATAGAGGATGCCCTCTCTCGTTGACGGTTGTCAGGTCATAATACGGAAAGCCTTACCGCAGACCACAGTAGCTAGGTAACGTGTTTGGAGAATGCTAAGCTCCTTAGACACCTTTTGTATCTGGCGATAATATGCTGCTAGTAGCCGCTACAAAAGGCTAAATGTTTTGCTCCTACTTATGTCCCGTACTTTTCACTTGCAGTCCAAATTGCCATTTGTTCAATTTTTCTAATTGATTTAGTGTTTATTAACATGTTTTCTTCCTGAATATAGCTGAAACACTGCTCAGATCACTTGACGTAAAGTAAACATCCACTCAATCAATCAATTGTAGCAAGTTTTCCTCGTTCTTACTTTATTATGACTAAGCCTGTATATGACGAATTGCCGGGTTTTAACAAGACTGATATGTCTGGTACCAAGCGATGAGTAAGAGTTGCTTACCCTTTCGAAGCAACTGCACTTGCACACGGTTTTCAGTGGGGTACGTGTCACTAAGGTTTTGGTGTTTGTGTTGTGTTTGTTGTCCCCTCTCTTGTTTAACCATGGTTTTGTCGGTCCATGAATTATTGTCTTTAAAATATCTCCGATTCATTTTTCTTATAGAGGTATCTCTCCTTAAACCCGTAACGGTAAATATAGGAAACATTTGGTCAATATGCAATTGTCGCTCGAGTTATTCCCGGATAATATTACATAATGAAACTAATATACATTGTAAAAAAGAAAACTGCATATAAAATTGTTCTATGCTTTGAATGTATACCACACTATGTTCCGTCCCTAACGTAGTCATGATTTTATAACATTACATGTACATGTGTAGACGGTTAGTACAACTGTGGTTGGTTCTCACTATATTAACGTACCGAAAAACTTATTCGTCTCCTGGCAGCCTAAACCTGGGAAAAGCTTTGTAAACTGGACCCCGGAATTTTTGTTTCTTCACAGTTAAATTTTGCCATTTAAAATTCAAAACTTCTAACGCTTCTAATATTTTTTTACTTGACATACTAATTAAATGGATTCTTATGCTATATGAAGGTTTATTTGAATACACACGTAATTTTGTGGAATTGAAAAAACTCAGTGAAGGGTAATACACTCACCATTAATAGAAACCACTAAATGTCGCAGACAAATTTTCAAATTGAACATAATATTACGAAACAGAGGAAATGATCCACAGAGCCTCGCATGTTCCCTGTTTCTTAGCCTCATACTTATGTTTTATGTCGAGTTAGTTCACTAATATTATCTATGACATCGGTTTTATATGTACACTTAAACTCCACATACAATTTCAACTTTATTTCCACTGCAGAAGCTAACACTTAAGAAAGACTTTTTTATTTCCAGCTTAAAACAGACTGACATCGCTTCAAGTTAAAACACACTCAGTCTGACATCTTCAACTTAAAACACGATGACAACTTTAAATCAGCTGTTATCAAACTTTTTGATAAACAATAGTACCGCGGCAATCATACTTGTGGATATCCTTTTCTCAGAAATCTCCTGGTTGTACTTAGGTTTCATAACAAATATATGGATTGTATTTAGGTACATTTAACATACCTGAAAGCGCAACATGTGGTATGGGAGACAACTCTATTACATTTGTTTGCCTTATTCCTAATGAGCTTAGAAAAGTACTGCTTTTCTGGGTTTAATCACGAGCGCATAGTTTATTATATTATATCATGATGTTCATTGAAGAATAATTTCAGATAAGTGTTGATTCTGTCTGGTTTAAATTAAACAAGTTAATAAATACAGTCATTTTCATTTCATTTTGTGTGTGTGCAGAAATACATGTACACACGCTGGATGAAAAACCACTTTACAAGTAGATAGTATTCTATTACAACGCTTACAAAGTAAAAACAAATATAGTGCAGTTGTACTAATACTACCACACTTACATAATTTAAATAGGTGAAAAGTGTTCATCTACTTCAATGTCTTAATCAAAAGAAGACCGTTTCTTTATATAATTTGGTCCCGCAGTTAATAAATGTACAGGTACAACTTATCAAAAAATTCGAGAGCCCTATATTTAGTTGTAAAACAATCTGCTGACTTGTAGCACGAGATGTTTATCTTCTGACGTAGGAACGTGCATGTTTTTCCAGTTAAAATGACAAATCATACTGTTTTGATATGTTTTTCAACAGTAAATTTTTCCACACTTAATATTTTTATTTACAAAATGTTTCCATCAAATATTGAACTTATCCAAACTTGGCTGCATTAAAATTTGATAGCATAGTAAAACATTTAAAATGTCGTGGGCATTTTCAACACAACTTTGCAGTTTCATGTAAATTAACGCTACCTGAAATGAGTTAGGAGATTGCTGTATTGTACTACTGTAACAGTTATGCCTATTCTAATGCAATAGCAATACAATAAATAAATTCACTAAAATTAGAATATGTTATTTACCGGAGATAACGTCAGCGATTGCGTTAACATTTGACAGCATCAATCGTAGAATTAATGCCATGAAATTATTCACGTTGTCCAATCAGAATGAAGTTACATCAAGAGTATCACCTTATGATTATCGGTGAAAATTTTTCGAAAACAAATCTTATGCAGTCCTAGACCACACCGCTCAAACTATCGGTGATAAATTATCCGGGATTTCATACGTCGTTTTAAATGCCTAACCAAATTTGATTCTGATGTCAAAATACGTGAAAAATCTTACTACGACTTCGCCATAAAGAATATTTATCTTTCATGAGGCCGAATAGTGATATTTATTACTATTCATGTAAAAAACTTTCATTATAATTGGAGTTCTATTATTCTGTCATATTTTAACAAAGAACAAATAGCGTAGTAGTATTATGCATAAGCATATTACATGGCATATTACATGCCATATGCATATAGGCGGGGCTATTGGGCGTTGCTTAATAAATATGTCATGACTGATTTTTTTGGACATCAGGTATGCGCTTTATACAATGCGAAAATATTATCTTACCGAAGTTTTGGTTTAAAGTATACATGACTGTATAGTCTGCCAAAAGGCAGAAGGAAAATGTCAACATGTAGGTTTGGCAATGTTTATTATGTTTATAATGTTTATTAAACTTGTTTAATTTGGGAGGAATTTTTTTAGCACATGCCATTGCCTGATTTGATCTTATTACGAAGTTGGAACAATTAACATTCATAGTAATAATAACAATAATACTGTCTGTGTCATGTCATATGCGAAAATATGTCCCAAGGTTAGAAGGCATAATGCACTTCCCTACGGGTCGTGCATTATGCCTTCTAACCTTGGGACATATTTTCGCATATGACATGACGAAGACAGTATTATTGTATAAATATTAGTTTTACACATGTTGTAAACTCCAAGCGTGTTAGGCACATTATAATAGAATTACTATTGTATTATTACAGAAAGTTTATTATATTGTTACAGATTTTGAGGTTGAATAAAAGACAATTTCATATGTCACGTGGATACGGAGATGCCTGAAACACGATTTTACACTCAACACAGTATCATTATTACTTTCATTTGAAATTTTAATATTATTTCATGATTTGATATTATTTAGCCAAAATATTATTTTAAGGTTAAGCTATTATTATTATTGTCAAATAAACCTCATACATCTGAACAGGTTATCATAAGTAAATAAATATGCTGAACTATAATTAACATCATATGTCATTACATTTGATATTGAATAACTGTACAGTTCATCGTTATTTACTTGTGTTACACAATGACGTACAGTTTACCTGTGATACAGGTAGGATGTATCCTCACCACAGTTCTGCTGGCTACATTGGGTTCTTGTGATGATTACGACAAATACGGTATGGTATTCTATTTGTGTACTTTTCATGAGAAAATGTGATATAATATATTGAACAGATATCTCATCGATTGGATGGGTATATGAAAAAAATACCAGTCGAGAGACGGTAAATTTCCCGAGTCATTGGGTGAGGGAAATTTCGTTTCAAGACTGATATCCCTTCCAGCCCATTAAATATTAGTTTGATTACAACGAATATTTTACTGTTACATTTAGTTAACATAGGGTCACAAATTAATATTGCCTGCAAAATGCATTATTAACTGGCATTGTGTGACTTATCCATCTATTGAAGACACATCAGAATTCAGCAGCCGTTCTAACATCTTCCATATTTAGTTTCGATATTGACTTGCCATGTACCGTTACTATCGACAATAATCCACATGAGTTCCGAATGAAATCTTGGCGCACTGAGGCTGGAGAGAGTCAAAAGTGAATATCAAGGGTAAAAATTGTATATACCTTTTTGTATATTCCCCGGCGGCGACAAAAATTCGTCAATATTTATTCGGGCCATTTATTAAGTGAAAGATGTAGTAGAAATACTACGACAATGAACACATCAGAATCCAGAGCTTTTATGTAAGGTGTAATTATGTACAAAGACACACTAATATTGAATCATGTACATGTACCATATGACCTGTTACATTTGCTATCAACCAAATTCATATTAATATTTAATCTTCTCTTATATTGGAGAATTATTTATATTTTTCTCATAAGGAATGACGTCTAACGTACATTACATATAAAGTTTTTTATACAAAGCACATAAAGGTCCTTCATTCGAATTGAGGGTTTTTGTCCCCCCTTTTATCAGCGAACACAGAACCACTGGCTTAGCAGGATGATAAGTGTTTTCACAAGAAAACATCATGGTATGTCTTTTTAATATCAACTGTACGGATGAGATACGGATATTAAATATATATACTTTTTTAAAATAAAATTTGCAATATAGGTAATGACTAATTATCCTCGGTTTGTTTCTGCAGTTTTGGGGTGTAAAGAAATACAAAATAACACCACGCAGTTAATAGATTGTTCTCCAAATCGATTGATATGGATCAAAAACGTGTATTGGGGCAGGAGCAGGGCCGCGTGTAGCAATAGACAATATGAAGGAATTGGATACCTTACCCAAGCCTTGTCTAAGATGTGCGATAATCGAACATCTTGTGACATACCAAATAAAGCCTCGTCGTCATCATGGTTGACTGTTTATTTTTATTGTAAAGGTAAGTCTAAAAGCCTTGATGTCTAATATACCAGGTTGATAAGTTTATTAATATTATACATTTATTGACTTTGATATAGGTTAATACCTGGTTTTATCAACCCTGAAAAAATTATATCCACCGAGCCAACGGCGAGTGTGGATATTATTTTTGAGGGTTGATAAAACCAGGTATTAACCTATATAAAAGTCGATGAATGTTTTATTATATGACTTTTTTACTTTTACAATGGAAGTCTTTAATAAAAAAGGATAAAAATAAAAATTTATTTCAACATAACAACAGTAGGCTATCACATTTTAAATTTAAATATTCACATTTTCCAATTAAAAGTTATAGTAACATTAGAGCAATTATGAAAAATTGGCAAAAACAGTTCCTGTTCATTAACAGTTGCAGAACTTGTCTGCTGCTCGTCAGCCATTTTGAACCAATGACCACAAAAAGAATGTTTTAAAAGAATGATTTTGATTAACTGATGTTTTAATTCAACCAATCAAATTAATGTTAGTTTCTCCATGGTTGAATTCTATTTTTAACTACTGAAAAGTGATAAATATTCTATTTTTAGCTACTCAAAAGTCAAAACTTTTATATCAGTCTATTTTTATCCACTTTGAGGTTAACACACTGTCTGCATAATACTTTTCATGATACCCTGGGCCAATCAAAATTAAGATAAATGTTAGTCATATAATAATACATTTTGTTTATTGAACCTTTGTTTCACATTTTATTCCTGTTTACTTGGCTCGCCGTGTACTTGGCTCGCCACTCGAGTGTTCTCAAATGTTCGATAATGGATGTCTTTATTTGATGAGGTTGTTAGCTGGGATCAGACGGAAACCGTGCGAGGTTCCGTATTTGAGGATTGATACCTCTTTGGATGTTAAAGACCTATTTGTCATCGTCGCAAACGATTGTTCTGTGTTAAATAACCGATACAAAATGCTCAATTCTTCGTTCGTACCAAACTTTAAATATCTCTCAAGTTTTAGTTTAACCTTTTCATCCATTGGACCAGCCTCTCTTTTCATTGATTTATTCTTTCAATGTTATCTTGTCCTGAATATTTCTAAAATGCATCTCGCGGATTGTTAAGCAAACAAAATGTGGTTATGTACAATTACTGATCTTTAATTATTTTTATACATGTAAACATAATAATTATTTATTATAAATTATATTCATCTGTTTTTCTTTAGAAGTTAATTGCAAAGCTATTCATATTGGACAGGAAGATTTTATATCTTGTGATTCTCCGGAAGAAACTATTGTAGTTGACGACGCTTGGTTAGACATAGATCGTTGTATCAAATCGTCAAATATAACTGAACAGAGAAATGTAACAAAACAAACTTCAGAACTTTGTAATGGTAGACCGTTCTGTATCATAACTTTAAAAAATGGTTCATATCCCTATGCAAATGTCCAGTATCGTTGTAAAGGTATGTTCTATTTTTGCACTACTTACACTTGTGTGAAGTCCATGTCAAAACGCATCCAAATTTGTACGGAGCGTATTTATATTAAAATCTCCAGAGATTGCTTTTTTATTTAAATCGAGTTTAACATCAGTTTTAGCTAATTTTAGCTATATCATGGCGTTCAGTTTTTTTATTGGTAGAAGATATTGTTTGTTTGTTTGATGGTGTTTAACGCCTCTTTCAGCAATTTTTCAGCTATATCATGGCGTCCAGTTTTTATTGGGGGAGGAAGCCGGAGTACCCGGAGAAAACCCCGGACCTGCGGTAGGAAAACTGGAAATCCTTGTCAATTAAGATTGGAGTCGTGTACACCCTGGCTGCAGTGAGAATCGAACCCGCAATCTCAGTGTTGACAGACCACGTGATCAATAGTAGACGAACTACCTTGACCACTCGGCCACTGAGGCCCCTTATTGGTAGAAGAAGCCAATATACTATATGAAAACCGATAACCTTCATCAACTGAAATGTTAACTTAAGATCCGAGGTAAGCACCTTGCTCACAGTAAGCCAGGCACTAGTATGCTATCTTACTGTTTACAACACCTGTTCAATTACCATAGCCACTTGGTAAACTAGGATCTGGTCTAATGTCTGACTGAATTACAAAGGTTTCCGGGTAATCATCTACTATATTGAAAACCACCTATTCAGCACAGAGGTGGCGAGTTCGTTCCTACCTTTATACCGGTGTGCTCGACTTCAGTCATCATTGACAATTAGTGCCAGTTTTATGCCAATGTTTTGCAGTTCTCACTGTTAACTCCGACTTCCTCCCCCAAAAAGATGAGAAGTGTCATTAAATTTTATTCTTACAAATTATATAAATTACATTCAAACAGTCTGTTATTTCAAACGTTGTATGTATTGCAAATTTACACTGTGTAGTATCCCTAAGATTTCGTCATCTAAAAATAATGAATATTTGTTGTGTTTGTATGAACTCCGCTCCTCCAGAAGACAAAAACACCAACAAAAAAACTACGGTAAATTAGGATGAACAAATGCAATCACGTAAGAACAACTATCCATTTTCACGTTTAAAACATTGTGGCCTTATCTGGTCGGTCCGATTTACCGCAGACACAATGTTGGTGTGATGGTGACCTATACACCGCGATAATTAGCTGCACCTGAACTACAGAAAGCCAGTTAGTATAGTTTATTAATGTAGTTTTCAAGACAAATGCTCAATGTCTTTTTTACTGAAATTGGATGTTAATACAGTGCGGTTGGTTTTTGTTACAGATAAAATAGTCCATACGACATCATCACACCATATGTCTACCTTGTCAGAGGAGACTACAGACAAATATTTAATCATAACAAACATGTCGGTGGAGTACATGTCATCAGCCCGCAAAGAAACAACAATAGATCATACAGTGGCATTACATCACACATCATTACATAATACAATGTTTGAACTTTCCACTGTAAAAGACCTTTCATTTAAATATGATACATCTAATCCACAGTATACATTACGTATACACACCCCAGAGGATACGACACGTATGCACGCCCCTCAAGATACGACACGTTCGCACACCCCTCAAGATACAACACGTATGCAAACATCCTCTAGCATTCTAATAGGTCCGGGGCTTTTGACAGAACAAATTAGTTCAAATTCCAAGTCGGGAACTACCCATGGTGTATATTCTGCATCACAAAGTGACCAGTATTCATCAGATGAAGACGCTACAACAAGATCTGAACTGTCTAAATCAACAGATACAACACAGCGAGAAGGATACTACTACAAAGAAACCACAAAGAAACAACAAGAATACTTAACATCAGAACAGCGACAAAATACTGGTCCGTCATACATCGCGAATACAATAAACAGTAAAGCGCCATCTGTCTCGTTAGGATCAACTTCTAAGGATACATTTTCAAAATCAGCACTGGAAACGTCTCGCATCCCTGTAAGTTTCAATGAAATCAGAACAATCAATTATTCCTTGTACAATTTGTTTACAAAATTGTATTCTCCAAAAAGGACTACCATGCAGTTAAAAACGTCGCCTAAACTGTCATACAACTACGAAAATAAACAAATGACGTCAACCGAAGGATATTTTGCGGCAAAAGCATCAGACAGTAGATCATTTTCAGCAGCCAGTAAGTTTCATTGACGTAAATTGACGTAAATATTTTTTTCTTTCTCTAAAAATAAGTTTTATGCTCGACATCATTAACTGCATCAATAAATTTCTCCAAGAAAATTGTGATAAAATGCTTTATGATAAACACTTCTTGACAATTTATCGGTAAACTTTTTTTATTTAACATCCTTAAAGAAAATTCTATTCATGCTGTAATTTATATATATTTAGTGCTTTGATTGGATAAAAACAATTAAATGGCGTCGTCTTAGATAATTTATATATCGATATTTCCTCTGAGCGGACTACTTTTTCGGTATACAATGTAAACAAGATTTAGTCCTCCTAGCGTTTCGTCAGGAAGAGGGGACGATGTTTTCTATGGCGCAATGATTCTGTATTATATCCATTTAGATTTCAAATAAATATATGTGTTTAATTTGTTTTTTTTTCTGTCAATATCTACAGAACCGATTCCCTTGGTACTATGTTTTGCATATTCCTCCGCTTTCCGGCCTAGGTCCAGATGGGTTTCGGTAACTGTTGTTGCTTTATAAAAAAATCGCAATGATTATTTCACAGAATTATAAGGATTAAACACATCTAAACTAAATAAAGTCCGAATGTCAAGTTTGTGAGGGAGTTTACACATTGATAATTTCCTAAAACCCAGTATTTAATCCTATAGTAAATGATGTCATCGGTTTAATGACGTTTACTGTATCTTTATCATGACATACTAGTTTAAAAGAGAAGAAAATTGTTGAATTCCTGAAAAATGTCGATCATTTTCACGTTTTAATTACGATCAACGTCAAACAAAACATCCTATACAGAGAAGTTAAAATAAAATTGTAATAATTTAGAAGTTGAAATCCAGTAACTATGAATTATCTATGTCTTAGTTTGTTTATTTCAGGCCTTATAGCCATATCAGGATCCGTTGTTGCAGTCATTATTGCTGTTGTTTCAATCATCTGTGTTATTAAATGGTAATTATTATAATTATGCTGTAATTTAATATACGACTCTATCACAATTGCGCAGCAGTTAACAATGGTACTTACATCCTCTCAGCCTCGTTGTGGAATAGGTCTAAACTGCGCTTCCAATGACGTGTTTGTTGTTTCTTCACACACACGCTAAGTTGACGAATTCTTAGTAAAAATGTTTTGTTAACGTTTTTTTTTTAAGAACTGTTTTCAAAATTAAGAAATCACACAACTTTTCTAACCTAAATTACAGTACACATTTTATGTACAAATTTGAACATAGAAAACTATTAAAATGCTAAAACATTCAGTTCAATAAAATAATTAACATATAGAAGAGAGGGCGATAGATCAGATTGCTGCCCTCTCATCTATATGCTATTTATATCATATTTCTATTGCGACTTGCTCTGTGTTGGCACGTCTAGTTACGACATGTTATTACAAATGGCAGTACACTGTCGTTAACTTAATACGAAGTGGTAATCTAAGAGAAATAAACATGTTTGGAATTGGTAAACATTGTAGACATCATTACATCTTTTGAAAATGCGCATGTCACGTTTTATGCCTAACCGGTTTTATTCGCATTACATCGATGCTGTCTGTGTTTTTTGTGTTTGGAGGGTGCTTCTTGTTGTAATGTGGAAGCGGAACATATTGTATAATGTACTTCGGAAGTGCCACGCGTCCTCAAGTCATTTTTATAATGCTTTCCAACTAGTTAAATTATTTACAGTATTAGTATCTGTAGTTGCAATTTTCTGGAATCAAACATGTGTGATACATTTGTATCAAGTAAACTCTGTGTTATTATAGTTGTGAAGCACGCTTTAGTAGAAATATCTTATAAAATTCGTAGATATATTTCAAATTGTGTAATCCTACTTTTTTTTTAATCTTTAAACAAGAAGTGTTTAAACTATATGAAGACCTACAATCTAAGTACATACCTGATATTACGTTTAACTTAAAATATTAATTTGTATTTTAGGCGAAAATCTCGTGTCAAGATAGAAGACCTAAGAGCTGATAATATGTGTATCATCAGTCGTCAGTATGACGATGTTTACGACACAAGTAATAATGGCGGACATGACAGTAAAGATAAATACGCCGAGACAGAGCTCAATTGTCAAACGTGGAACCAAAACATTGGGATTGACAATGATAAACAAACTAGAAACGAGTATTCCAGCTTAAACAACACAAATCATCCACATCTCTCGTACACGTTAGGCTCGACTTGGTTGTATTTAAATGACCACATAGATAGTGAAGGAAAAGAAACTCAATCTGAAACTTGCGTAGATAATGTGGACACTGTGACACTTCTAACGAGCACTTAACTAGTTAGCTCATTTCAACCGCAATTCTGGTTTTATATCCATGTTCGGTTTTCGGCGAATGCCTTCGAACATTTTCATCTCGCATTCTAAAACCGAGTTTAACAAAATACAGATATCATGGTTTAATATAGTGCTCAAATACATGATTGTTTAAAGAATATTTTATAGATAGTAATGTTATTTATTTTAATTATTCTGTTTGAAAATATTATTAAACATCTGATACTTATATACTGTGCATACGAGCTTTATAAAATATGTAACCACACGTGACGAGGTAACGGAGATATATATTTGCATTTTCTCTCTTAAATGTTTTTTATTTCCTTATTTGTCCAGTCATGTGCCAGTTCATTTTCCAAATTTAATGTTTATTTTCTTTTATTTGTTTGATGACTATATCTGTGGCTGTCATAGACAGATTTTTTTTAATTCTTTACTTATTTAAAAGAAGCCAACTTTTACAACACTAATCTCGTTGCGTCAATCAAACAATGTCTATCACAGACATTTCTCCTGCTTATTCAGTCAACATTGGTCTGTTAGAAAGACGTTTTCATTGAATTGGTACAACACATGTCTGTTGTAGATTTTTTCGATATATTGGACAAAATAAGATGGCCACAAAGCCGGTCGTTGTTACAGACATTTAGGAGTTGCTCCAAAGTTCTCCATCCGGGTTACAATTTTGTTCAGTGTTGACTTCAATATGTGTTGCAGAGGGATATATTTGCCCATACATTACTTATATGTTTAAATGATGTAATGAGTCAACAAAAATTGTAATTTCCTTTCGTAAATTTGTACATTCACATATCCAGCTATATATTTTTACTCAACCAAATGATAATTGGAATTACTTGTAGCTGTATTTAAAAATAAAACCGCTTTTTGAACATATGTGTTACAATAATGTTGTCTTTTTTTACTTTCCGCAACGCGGGCAAAGTTGAAGAATTGTTACTCGCGTATCAGTAAATAATCCCATTAAATTGACATTTATTGCTGTTAATAAATAATGACGAAAACTTGTAGTATTGCACGTTTAATTTTATTGTAGTTTAAATAATAATTATTAAATGCAGCCATGTTTCCTTATATGCATCTAATGATCCTTTACACATATTTGGCAGCATTCCTTTAAAATACACGTGCCACCACCCCGTTACGTTAATTTGGGAAACCTTCTACATTGCAAAAATTACATGGTAAATGTATATTATTATCTTGGCGATGTAAAGCAAACATCGCGAGATTTAAAATGATTCAAGAGAAGACGAAGAGCGAACAGGTAACCGCAAACCTTGGATACACGAGTGTGAATCTTTAGCTTAAATATTAAGTCGACAGTGATTAGCTAAAGAGTTAAGTAATATAGAAGTGGCGCAGCCTGGCAGATGCTCGGAAGCCAGGCTCCCACTTGTAGTTAAACAAAAGATGACCAGACCTATCGCCGAGATAAGGCGTCCACATCATTCAGACACACTGGATGGACATTTCAGCTACTAAAGTCGTGTCAGGAAGTTATTACCAATTCGGATATGATTTTAATGAGACGAACATTAAATGACGTGAAGACAGTAATTTTGCTGTTTACTTATGCAGTTTGAAACTTTATATTTACATGTATTTCTATTTTTCAGTCTTCAATGAGTTTAAGTTCTAATTATATAAAAAAAACTATAGATTTGTTTCAAATTTCCTGCCAGTTTTATCAATTTTTCAGCTAAGTCATGGTTTCTGGTGTTTATTTGGGGATAATGCCAGAGTACTCTTGGAAAACAATGACTTAAAACAGGAAAGCTTTAATATACTTTTATTTTCGTATTATTACCTTTTATGTTTTATTACAAACTTTAATAATTACTAAATAATTAAAAAGAATCAATGGACTGTAAACTACAATTTTTTAAAATTATTACATGTATAACAACGAACCTATAAATCAGTACAAAATTAGTGAAACAAGGAAATTATAAACTATAAAACCCGTCACCTACTTTAAGTTTCGGACAAGCGGTTCAAAATGTGTCATAAAGTGATAAAAAATTAAACCATAATTGTAAAGATTTATAATTTATTCTGAATGATTACTAGAATGCAACTTTAGTTTTCAAGTAAAACTTAAACTTCATTTGACGACAAAATAAACAAACAGTGTGAAATGTACGGTCTACCAAATTGTACGGTCTACCAAATTGTACCAAATTGTACGGTCTACCAAATTGTACGGTCTACCAAATTGTACCAAATTGTACGGTCTACCAAATTGTACGGTCTACCAAATTGTACCAAATTGTACGGTCTACCAAATTGTACGGTCTACCAAATTGTACCAAATTGTACGGTCTACCAAATTGTACGGTCTACCAAATTGTACGGTCTACCAAATTGTAAGGTCTACCAAATTGTAAGGTCTACCAAATTGTACGGTCTACCAAATTGTACGGTCTACCAAATTGTAAGGTCTACCAAATTGTACGGTCTACCAAATTGTACGGTCTACCAAATTGTAAGGTCTACCAAATTGTACGGTCTACCAAATTGTACGGCCTACCAAATTGTAAGGTCTACCAAATTGTACGGTCTACCAAATTGTAAGGTCTACCAAATTGTACTGTCTACCAAATTGTACGGTCTACCAACATCCGTCACATGAATTACATTGCACTTCTCTATAATGTGAGAATGTTTAAAGTTTACATGCAATATTTTGATCTTTACATATACGCCTATTAATAGTTCATTTGCGTGAGTCCCCTATTTTTTCTTTAGCTTTATCTAGTTATCTAGTCAGCACTAGAACCAATTAACAAGTTCTTGAGTGTAAGTGTGTGTTTCTTGACTGAAACAAAAAACAGTTTACTTAGCCTTTCGTAGCAGCTACATTGGGCCTACTATTTTCTAAATCTACCAGAGAAGCTTAGTGTGTTGTGTAGTGTAACAAATGGCATGTTTGCTCCTGACTGCATTTGTGGTTAAATTTTAGCAAGGTGTTCGTTATCGATTTAAAAAACGAAAGTGTAATTTATAGATTTCTCTTATCTTGTTAAAAAGGAAATATTTGCCAGTACATGCACAATAAAATGTCTTTCATTTTGTTTAGTTTCTGTGTTGTATGTACAAATATGAGAATCTTCATAGTATATGGTAAGTTAAAAATCGTGAATTTAGTTAATTCTTTTGCACAGCCGTGTAAACTCGATAAGTATTTAGAGATTGATAGATATTTTTGCAGTATTATAAATCTATTGAATGTAAAGGCTCCTGTCTAGGATTTTAGTGAATGGACACAAAAATACCAGATATTAATAAAGCTATAAACTAATACAGCTATTTATCGGAACATACATACATTACTAAAATTTTTCCAAATATGCAAATTTTCTCTTTAGCGGGACTTGAAACCAAATAATGCATAACAAATTATCGTCAAATGTTAATTTTTAATCTTATAAGGCTACAGTTAAAACAGATGAAGGCCTTCAACAGTAGCTTATCTTCTTAATTTGTATCTCTTTGGTATAGCCATTTCAATTACACTATAAAATTTAGTATAAAACTTGACTAAATTATATTGTATTTAGTAAAAAAAGAACATTGACGAAGGACGTGGAAATTTACCGTTAAAACTAAATGTCATTTTGACGTGTCTTTAACTTGCGTGTCTAAACTTGAGACTTCGCTGTATATCATTTATCATTAGCCACGGTTTAATCCGAAGCTCATTTTATTTATTATAAACTGATTTGTTGCCAATGGGTAGATGCCTCTGCTGATGAACCGTTATTCCTTAAAGTTTAAGTAACACGGTAGTAAATTTACTTCCAATTAATGTCCATAATATTTTTAAAAATTCTTAAAAGTTTTGTTTGATTTCGAAGGCGTAATTGGAATACCGTCTTGGAATTTGGTGATAGAATTCTAATTATTTACCGTTCTACTACACTTGACTGGACCACACCTGATAAGTCTAGCATTGGCGTACTAAATATACCCTGCAAAAAAACGCATAAAGAACTTTTTAAGACTTTATTAGATGTATTTTAAAGATTTTAGAGTAAAAAACATAAATATTTACAAAAATGTTCTTGATTGAAAACAAAACGTACAATTCATTCCTTTTAGATTGGTGAATTATTACTGTTCAAAATACTTCCCGTGACGTTTAAGATACCATATATTGCTACACAGAGCTGCCAACATTGCTCTGCAACTCCTTGGTACATAGTCAATCAATATTACAATTGGCTCTAAATAAACACTTGATCAGCGCGCAGGGTGAGGCCAGACATTGCCGTTGGAACAACTCCTTCTGTCGGTCAATTAGGTGAGGCTGTCCATCCCTCAATCGTCCTCCTCTAAATAATAAGGAGTCGCTAGATATAGCAAAACAATTTCAAGTGGCGTTAAAACTAATTCAGACTTAATAACTTGTTACTATTTCTCTTTTAACCTCTGCCAATAAGAGAAATAAAGATATAATAGTAAATTGTTACAAAACTATTTGATTAAAAATACATATTCTTAATATATATTCTTATTAGATACATATTAGATACTTATTAGATACATATTCTTGTCATTTGTATATATGCCTTGAATAAAGACGGCAGTGGTCGTCGAAACGTCGGCAAAATATGGAGTTTTTATTTATTATTGTATAGTTTTTGATTAAAAATACATTCAGCTGGCATAAACCGTTGATAATGTAACGATGGCAAATAGTGGGATTCGTGCAAAAAATTGCAAAACCGTGTCAGTCTTTAAATAATTATCTTTTCATTTTTATGTTTATTTACTGTTTTTGTAATTTATTATTTATTACAGAACTAAGTTGTATCTAATTCAGTTTATTAGGAAAATCATGTATGTGTCCTACAACAATGTAGTGTGTTGTTGTTTGCTATTGATAACTGAAAATGCCTTCATTGCCTTAACAACATTATATTATAATAGAAGTAAAGAAATTTCTTAACTTAAGAGACCAATTGTTTGATTGTCTTGTATAGGTTTGTTGGTTGTGCGAAGTATTAGTGTAGCGACTGCAAAAAGAACAACGGTGCCAACAAGTAGTGGAATCCATGGGACTAGTGGTCAAAGCAAAACACCAAGTCTAACGTCAACTAAAAGAGGTATGATTTAACTCGCTTAGTAACATTAAAGTACGTAAACGCCTTATTTTAGGACATTGTGGAGGGAGTAAAAAAATTTTCCTACTAGGACTTAAATAGTTTCGAAAACATGTTTATTTCTAAAATATTAATATTGATAGGGTAACCCACTCTTGGCTGTGCTAGCTGATTATCACGCGGAACGCAAAATAGCGAACCAAAGTTGATAACGAGTTCAGAAAGTGCTAACCACCTTGCACGATAGAGACGTCTATTGTCGATTAAGCAAAAAGTTACATGTCAGTGGAAGAATCTTCAACAAGGGATTTTGTTTTGCTACATAAGACGCCATACTTTTTCACTGTCCGATTTTGTTTCCCACTTGTCCTCCCCATTTTTCGAAAAAAATCATAACGAAAGGCTTTGAATTCAACCTGAAGCATAATAATATTTTAATTTTTTAAAATAAGTCTTTTTTCAGATTCAATAACATCAATTGGCAAAATTTATCCTTCAATACCCGAAACGTCAAAATTTTTTTTCAGATATCGTCGCAAGGTAAATTTGAAATTGGTTAAACATTTTTAGTATCTCATACTTTTTAAGTTTAACCTACATTGTTTGATAGAATGTTGAGTGAATTTTGACATACCCTTATTGTCAAACTTTTAATTTTATATGTTTCAATATCTGATTTAGTTATCTGTTATTACATGTCGTATAGATGTACAAAAAAGATATAAATTTGAATGGTATGTGTTATCTTCAAGTTCAGATATTTTTGACTCGTAGTACTTCCCATTTTCGATAATAATTTATTGTTTGTCAACTTGTTTCTTTCACTTAATGTAGATGAAATATTGCTCGCTAGATCGTAAGCAACCAATGAACCAAAAACTTATTATCAGTTTTATGTCTTGTCTCGTACCGACAGAAATAAAATAAAAACACAACACAAATCAAAATTAATATAAATCAACCTTAGATAGTAGGCTGGTCTTCATTTAGTTTGGGACGTACAGTTATATGTGTATAATTTAGTGAAATGAGATATTCAGAAAAACTTAATAGCGTCATTTCCTACACCCACAGAGACATTTTAAAGTGTTTGTGATTTTTTGTGGTGCGTCTTTCGCGGATCATTCACTACACAATAGCAACGAGAGACATTTAACAAAACTATTGTGGTTGAATTAGGCAGAAACTAACTGTGTGACACTTTATTTGTATTTATCAACCTACAGGGATTGTTATAAAAAAATAAGAAATAAGCAATAGCAAAACCAAAATCATCACCCTTGACATCCATTTTTGTTTATAATAGTCTATTTTCTTTTACATTCTAAAATAACAGTGGGAGTTAGTCACTACTATTGATCACGTGTCTTTCATTACTGAGGTTGCTAGCCCGAGCCTTACAACAGTCATGGTGTGCTCTATTCCAATCTTAATTATTACCAGATTTCCTGCTTTGTACCATGGTCAGTCCAAGTTATAATTTTCAGCACTCTACAAAGATAGATTAAAATAGCAAAATTAATACAAATTGACACGAGTCAGTATGCTGGCCTTCATTTAGTTGGAGAATATTAGAGTTAAATGTGTATTATTAACATTACATTCAGTGAAAGTTTAGTGTTTAAAAAACAATTCTCAAGAAAATTGCTGTAATTAAAAAAAAACTAATTCAACAGGTAATAGCGCGAGGTGCAATTGTCTACACTCTGGAAGACTTTAAATTTTTATAATTGTGTGTTGTGTTTATCTTTCGAATCCATTTAGGGCACGTAAATAACGACAAGACTTAATAATACAATAGTACATCGCCCACAGGGACATATATACCGTCTCTGCCAGTTCAAGTAAATATTTCCGGCACTCCTTATAGGTAGTTTAAATTTGCGAACGACACAAATTTTTTTTTATGTAGGAATTAGGATATATATTAAAAAGAAATAAATAAAAAGTAAAGTATGTTTGTACACAAAAAGGTTTTTTTCATTTTTCATTTTCTGAGTACTTCAAACCGACAGATGTTAAAAATATACAATGCTAATGATAGACATGGGTAGCTCTATTTTTAAATGCACCCAGAGATAATTTTAAGTTCACCTTTGTTTTCCAGCTTCAAAACCGTCAACGGTAAAGATTGAACATTCAAGTTCAAAAACGTCAGATTCTGTTTGGAAAACCTTACAAGGTAAATTAAGACAAAGAACTTCTGAGGTTCCAACATTTTTCTCTCGTGGTTTTTTTATTGTGGTTCTTCTTTTTATAATCATACAGGGTAATTAAATAACTGAAAGTTTTAGTAAGAAGAATCTTCTACAAAAGAGAAAAAATTATTGCAGCATAATTATATCAACGGGAGTTTGATAAAAAAAAATAATAAAACCACTTGACATGTTTAAAAGGCAGCGAAAAATTTATTTGACGATTGTGTCCTTTTCATTCCTTTCCTCTTGAACTCTTTCCTGAGCAATACTTGGGTTATAGTATATACACTGTGATGCAGGTAAATATGTGTAGCTCTTGTAAAAATAATAACAACCCACACCGTATTCTATATGCAACCTGAACATAATTTTACATAGATCTTTCTTTTTCAGCTTCTAAGATATCAACGGTCAAGATTGAACTTTCCAGTTCAGAAACGTCATATTCTGTTTGGAAAACCTTACAAGGTAAATCAAGACAAAATACTTTTGATACTTTCTCCCACTCCTTCTTTTCCAAGGAGCCATAAAATCAATTTTTGGGTCAATAAGGATACGTTAATAAATGTGAAGGTATTGTAAGCACCACCAGCATAAGAGTTATGATATAAATAATCAACTTTTGGTTCATGGTGTTAAACGCCTCTTGATGCAATGAGTAACTCGATGGATGTCAAATTAGAGGCAGACACTGCTTACTAGTCCATAGCACCTGAGTACACACATGGTTTTTATTTGGTTCGGGTAACTATCTTTGCTTTTGTGTTGCGTTTGTCTACATCCGGATTTGTAACTGTCCCTTGACTTTGGCTCTTGTTGATCGGTCGGTTTTCTTTGCTATTTTTCTTTTCAACTATATCATGGAGAAAACCCCGCCTTTCGGTAGGAACACTGGCAATCCTTGACAGTGATGTTGGAGTCCAGCACTATCTGCCATTAGTGAGACTTGAACCCGCAACCTCACGTGATCTACAGTAGACTATGTTTATATATGTTTATCAGACTGTTTATGCAGCAATGTTAAGAATAATATAAATTATTCTTCTCTTCTAAGATAAAAAAGTGGATTGTTCTCTTATCATGGTTATACTATACACTTGCAAATCATCAGTGGTTTAATACAGGCACATGTAAATATCTAAGTGTATATCTCTTGTGTGAAAATTAAATTTAAAAATAAACCCCACTTTTTCGAAAGATTTTGAATGCAACCTGATATTTTTCAGCTTCAAAAATATCAACGGCCAGGATTGAACTATCCAGTCAACAGATGTCTTATTCTGTTCCGAGATCCTCTTAAGGTAACACGAGGAACTTTTGAATGCTTTGTACAATAAAACTATATTTCCAGGTTAGAATAAATAAATAAATAAATAAATAAATAAATAAATAAATAAATAAATAAATAAATAAATAAATAAATAAATAATAAATCGCTTCAAAAACATCAACGGTACATTTATTGAGCATTCCCATGAATAGTCAGAGAAATCGGAGTTATCACTCTTTACCAGCAAAATGTAACTATACCTTAAGTAAACAAAAATCGGGTGTAAACACATTAAAAGCTCGTACATTTTATTATTTTACAGCCGGAATAATCGCTGGTTCGGTTTGTGGATTTTCTTTACTTGTAGTATCAGTGTTACTGATAGTAATTGGCAGGTATATATAATGTTATATTTTGTAAATCTTCAACTATATATGTATATATATTAATAAACTTCTGCTTTTAAAAAAACTAGCATGAATTGCATATATCAAAGAAAAATCTTTTGTTAGGGCATATATGGAAAATAAGATTAAGACATCTTCCATTCCAAAGGCATTTCATTAATACAAGGGTAATTAAAATAGATAAAATACACTGTAGTTAAAGCGGATATGAATTCTTACAAGAAAGTTTAATATTTACTTGACCATAAGGTAAAACTATCTAAATAAGTGATTTAGTTTATCCATCGATGTTTATTGTCCAGCAAGCAAATATATTATATCTTATTGTTGCAAAAAATCGATGTTTTACAGTGTATTTTGATTTTTTTTAAAGAAATTGTGAAATGTGCATTTCAGACACAGACTGTGTTGTTCGAGGCGTACTAAAGATATAATGCGAAATCCGCTTACTACAAGATCAAATCCTTTTTACGATTTTAAACCGGAAATTATTCAGCCAAATGCAGTTCAAATAATAACTGTCGGTGAAATTTCAAAAGATCTATCTAGAAAGAAGAACAGATGTTCGTATGAAAATACTGCAAGCTTTGATCAAAATTTTAACGCAACAAGACCAAAGAAAAGTCAGTCGGAGGGTCCGTCGTACACCGTGCCAGTTTATGATATAGAGAAAGATGACGGTGCATATGATCACATCAAAACAAACAAAATATGTTATCCTATTGATTTAACGTATGATGTCGCCTATGGTGGAACAAATGATAACTCCGATATTAACATTGATTTCAGATTATACGACCATACTGGTAGCAGCCAAATCCGTTCTGATACGGACGAAACATATGATCATACATATGGTCCAACAACTGAGGATGACTATGATATCACTGTAGGCTTCAAAACCAATACACGTAACAAACCTGATTATATGTATAACTAACTGCAAATTTCTATTTTGCTTTCATCTTATCCATAGTGATACAGTTCTCTTTATCAGCTAGTAAGAATTATAATAGCACATGTTAAACGAATGTATTACAAAACGATAATTATTTAAAAATCAATTTTTGATAACGATAAAACTGTGTTATTATGCAATGTTTTATAAAAACATTATAAACAATATATTTTTCCATATAAATCGTTGTGATTTTATGCATATACTATTATATAAAATTAAATGTTAAATTTCCGATGCCCAGTAAAAATGTTGATTCACTAGTGTCCTTAATAGTTTTACAATTTAAATAATCTTCCTACATGTATATAATAGCACGAGATATGTTATATTTACATAAAATGTATTATATTATTTATACTGCCCTTAAAACGGTTATTGTATTTGATGTTTGCTTGAATAGGGTTTAACTCCGCCTTTACCAATTTTAGCTATAACATGGCGGCCAGACTATATCTGGAGAAAGCCAGAGTACCTGTTAATTGTTTACCTTCGGCAGGAAAATTATATTCCTAGTCAATTAATCGTGATTTATGTAGTATATAACGAACATCCTTAATCTATAGGCTAAAGATGTATAAATATAGCATTTTAAGAATGTATTTTAAAAAAATCTATAAAAAAAATTCAAATATTTTAATATAATTTTTTTATCATAGTGGCCATATGTTTTAATAAATAGATCACATTAAGACAATATAAATATACTCACTCAAAAAAGAAACGCAAACACAAAAATGGGAATTTTACTTCATATATTATTTTAACAATTTATCATATAAATAATTGATACAGAAATGTAAAAATTGGTACACTTCTTTTTCGTGAGTTCGTTCACCATGAAATATAACATTTTGTCGCATATTGTCAATAAATCTCGCAAAAAATGTCAGTATCTGTTATGTTCTCCATTTGCTTGTAACACAACCCTTACTCTTTTTGGCATGGATTCAATTAAACATTGAGTACGAACACGCGGTATCCTTTGCCATTTATACTGAAGTGCTTGATCTTATTGTTGCAGATTTTTCGGTGGTGGTTGGCGTAGGGGCACGCGCCGATCCAGTTCATCCTACAGATATTCAATTTGGTTAAGATCCGGATATCGTGATGGCCAACGTATCACATTGACATTCTGTTGCTCTAGAAAATCTACTGTTACACGTGCTGTATGTGGTCGGGCATTGTCGTGTTAATTACGGGCAATAAATGCGGCCGTATAATTTCGTCTCTGTACCTAACAGTGTTAAGATCGCTATGGATATGTATCAGCTGTGTGTTCCTGACGTAAGAAATAGCGGCCCACATCATAACACTGCCTCCGCCAAAATTGTCTCTTTCTACAATACAGTTTTACGCCAAACTTTTATTTCTGCGCCCGTATACTCGTATGCGACCATCTCGCGTTTCAAGCTGAAAACGTGACTCATCGCTGAACCACATTCTCCTCCAGTTCTTAAATTCCATACACGAACGAAAGTACACCATCTAACCCTTGCTCGGCGGTGTTGGCGTCTCAGGTTTGCTCCGACGTAAGGTCTTTTTACCCGCCATCCATGAGAGCGTAACCTATTGCGTTCTGTCTGTGGTGATATACGGCGCATCCCAGGGACGTTTACAGCTGTTTCTGTTGGAGCAATAGTCCGGTTCCGTGGATGGAAAAATCTAATGTAACGATCCTGCACCAGAGTTACGCGGACGCCCCAAACTACACGGTCTGTCGTAGTAACAAGCTGCTGGTAGCGTCTCTAAAGGCTTGAAATTGTGCTACGCTGAACATTGTACGTTCTGGCAACCGCATTCTTTGATTCCCCGGCCTCGATTCAACCGATAACGATATTCCGGGTAGCAGCATCTAACCTTGGCATAGTGTCACCTCATCAGAATTTTATTTTACTAATGCATTCAAGAAAAAAATAGAGGGGTTTTATACCGATAATATGAGTTAAAAAATACCCATGATTTGTACGTAATTCATAGTGCGTTCCAGATTTCGACCACAGTCGTTCACGGGTGAATGAACTTAAATGTTTTCACCTGGAAACCTTTAATTAAGGTGTAATTGGGTTGTTGTGTATATATATTTGAATATTTATAGGTAATTTGTCCGCAAAAAAAAAGATTTGAAAAAATGTATCCGATGTTGCGGGGTTTTTTGAGTGAGTATATTTTTAATATAAGATTCACTGTAATTAAACAAAAAAACTCGGCTTGAAAATAACCTTACCCCTATCGGAATAAGAAGCCGATTTGGATCATGAATGGACATTTTACAAAAGCGGTATTTACTTACACTAACTAGAGGTTATTGATTACATATCACATTGTTTGCAGGGATATACATGTAGATTTAGGGACGTACAAACTGTATGGTGCAAGTCTATAATAAAAAAATACAGTAAGGTTTGACTTGAATATCTGTGACAGAAAAAAATTTGCTGATTCCGTTCACCACTGTTTGGGTTGAAGGAAAGGGGCGCTTTGTGGTGGAGAAATTGAGAAATTCATCTACTATTAAAAGTTTATACATTCAGGTGATACCTCATTCTTAACTAACGTCATATTAGTGTCTTAGACAAATAAATAGTTTATCCACATAGCATTCTGACAAATATGAAAGATATCAAACCAAACTGAAATAAATTGTATTCAAAAAGTGAACGGGGTTAGGCAGAGTAAATTATATTCAAACCAAAACCAATAAGTATTATGTCGTTGACAAAAATGGTTGAAATCAAAATGCTTTAAAATCTTAGAAACAAATCTGCTGAAGGACATCTCGCGGACTGTGGCAACATCTTATCTGACACCTGAGGATGTGTTGAACAGCTTTATGAGTCGCGTATTGGGAACCCTTGTTTTTCTTTGTGGATAGTTTGATAGAAATATTGAAGAATGGAGTGATTGAGCTGGTAAAGGTAAATGCACAGAGGAATCTTAATTCAATTCATTTTATAATATTCACAAAAATATACATGAGGTAACACTATTGTTGCATTTTTCTTCTATACCATCCCCTTTGAAATTCAAAGTTCGTGTACTTATATGAGATAATACAACAGTAAAGTCGTGATTTTCCTTACAAAGATCGAATAAAGAATAAACTATTCCTGGCAACTGACCAAATTAAAGAACCATTCAATCTGGTAGCAATACGTGTTACCTGATCATGTGACGTAACGTATTTACAGTGAACAGAATATCAAAGGTAAGTCGCACATTTTTTATGTTAAATGTTATTAACGCGTACGTGATCAAAGTTATATTTCTGTGTATTTTCTCTTTAATTATTCACGATTTCTTAAATAGCTAATCCTGAACCGAAATAACTATTTGTGTCGCTAAATATAGAATTAATAATTCCTATGACTATTAATAGTAGCTGACTGGTGGCTATATTTACCTGTCATGTGAATGTATGGGACAGTTTTCAGTGTGTTGTATGGTTTGTGTACTGTTCATCATTAACCAATTTGGGCTATGCGCGTGAGATTTAATTATGACTGATTTATGTTTAAAGTTTTACCGATTTATTGATAACGTGCAACGAGAAATTTGCAACACTGTTGGCAATAATTAAATAACTGTATTTTGTAAATATGTGATGTCGAAATGGGTGGCGGCGCTCTTTATATTTTAATTTAAGGGCATTTAAATGATTCGTAGCATTTTACAAGTATTAAAACTCATGCAAGAGTATTATGATCGCAAGCTTCCTACAAATTGTATTTCTGACTTAAGTTACAGTGTATTTACAAAAAGGTATGATTAATAAACTGAACAGTTTGCTTAACAAATAACAGTTTATACAGTATTTTAAAGGTACGCTTGTGATTGTGGCCTATTTTGCCTTTGAAAACATGTATTTTTTCAAATGAATGTCTTATTTACATTGTAAGTTAACGTGTATTAAAAAAAGGTATTATTGATAAACTGAACAATTGGCTAAATTCGTTGATGCTGTTTGGAGAATAAACAGTATTTTGAGGAAAAGCGTTTGTTGGCCTATTTTGCGGTTGAAAACATATAAATACATATCGTGAAAATAATGACTTTTGATTGGCTGGAAAATATAATCAATCAGAGGATGGGTAAAAAGGATCGTCATGGAAACAAAATCCTTTGACGTCATATAGTACTCTAACTAAACTAAACTAACAGTTTTTATGTTGATCTTTTTTTGCAAAAATGTCTAGTTAAACAAAAATAGTCGAGTTGTTATGGTTGGAATTTATTTATAAGTAGTAACTAAAAAACAATATTTTCTCCATCGAGGGATAACACAATTTCCGTTGTGCACATTACGCGGATTATACAATGTGGAAAACGGAAATTTTGTTATCCCTCGATGGAGAAAATACTTTCTTGTTGTAGTTAATCCTTAAGTATCTTGTTCATAAATGTTGTTCCAGACTGAAATTGATTAAATACACACAAAACAATCCAGAATGTCAACGTTTGCGTGCTTCCTTCAGGAATGTACAAAAGGTGTGGAATTCTGTGAATTCCACAGCGAAAGATGTCGGGACTGCAGAGATTATGAAGATCTTTGTTTTAAAGATAATTTTCATATCTCAAACTGTTCCGGCTTTTGTTTAGGTAAGACATTAAATTATTTTATTATATTGCATTTGCTGAACCATAGATAAAATAAGTCCTCACTCTCATGTATATATCGTTGTGATGTCCTTTTACAGCTGCCATTTTTTCAACTCAGAAATCCCTCAGAGGTGCATTAATCGGTCCTTTTCAGTATAAAATTATGTTTAATCATTAAATAAAAAAGCAATGGTCGTTGGTTTTTATTTGAATGGTGTTTAATGCCACTTTTAGGCGACCATTTTTAGGGGGGATCCCGTATTTCGGCAGGAAATTGGCAATCCTTATAAATTAAAGTTAGAGGCGAGCACATAGCGATAATCTTTCATTGGCTATAAATATGGTGTTTTTGTACTCGCATTTCTTATTGTTTCTAACAATTTATATTTTCTTCCATATACACTATCCATTATCCTCCATTAGTAATAAACTTTTTTTTCTTTTCAGATGTACTGAAAAAGAACTTGTCAGTACCAGTTCTTTCCAACTGCACATATTCAGGTGAGTACAATATAATGCTGATATACACAAAAATGCCTTATACAGTGCATGAAATACATGTAATGATAATTAAATTAATGTCTCAGGAATGCAAAAAAAATATATAGAAAAATTAAAAAAATAGTTAGTCAGTTTGTTAAAGTCATTGGAATGTAAAATCTCCCATTTAGACACTTTTTAGTAATATCAGGTGAAAGTATTAGTAACTAGATGCAGAAAGCTAAAAATCCCTAGTACTAAAAACATATTTACAACTTGAAAAAACAAATTATAAATCAAAATTCCGGATACATTTACATTATTTCGCCAGTGTCTGCTGGAAGACCACGACACATTTCTGAACCGTCTCTTTAACATCAGAAAACTGAAACATATATTTATGAACGAATACCTTACAATTCTCAAAAACACGTGGTATGTATTTACCCAACACGCTTGTTTATGTCAAATAATTGCTACAATTATTCTTTTATCATACATTTAGCTTTGATATAGATGATGTTCCCCGTGTGAAACCACGTGGGAAAAAAGGGGGGGGGTAACTAGGGATACTTCTCGGTACATGTCTGCGGACGGAGATTTGAAACCCACCCTATTAATATATTTTCGGACGTTATAAAACGGGAACTAATCATATATTGAATTATTAAATCAGACCTATTCATATATTTATTTCTGCACATTTCCTTTGACAAAATAGTACAGTCACTCCAAAATGATCAACTGATGTTAATGGAACACTTTGTAAAGTCACTGTGGTTTTACATAGGCTTAACATGCTTAAGATGCAAATTGAGGCATTTATATATTTAGATAAATTACAACTACCCAATGATATATTTGTTAATAAAAAAAAGCTACCTTTTCATATATTTTGGAGCGGTAAAAAAGTGACCCATTCGGGACGCGCGTCCATCTGTATTATAAAATTAATTTATTGAAATGGTATACGATATTCATACCGTGACTGAATAGAGGGTTTTGGTATCAGTACTGACACGTTCTTTGATGCACTAACAAATATAAAGACGCAAGAATATTGGAAATAACTCTTGACCAGAAATGTATGATAATGAAAATATTACACGGGGTGTTCCATACCAGGCCCCATTTCATTCTTGGAATAATATGGCATCCGATATTATACAATTATCACCCTAGATGATATGTGACCCGGTGATTTCTTTCCCCGAGATAGTAAGGTCACCCGGGTGACCTTACTTATCGAGGGGAAAGAAATGCCGGGTCACATATCATCTAGGGTGATAACTGTTATATCGAATATTTAAATGAAAACAATTCAATATTTGCAACATATTTTGGACATTTTAACCTTTTTCCACAGGAAAAAATCCAGTCCATACAATGTAGACAGAAACATGTTAACATATACTACTGTTTTGTTTGAATGTTTTATTGTACGTACATGTACAATTATCCAAATATCTCGTGCAAAATGTATTTCGACACCTAAATTTTTCAAATATTTTAATTTCTTCACATTAAACAGCTCTGTAGGTCGGGCACTGGGAACCGTCACAGTATTGTTACAGCTTATTAATAAAATAGGTCAATGCATTGATTATGTCAATATAGTATTGGTATATGAATGGGCCTGGTTAATGAAAACTAGGTCAATTAATAGAATATGTTATCCATTTCATGGAATATTTGAATGGATGGAATCCGTCAAGCAATTGGATAGGTCAGTGTACTGAATAGGTGAATAAATGGGATTGTCAATGAATATGATTGGTCAGCTGAACCAATCGTTGCCTTACCGCAAACCTTTGTGAGTAACGTGTTTGAAGAGAACTAAGCTACTTGCACCATATAAACCCTTAGTGCAGATTTCGAAAATAAACGCTTCTTGTAGCCGCTACAAAACGCTAAATTTCCGTCCATATCCAGTGTTCCATATTTTTACCGTGGCAGACATCCCTCTACCAATTGGTTTGTTGTTTTTTTTTTAACTTATTCTTGTCCTGAATATGGCTTAAATATTGTTCGCTGGACGTTTAGGAAACATGTAGTTTGTGGAGATAATTACCATTGAACAATTGATATGTGCATAGTGTATACTGAAATATAAAGGACAGAGCGAAATGCATTATGAGTTATAAATCATAAACAGATTAAAATGAGAAATACTTAACACAATCCCCACAAATACATTAAACAATAACGATAACTTTAAACGATATCATCATTATTATTTGTGTATTGTATCATTGCAGATTACTCCTACTTGTCTGAATGGCACCATCTTGTAATAGAGATTTCATTAACTCTTTTCTTTGTTGTCGTCATTGGCTTGATCTTTCTAGCAAGGTTTCCGCCTCTTTTCGACTTGCTTCGTCGAATCAATGGCCGACATAGCAAGGATGAAAGTGATCTGTCGACCATTGATTGTGAAAGTATTTCGTCACATCAACCCTTGTTAAAACAGAATCAGAAAGCAGGTAAGTCAGAATTAACTTGACTCGGTACTCCGACTTTCTACCCCACTTAAACTGGACGCCATGATATAGATGAAAAAACAATGCTTAAAGTTGCGTTAAGTTAAGATTACAATTTGATGTCATGGACGTTCTCTTATATATGTCATTATGTTTTCGTTTTTACAAGAACAGCACATACTAGTATACTGATACATTGTGATCTGTTGTTGCTTTATGTATTTCATAGCATGCTTTAATTAATTTAGACTTGTTTGAATTGGAGGTTGAAGCTGAAGTACCCGGAAAAAACCCGGACCTTCGAAAGGAAAACTGTCATACAGTTTCCACGATCATATTCTTTTGTCAAATATGAATGTGAATTGTTTTCTGTAATGTGTTGATTTCATTGTTACAAGTAACAAAATTATTTTACTGGATGAATTACCGTAACCCTTTAAGCGCTTCAGCCAACAATGTTTCACTTCAGATCTGTCATATTAAAATATGTAACACAGTCGGTAAAATGGGTATCTTCTTCAAAATCCTAAATTTATATTGTTTTACATGCTGTGTATATTTAATGGCTATGTTTTACGTCTGTCGAAGGATGCAGGTAAACAAGTGCTTGCTCCTTATGCGCGCTGAAGCAAAATTTTTAAATTCTGTGCGCCGTAGATTATTTGATAACTATACATTTATCTATTTTTTATAATGGGGCAATTATTCACGTCCTATTCACGGCTTTATTATAACATATAAATTTATAGGTTTTCTATCGTTTTTAGTTACCATTTTGAAGAATCAGACTGATGATGCCAGTAAACAAAGCTTACAACATGCAAATGGAAACTGTGGTTTTACCCAACATAACCAGATGAGTAATGCCACAAAGGACGAACCCTCTTTGTGTGTAAGTGGCAGAAATGCAAATGAAACAACCACATAACCACGTGTTCTTTAACACAAGTTAATTCAAAACACGTTTCAACGATCAAAGGTCAAATTTTCGGTCAAATGTGCACTAATGAAAATTAAAACTATAAAAGACCGAAAACAGAGAATAAGTGTATGGTTGAACAGTCCAACTAAGTAGTTACCATAAAGTCCAGTTCAAATCAATAATGATTATGTATTATTTCAAATCGATGCGAGTAGAAAATGGTTTGAGTTAATTCCAAGCTAGCATAAATGCATCAAAACCTTCTCTCAGCATTATATACTGTCAAATAAAAATAACCAATTGTGTATGAATGAGGTCCCATAAAGGTGCTTTATGTGACTCGCTGATTAAATGGTTGCTAAACATCCAAGTGAGGAGGACTTAATATATATCTATCGATTAATAAGTGAACAAATCAGATGGTAAATTGAGATGCCTTACAAGTATAACACCCACTGTGGTCCGCGACAAGATTAGTTATAATCTGACCACCTAATATTCCAGGTACGCTATCGACGCTTCTGTGAGTAGATCCAAGAGAAACGTACTGAACATCTAGTTTCCTACCTGATAAATGTAAAAGTTGCAGTAGATCTTTATATCTTCTGTTGTTAAACTCGTGCCTCCTCGTCTAATAAAACCTAGACGCCACAATATGGCTGAAATAATCGAATTGATGAAAGTGGCGATAAACACCATTCAAACAGACATATGTTTGCATGATATAAAGTTTTTGAATTTTTTCAGTTGTTTTCAACAATGACAACATAAGCAATGTTCCTGAACCAATGACTTAAATATTTAAAATGTCTTATTCTAGAAATTTTACGCTTATATACCTGGTGAAAAATATTTTGTGCGTAAATAAACAAGGAAATGTTGTATAATACAAAGTTATGTTCTCCAGAAATATTTTTTTTAAATCCCATTATAAAGCAAACAAAACCCAAACAAACAAATCAAAAACAAAACACAACAACGCGTATTAGAAGATTTTTTTTTCGAAACTAAAATTGTTATCTTTGATCGTTGAAACTGTTTTGAACATTGTGGATGTGGTACTTGTTTCCTAAACTTGCAAAACAAAATGTTTTATCTAGATGTACATAGTAAAAAACAACGGAAATAGTTAAATGTTTTATACTATTGGTGAAGCTAAACTGTGTACTACTAATTGCACGTTTATTTTAATCAAAGCACTTTTTTATAAACTTGCACCTGTTACTTCACGGATATTTTTTTTTATCCTGAAGAAGAATGAAATCCAACTATGACGGAATCAGACACAAAAAATGTTATGTTTGTGTATAAACTGTGATCAATGATTGTTAAGCTATTCTGTATTTAATGGAGGTCTTCAGTATGGATTGTACATAATGCATATATTTATTCTTCTTTTTCGTGTATATTTCAACATTGATAAACAATTGTACCTGTATATATACGTTAATTCATTACTGTTGTATTTGTTTAATTTTATTTACATTGTGTTGAGGTGTAATACATTGGAGCACAACCGTTTACTTAATTATACATCGTATGTCTTTCATGTATTAACAAATTGTTTTGAAAAGTGATGTAAAATGTTGTTGATAAAGCAAATAAAATATTGATGTTGTGTCTCTCTACTGCAGCTATTGACAAAATAGCGCACAAATCAACCACAGAACAAACTTTATGTTGATCAACTCAATCTGTAAAACGGGTGCCGTGACTATCATGTTGTGATTCCGAACTCTAAACGCCGAAGACATTTTTCTATGCTCTGTTTTTCCGGTGGCGTTAGTTCTGTGTATTTATTGACTGTGGTATTTATGTTTGATTTTTTATTTTGTGTTTATGCCACTTTCAGCATTTTTTTCAGCTATATCATGGCGTCCAGTTTTATTTGGAGGAGGAAGCCGGAGTACCCGCAGAAAACCCGATAGAAAAACTTGCTGTTTTATTCATTGCACTACTATACTTGGATGTAACAGTTGTGCTTTCTTTATTTGTTATAAGAATGGTAATAGTTTATTAGAACTTTTTAATAAAACCCGATACGGAGGCTATTGCTGATAATCCTTGATAACCTTGTTCGGAGCTCTTATATCTTAAGCATTGATTTCATATAGACACTTTCTACACTTTGCATACGACATGGTCCAGTGTTGACAAAGTCAATATGGCACCTTTTTAAAATTTAGCCTAGTAATCTTGTTCGTGACGCAAGGTTGTTTACTGGGCGTCTAAACAAACAAAGCAATATGGATAGCACTTATCTTGTAGGTTTATAGTCTAAAAGATTCCGTTGTAACACGTAAAGTCTGACCATAGTGGTAACGTGTTTGGAGAGTGCTCTGATAAAGACCCGTTTCATTGAACAACCACCAAATAGTAACGACAGCAGTGGTCCTGACTTGGTACAGGCATTTCAAAAGAAACATCGGGTGATGAATAAATCTGCTCCAATGTTACAAATGGCTCAATATTCCGTATTGACTTACCACTACATACTTTTCCTTAGGGGCGTCGGTGACCGAGTGCATGGTTAAGGTAGTTCGTCTACATTTGATCACGTGGTCTGTCAACACTAAGATTGCGGATTCGAGTCTCCCTATCTTAATTGAAGGTCGGGGTTTTTCTCCGGGTACTACGGCGCCTTCCCCCATAAAAACTAAACGCTATATATGACATAGCTGAAAATTCACTGAAAGTGGCGTTAAACAAACTAAGTACTACATCAAAACCACCTTCTCCTCTATGTTTCACAGAACCTCCTCAAAGTACCACATTAAACGCAACATTCTAACTTCCCCTTTAAGTATTACATTAAACCCATCTCATTCTTAAAGTACTAAATAGAATCTACCTCCTCAAATTATTACATTCATCCTCACTTTTCCTTGAATTATTACATTGATCCTATACCTTCTCCTCAAAGTATTCCACTGAACCTACCATCTCCGTACAGAATTTCTTAGAACCTACCTCCTCCTTAAAGTATGACATAGAATATACCTTCTTAGAGTACTACATAAAACCCACTGTCGAGGTCCTCCTCAGACTATATCGAACCCACATTCTACATTCAAAACTACATCGAACATAGCTCCTCCTCAAAGAGCTACATCAAACCAACCCTCTTCCTTCTCTTTAATGTATCACATAGAATCCACTTCTCCTCAAAATAAAATAAACCCACCTCCTCATCACTGTACAACATCGAACCTATTTATGTTACAAGTACGACGAACCTATATTCTCCTCTCAAATGATAACATCGAAACCTAACCCTCTTTCTCCACGAAGTATCTGATCACCTTGATATTGGATTGGAATTGGTGTTATTTACAACATGAAAGTTGATTAATCGGGGTTGGCCTTGCATCAATAAATATACAAAACATGTGTAGACATAACTCATATCTGGCAGAAAAAAATATATATTAAGTATGTTACTTGCGTGGGAAAAAATATGATATATAATACGAAATTTCCCTGGATGTTTCATTGACAAATAAAAATAATAATAAATGTCAAGTAAAACCAAAAAAAAAAAAAAATCTTAACATGTTAATTGAAGCTTTCAGCAAGTGTATTATACATTTAGATATGAAGAATACTAATATTAATGAGATTTAAATATTTTCCTCTTTCTCATATTCCTTATCACATTTAATGCATTATTTTCTTTGTTAAAAAATCTAAATCCATTCATTATGCTTGGAGACAACAAATTCAGGTTTTATGTAGATGCATATCTCTTTCACCGCTCCTTCTCGTCTTATACAAAGGTTTGTTACAAACGTTTTGGTCGATGTGTTTTTTCCACGGCATTCGAATCCGACTGTAGTCATGGTTTGCTAGACTCCAAACTGTGTTAACATGAATGTTAACACGTTTATGTCGTGTGTGCTTATTTGCTATTTCATCTATTTGCTAAATTAAAGCTGAAGTAATACTTCTAAAAAAATGTCACATATAGTGTGGCTTTAAAATGTAATTTATTGCTATAGAAAATTGCCTACATGTCGTATATTCTAACAACCATCACATTTTTCCTTAAAACAGAAATATATTTATTGACTTTTAGGTCATTGATATTTGTTATCATTTTATCGCCAGTTTTGCTTAATTTGAAAAACGACATAACATAGACTGTGTATGAAATGTATTTACATCCGTTTGTCAAGTGGCAATACGTATTTTAACTATTTTAATGATGTTTTGCTTTTGTGTACCACAGTTTTACGTCATATGTCTCACTGAAATATAAATAACAAGCTTTTTCGCTAGGTTACGGTATTTTCTTTGATGTTTTTGTGCGTAATTAGCGTGAGATGATGTCCGTTCGAAGGTCCGACAGGTCTATAATCCGAAGGGCATTAGTCCGAAGTGGCATTGGTCCGAAGGGTCGATGGTTCGAAAACATAACTAATTCAAGTTTTGTTTTCCTTTTTTAATACAACATGTGCTGCAGAAACCCGCGAATAATGAGTGAAACAGTTATTATGTTTTATGTTATGGTAGGGATTAGTACGAATAAGAACGTTCTGTACGGAATAGTAAGAGCCAAATAGGATTCACATGGACCTATCACGAATAGCAATCCGTACATTGAGCAAACGAATAAGTACGGATTTAATACGGACTAGTACGTGTTTGTAGTATAGTGTAGGATGTACTACGCCCGTACTACGGTCGTTTGATCTGTGGTTAATTTTGCCACATACAAGTACTACTACGTATGACTACGGCAACGATACGGACAGCAAACTAATAATACAGATCGCCACGAATAACGACGGATCGTATCCGTACCGAATCCGCTTAAATCATGTTTGTCATAGGCATTAGAGGCGATGGGCCTCAGTCCTTCTTAACCCCCTTCTGCGTACCTCATGGAGTATCTACATCTTACTGAGAACTACATCTTGTACGAAACGTTTCACAGAGGAGGAAACGAAGGACAAACAATAAGTCTTCAGTTAAATTTTCATTTGAGAAATTAAAAACGTGAACATTTATACACAGTCCCTAATGAAAACGCAAATAGTGCACAAAAGATACTGTACAATGTTTCGAACGCACGCGATACTAACTCAGCTTCCATACCATACCATATTAAACCACCTCATGACTTCGTTTCCGGCGTACGAGTTATTATTATATAGTAATATTTTTTCCCCATTGTATTTCATATAGCAATAAAATGCAGTATATTTTCATATTTTACACTGAATCTCGGTCTTTTATGTAATTTCCGGGAAAAGTACAGATGTGTTCCGAACATCGGCTTTTATATTTTACTGTTGTTTGGTAACCAAACATGGCTGAAAATGACATACATGATCTGCTATCGAGGGGAAAATTAGCAGAACCGCTTCCCCTATTCCAACTCGCAACCAAACTGCAAAAACAACAGCAGAAGGACTGTTCAACAACTTTATTGTACATTATGGAATGCCAGGAAGAATACATTCAGATCAGGGACAGACATTTGAAAGCAACATCATACAGGAACTTTGTCGAATTACTGGAATAAAGAAATCAAGAACTACCCCCTACCATCCTATGGGAAATGGATCAGCAGAAAGATTCAACAAAACCCTGATTTCCATGCTCGGGACACTTCAGCCACACCAGAAATCAAATTGGAAGTCCTATGTTGCTCCATTAGTCCATGCGTACAACTGTACTAGACACGATGCAACTGGCCAGTCGCCGTACTTTTTAATGTTTGGACGCCAGCCAAGACTTCCAATAGATCTAGCTTTTGGTTTAGTAAAGGAAAAGGATAAAGAACCACAGACTAAATATATCAAGGATTTGAAAGACAGATTACTTAGAGCATACCAACTCGCCTCTGAGTCGTCAAGAAAGGCAAAAGAAAAACAAAAAGAATACTATGATATACAAACAAGAGGAGCAACCATTGAAAAAGGTGACAAAGTATTGGTAAAGCGAGTCGTTTTCGATGGAATGCACAAACTTGAGGATAAATGGGAAGATGATTTTTACATTGTATTGGACCAACCGAATAACAGCATACCAGTATATGAAGTTCAAAAAGAGAGCGGAGAAGGAAGGAAACGGACATTGCACAGAAATCTCTTGTTGCCAGTGGGATATCTCTATGACCACATAGAAGAAACAAAAACAGTGAGACCAGTACCGAAACCGAGGACGAGAAAAGCTAAGCCGCAGCCACCAACTACTGAGGAACAATTAGAAACAACGATAGAGGACTTAGAATCCGAAAGTGATACTTCGGAGATTTGGATATCACCTGTACAAACTGGTCGTAACATTCAACACAATGTTACGGACGACACAGAGAATACAGCTGATGCAGTTGAAGAATACGCAGAACGTAATGGGGACGCCCATTTAATCGAACCTGTAGAATATGCAGGAGATGACAGTTCTGATGGAAGCGCTTCCGACCAACAGATGAACATGCAGGAAGAGACGATGTCAGACGAACTCTCTGATGTCACAGCGACTCATCCTGAAGATGATAATGTTGATTCCTCTCCAGTCCTAAGACGTTCAACTCGTACGAGAACTCAGCCTCAGTGGTTGAGGTCCGGTAGTTATGTCACCAAGGCTGCAGTCCCACCAGACATTCCATCTGCTTCTGCCGAGTGGAAACAGAAGGCAGATATTTTATCTTTATTTGTAGACAAAGGTCTATTTATAGGCATTGAGACAGAAGCAGGCAAAACATTGCTTGCAATTCTCACTTCGTCTGATCACTAATATGCTTAATTTTTTTTTGTTTCATAAGTTAACTTGTGCTTTCAGATTGATTTGTACACTGCAATTACAGACATTGCAGATATACTTATTACTTATTTATTTGATTTCTGTTTTTATTTTAGCTTGTTTACTACATGTAGAATGACGAGGACGTCATTTTAGATGACGGGGGAGTATGTGGTAGAGTGTTTCATATTAATATTTATTTTATATTTCAGTCTAATGTATATTAAATAGATGTATTTATTTCTTTGACTGATTGACTAATTGACCATTTCTGCTTAATGTGACATAGTTATCTACTTTGACACGTTAGCTCTAGTCCGTACTGTATTTCTATTTCCAGTAGTTTCTTTGGTATGTTAACTCTGTTCAGTACTCTATTTCCTATTATCTATTTTCTATTGGTTGGCGCAGTCATATGTACAATTCTCGTGTTTTGATTGGTTAATGGGAATTTACGGGCAGAATTTGAATGTTCTTGGTCTGATGTGGACATTTTGAAATTTACGCTTTTCAACAAACTAAAGACA
Source organism: Limnoperna fortunei (assembly GCA_944474755.1). Taxonomy (NCBI): domain Eukaryota; kingdom Metazoa; phylum Mollusca; class Bivalvia; order Mytilida; family Modiolidae; genus Limnoperna; species Limnoperna fortunei. Next base: position 75,139,117 of record OX104117.1, on the reverse strand, counting down.
TATTCCTATAACAAACATATTTTTGGAACAATACCTCTGGATGAATTATTTATTCTAACCAGATTGAGTCCGATTAACCTAGTGGACTTGTAGTTAAAATCCTTGTCTGACCCATGTACCATATACATGGGTTTAAAACGAAGTTGATAATAAATCATCCTGAACCTATAATTTGTTGCTCTACTGGCCCGGCTACATGAACAATTGGATGTGAATTCGATTGTAGATAAAATAAATTTCATAGACCAAAAAACGAAAAAAACAAGTGTAAACTGTACAAAATGGGATCTTAATATCGTGTACACAAGTGGCCCGTCAGTTTCAAAGCAGGAATTTATGCTTGTACACTCGATTTTTGCAATGAAAGTGTGTCGCTTTAACGGACGTAAATTTCGCTGAAATGCATTTTATTTTATTATTTAGGAGTCATTTAGTTAGAGCAATAAATGCAAGATATTTTAAAGGTAATTTAGCCTTGAGATAATTGTTTACATTGCCGAATGAAGGGTAATCGCCGAATTTCGAGTAAGGACGAAATTCGAGTGTGTGGCCATATATTCACAACAATAAGGAGCAACAAATAAAAACACAAAATTGAAAAGAAAATCTGTTTTTTATTTTATGTAAATCTACATCAAAATATATATCTGTAATATTGACAAAGTGAAAATATGATAATATTGGACCAAGTAAACTATACTAAATGCCAACCCCCCTTGAAAAAATTGTTTGCTAGCATTTTTTCATTATTTTATATTTTACCTTGTTATTACGAAAATTCAGTAGAAAAAACGTAGATACAACAACCTGTCCATGTTTTATAGTATGCCTCTGTATTTAAGTTGTTACAAATCGTCCTTGACTTTTGCTACGGAAATTTCACATAATAAGTCAGCCATTTTTGTTTCTTAAGGGACCTTACGATGTTTACAAATGTTCGTCTGCTTTCGTGACGTTCAATGGTATTCGGACAAACCGCGAGACTTTTCCCGCCTAAACTGCAGACGACATGACCCGAAGGATTTCGAGTAGACAACAATCGATTGTTCCTAAAGTACAGTTCCGTTCTAATTAAGGTCAAATTTTAGTATGAAAAATCGCCCGTTCAAAACTAAAAAACCGCTTTATTTCAAAACGCTGAATATCTCGGGGAAATAATTATTGATTTCAAAAAGGTCCCTTCTTGATCTAAAAAAGGAGCATAAGCTGAACCATACGCGGTAAGCAGTTTTCATTTGTAACGCAAAAAACACTATACAACCTACGTCAACACTTACTATAGTACAAAATAGCAAAGATAATGAATAATCACTTAAAAGCACAAAAAATATTACTATTTAATAAAAGGGTTATTGCATGAATATTGGGAAATATTGTCTCTCGCAAGATGCTATACTAGTATTGCACTCGCAAGCTCATGCAATATAACACTTGCTAGAGACAATAGTTCCCAATATTCATACAATAACCCTATAGTATTACACATCAAGGCATAGTATTGTGTGCGCTCCATATATTTAATTTGCAAGTCGTTTAAGTAAACAAATATATAACCTAAAATTTCATGAAATCTATTAGTTTCTATGAATTATCTAAATTGTATGGAAGCTTATTCGGGCCTCTTCTTTAGAAAATTTTTATTTCGTTTAAACGATAATTATTACGATTAAACCGATTATTTACGTTTTGTGAAATTCGATGAATTTTCCCGTAATCTGTTCTTTGGGCCGGTGCCCTTCGATGAAATAAGGACGAGATCGTGCATCTCGTTTCAGAAAACGTAAATAAAATATTAAGATTACGAATACGACATGCAGAAAAACTACCAGATCAAATACAGTTTTAAAACGTTCTCAGTTTGTATTGAATTTTCTCGTCTTGCATTTTACTACAGTATTCGGCAATCTGAAGCAATCAATAGTTTCTAAACATATTGTCTATACTTAATAATTTGTAGAACTTATATACCACACATGTCAATAAAAATATTAAATTTCAACAGATATGCCATGCACGCTAACAAACAATTACCTTTCGTTTTTGCTACGATATGAATTTCATGACGCTTTATCGAATTGTATGTACAGAATACTCCCAACAATGAAGGTACTCGGTTTATTTTTATGTTGTTTAACATCTTCAGTTTTCGCCGAAGGTACGGACGAATCCAAAAGCTTCAGTAACCCAATGTTATGGATGATTTTAAAGCAACAAGATAAGCTGGACACAAGACTGCACAGTCTCCAGGTGTTAAGTCGAGAAAAAAAGCTAAAACTTGAAAAACTAAAATCAAATCCAAATGGCGCAGAAAATGCACTGAAGAAAATGTCGGATCTTGAGTCAACTTTGGCGTCTATAAGTAACTCGCTGAAGGTAAATACGAAGAATATTGTTGATCTTGGCTCCAGTATGAACGCTATGAAAAATGAAGCCAAAGAACAGCGAAATGAAATTAATGCTAAATTATCATAATTAAACGACTCCGATGTTAATACTCAAAAGATGTACAAAGATGTTAGTAACAGACTAGATAAACTGCAATACGAGATGAACATGCTAAAAGTAAATAACTCTTCTTGTCAGCATGGTTGGAAAAAAAGGGACAATATTGTTATTTATTTGTCTATGAGCAGAAGACATGGAGCAGTGCAAAGGCGGCATGCGAGCAAGTTGGAGCCCATCTTGTCAAAATAAACAATGCAGAGGAAAACGAATGGATAAAGAATATTACCAGAGATAAACAGCTACCTAAACATCGTGTCATATGGATTGATTAAACGAGCTTGAGGGTAATAACAAGTGGGCCTGGGTTTCAGACAAAAGTGAAATTAGTTATAGCGATTGGTCCAGTGGTCAGCCGGATGGATTCTGGTCAATTGATTGCGGTGAACTTAGCAGTCTCTATGATTACAAATGGGATGACCAAAATTGTGACAACCCAGCTCCGCCAGCAAAAGGATACATTTGTGAAAGAATTTATAGATAAAATGTTTAATTTACTTTTTGGCCTTAGATTGAAATGATAATCGATTAATGTTAGTGTTTAATTTATGGCTCGTATGATGTTTGAAAAGTGTTAAATGTGTCAGCAATTTTACACATATGTTAGGGCGTCTAGTTTTTATTAGTGGAGGAAGTTGGAGTTACCCGGTGAACCCTTCCCCCCCCCCCAGCCCGACCACCACCACCTCCATCACCTGCGGGTAGGATCCGGAACAGCGACACAAGCAATAATTGTCAATTACGATTGGAGAATGCCCTCAGTGAGAGTCTGTTTTGACTGACCACGTAATCGGTAGTAGATGATTACCTACATTAACCATCAGCCACCGAGTCCCCTTAAATTTATTGAAATAAATTATTAAGTAAGCCCTTCAATAAGTGTTTTATGGTTATTAGTTTTGCTGTTGGTTATAATTGACAAACAAGTAAGAGAGATTACCAAAAAATCGAAAACATGATTCATCACGCTCGATTATATACATCTATGTTATGAAATCTAATACCTTTCAACATTTTTTTTTCTGAAGACAGTAAAATATGATGAACATTTCATTTATATTTATTTTCGTCGCGTTATACCATCGATACTTGAGTTGTTGGGCATCCACATATAAGAAAGACTAGAACAAAGCTGAAAATTAAACCAGCCAATCTGTCTAGGACAGGAAAATCTGTCAATGTAAAAACCATTGGATTCATTTCATTACAAAATATGAAACTTACACTCGATACTTTATTATTTTATTATTTGAAGAAAGATTGTTGTTATGAAGCAATGTTTAGCATAAGTCAAGACGAGAACCACGTCTACTCTTATGTGAAACGTATATGAACGATTGTTAAAATGTATTATCCTTATACCTGCACACTTAAGAAACTCTTATTTAGTATTCTTGCACATATATGAACTGTGTTCCCACTCGGAAAACGATGAATTTTATAACAAAAAATAAATTACAAAATGTGCAGTGCATCGATCCTACTTATACGTTTCAAAGGTCTTCCTTGACAAATTAAAATGTAGACAATCTATACTTTAGTATAAAAGTTCGTGTATACAGTGTACCACCTCATTTGACTAAAAGCTGCTAAAACAGTTCTATCAGTGCCAGGAATATGTGAATACTTTCAGTTGCTTTGACAATCTGCCCCGTAAAAGTAATGTGTGGTTTTTATTTACATATCATGATTTGCACAAAAAACTAAGTTTTGTTAGTTTTAAAAAAAGAGAAATCAGAAAATCAATGCACCCTTGCATCGATCGGAATTCGTGTTATAGTGTTATCGTGTTATGGATTAAATGTGTAAAAAATACAAATACCTGCCCAAACTATGTATACCAAATTTTAACTCGATTCAAGATACATTTGGCACTTATGTTTTTAAAAACCTCTATTGAAGTTCTTTTGTTCCAGTTTGCGAATGCTGGAACACTGTGATAAGAAAATAAGAAATATATCAAATGATGTTATAAGATGCACGTATTTAGATAATTTTTTTAATGATGATTGATTGTGCCCTTTTGACTTTTTTGGTCCTTTAATTAAGATTCTCTGCATAAAGGACATATATATAGATATATATATAAATTGTTTGTTATTAAAGCACAAAATATTTAATATGACATTAAATCGAACTGTTATGTCAAATACACATGGTTGAACGTTTTTCGATAATTTATTTAGTAAAATATTTGTATACATAAATATAAAGTTACGTAATGTTCAATTATATAAGGCAATATTTTCTTAGGGTTTTCACACTTTTCATCTAAATTTAGAATGTTAAATTTCAGTGTCTATATTTAGGGTTGATAATGTACGATACATATTCAAGAAAGAATTAAATAATAATAATCGTGACTTTTAGGGGAAATGCTGGTGACCTATTGTTAGTTCCATTTACATCACACGATAATCGAAGAATAATAACGGGAGGGCGCTCCGGTCGATGTTTCATTGAGAAAATAAACACAAAATGTGTATTCATTTTAGAGCACAATCTAATAGATCTTTAGGGGCCCGACTAGTGGTTAAGATAGTTTGTCTATTATTGATCACGTGGTTTGCCAGTTCTCCTACCAAAAGGTCAAGGGTTTTCCCCGGCTCCCTAATGATAACTGGACGCAATGATATAGCTGAAAATCTTTACGATTTTACGATTTGTTTACATTGGCAGGAAAGGTCAACTACGACAAATAAACAATACCATAAGTTGCAGTCACGCGAATCACATGTTTTGGTATGTCTTTTAATAATTATTTTATTAAACATATTACGTTCATAACTTTTGTATATATTTCACCCCGAAAGTAGAACTCGTTCGTCACATAATATTAAATTACTAAATTTTACGTCATTCATTTTGATTTTACCAAAAATAATACACACATTGTGTAAAAAGTATCACGGAGAGCCGTACGCGCCACTGAAAAAATAATTCATAACTTGTGCGCACGATATTTTATATCTTGTGCGCACGAGTTACTAACTTGTGCGCACGATTTTCAAATCTTGTACGCACTAGTTACGAACTTATGCACTCCAGTTATATAACTATTCACTTGGTTATGTGTTAGATCCTATATATTTTGACAGACTTAAGCCTACATAACCACTTGTACTGACCCCTTGGATCCGGTGTCTGTAAAAGATACTTGCTTTGCAGTACCTATCCTTTTCGCTGTTTTGCAGTATTTTTCTTTGATCTTTGTTTGCGGCATTATCCCGTCTCATTCTATTAGCGTGAGATGGGCCCATCTCACCTCGCTGTCAAGACCTTATATTCAGGTGCCTTTAATAAATTATTAGCATACGAATTTAAATTTTGTCAAAAAGTTAATATATATAAAGTTCATATATATCGTACTGTATTCTTCGACCTGTTTTGCCGGATACGGATGTAATTCCAGATAATCCTAAAATCTAAACGATTGGTAATGGACCTTTAAAAGACACATTTTTCACAAATTGTCAAGGAAATCCGTTAACATGGTTTAGGTACAATCGTGCAAAAATGTTTAAAAGTAAAAACTGGAGTGAACACATTTGTGGAGGAAATGACAAATTAGTTCGTGTAGTTTTTACAAAGACTACACGAAAAGTGTTTATGTTAAAAAGGTTAAAAAATACTACACATTCATTTTTTTATATTTAGTGGATCATTAATTTGAATAACATGAGGTACGTTAACATCCGAATACTACAAGTCATATTTAACCCATTGAAAAGACAGTAACTGAAAGGCCAGACAGATACAACCAACAGACACACCTTACGACAAAACACAATGCTAATAAGGAAACTTGCTGCATAATCATGCATCACCCTTAAAAATTCATCACATAAATTTTTATCTGGGTAAAACGATCCAGGCTTAACGAACCGGACGACTAAGGTGGGAACATAATAGAAAAACTGTGAGCAATTCTCACTAATTGATACCCACCCACCCCCGCTTCCCATTTGTCAATAACAAGTCCATGTTTTTCTATGGGAAACCCTAAATATCATTCCAATCAAAATGTTATATATCAGGTCACAATGAATCTAAATGACAAAGATTCCATGTAAGTTTCATCAAATTCCATTCAGTAGTGTAGGAGGAGTTAAAGAAAGTGTAACGCACAGACGGACGGAGAGACAGACACACCCATCAATACAAATCTCAATTATGATTATTGTGTACACTTCTCATGAGATATAATTGTAAAACCTGCAATGAAGATTCTGAATCTGTTTCTGAAAAAAATAAATCTATAGATTATATATATTTTTAAAGTTAATAGGGCCTTAAGATATGTAGAACATTAAACACACACTGCCTGCAATGAAAGGTGTTATAAGTAAAAATATCATCAAAGACGTATTGATGTCTTGCGTAACGCCCTACACCACAGACAGTATGTGTTATATACAATGCTATCATTGCAACCAATATTTGTCTCGAATGTCACTGAATGTGGATTTAGTAAGGAAAAGATAGGAATAACTCTTGCAATTAATTAATAACTCATATTATCTGTCCACTATAAACTTTAGGTTGTTGTATTAGGTATCTCCTGTTGTGTTTATATTTAAATATGAAGCACATAATGACACACACAGCTTAGTTTTATTAACAGAACATGTTGTCTTTATACTGTCGATCATGTCTACCTGACAGAAAAACACTATTTCGTTACATAATGTTCACTTTTTGCACTGATTCCCCTGTTACCTTTATCGATCAAAGATAATCATCTTACAGTGCGTTAGGCCAAAAGCAAAACAACCTCGCATGTTCCTATGTGGCAATAAGAAATCCATCTCCCATCTCGCTAGGCGTTATCAGGTTGCAAATACAGAAAGCTTCCTCCACGTTAAAGACCAATTTAGTAAATGTTGAAGAATAGGGGGCATATTAGCGACAGGCTTAATTCTTCGTCTCTACCCATCCCTCCATTCTTTTTAGGTGGTAGTTTATTACCTGTAGGTCAGTCCTGTTCCCATTTATTGATTTGGTCATTAGATTTTTAAAATTTGTTCTCCTGATTTAAGTCGACATACTCAAGCTGGAGGTTACTAGTTTATATATATATAAGTGTCTAATGAATTAACCAAACAATGTCGTTGTAATTTCCACTCTGAAAATCATCTGTACACACAGATTTGATTTTTGAGCCGTCCCACCTCGGGAATCGAACTCGTGTCAGTTTATAACATCTATGGCTACTGCGCCAAGCATGTAAAGACAGAGGTGTAACCTCTAGACCAGATCCGTCCGCTAAAAAACGGAGTTTCACTGGCCTATTCTGATTGTATGAAAATCGTTATAATTAAAGCTCAGGTCGCACAAAAACATTGTGTATGTAAATGACATGTTCAACTAAGTAACACTAGGTCAGTGAAACTCCGTTTTTTAGCGGACGGAACTGGTCTAGAGGTTACACCTCTGTCTTTACGTGCTAGGCGCAGTAACCATCTGCAACAATTAGAGAAGGCACTTCAGGACGAATGGCAAGGATACCGCGTGTTCGTATTCAACGTTTAATTGAATCCATGCCTAGAATAACAAGGGCTGTGTTACAAGCAAAAGGTGGGCACAACAGATAATGACATTTTTGTTTGGTTTATTGACAATATGCGACAGAATGTTATATTCCATGGTAAAAGAACTCATGAACAAAAAGTATGCCAATTTTTATATTTCTGAATCAATTATTTATATGATAAATTGTTAAAATAATATATGAACATTCACATTTTTGTATGTTGCGTTATTTTATTTATTTTTTTTTGAGTATATATACTTATTTAGGTTTTATTGGTTTATTAAAGTATTTGTATTTCATGACAATGATTGATTTTGGTATTAACGTTAGACGAATGGGTGATGACATGCTGGATAAAAGTTAATTTTAAATGTGAAGTGCTTTAAACTTTACGACCATAATTTATGTAATAAAAGGTATAAGCAACACACAACTGACATCATTATCGATCAGCGACGTCATAGTAAGATTTTTCTATATGTTTCAACGAAGCAACACAACAGTAAGTTGATTCAGAAAAAAACTGTTTGCTAATAGTACCGTAAATATTTTTGTCAAAATACTAGTAATCGAAATAATTCATTATGGATGTAGTTTATCATTCTTTTATCACGACTGGACATTCCTCGGTGTTGCTCGGATACAGTAATAATGCTACATAAGTGGCCATCCCGTGGTAAAATAATGATCATCTAAAGCAGCCATGAATTATTACTTCAGTAAACTATAAACAAAATATCTCTGTAATAACAAATAAATTGATTAATTGATGGTTTTACGTTAAGCGAGCGGTATGTCAGCTATATGCAAGAAGAAGTTAAAACATAATAAATGGATAGCTACATGTACAATATTTGAACGATTTTATCAATATTTGGTACAAACACAATGCAATGCATGTACGAAGATTAAATGAAAATTCCCAATGTCCTTAAAAATATACTTTGAACTATTACGTAATGTTTATGGTTAAGTCGTTAAAAATATTTACCTGTACAAGTGTTAAAGGTCTATAACAGTATATATTTCACTGTCCGTGTTCAATTTCTCACTTGTACGGAAGCCCATTAGTGCCAGGGTGGTTTTTTATTTATTCTAACTCGTTATTACGACTTAGCTAACTCGTTATGACAACGTAGCTAACAAGTTATCACGACTTAACTAACTTGTTTTAACTACTAGCTGTAACTCGTTATAACGACTGAGAATCTCGTTATTACGACTTAGCTAACTCGTTTTAACGAGTAGTTTAAGTCATAATAACGAGCTAGCTTAGTTGTTATAACGAGTTACTAAGTCGTTATTACGAGTTACAGCTAGTAAGTTGTAATAACGAGTTAGCTAAGTGCTTATAATGAGTAAGCTATGTCGTTAAAACGAGTTAGCTAAGTCGTTATAACGAGTTACTAAGTCGTAATAAGGAGTTAGCTAAGTCGTTATTACGAGCTACAGCTAGTAAGGTGCTGCGAATGAGCGAGAAACAGGAGACAATTTTAAACAGATGATAATATAATTCTACAAAGTGTTATTTTAACCCGAAAATATCACACTTTAAAACTATCTGCTACATTGAAACTTCAAGTAGTGAAACATCATTCAAGAACTGTATGTAAAATCTCCTGGAATACGAAATCTTTTATATTTACCTGTGCATGAGAAAATTTATTCGCCACTACTACCACAAGACGCAGCTTCCGGTGTAAACATGACAATGAATGCCAAATGCTTTTACATTTTAGTACTAACATCGTACGCATCTTATCACTGGTCCTCGGACGATTATATTGAAGTATTACGAAGTGACGGTGAATTTATCACCCCGTCGTATCCTCTACCACACGACACTTTTTTTTACGAGGTAAAGCTTGCGAACGATCTTAATATTGACATCTACTATTCTGTTTTCTATCATTTGAAACATAGTAGGCGAACACCTCTATCCATACCAATTGAGTTAAAACACTGCCATAGACTTATTATCACAATTCTTATCAGTGGCGATGTGTCACCTAACCCAGGGCCTGTTAAGCACCCCTGTGGTGGCTGCTACAGGGCAGTGGCCTGCAGTCATAGAGGAGTCTACTGTGAAGTATGTAACTTGTGAAGGCACATCAAGTGTGCTAATATTTCTCCACAACATTATATAGAACTTGGTAATTCAGACGAACCTTGGATTCGCAGCCAGTGTAGCAATTTTAAATTTACCGACTTGTTCTTCAGTCAGTCAATTCCAGGTGCCTTTAATGATACAATCCAATCAGACAGTGATCTTGATATCTTTAGTGAACTAAAAGAATCAAGAAAAAATCATTTGCAAAACTTTCTTATATGTCATTTGAATATTAATAGCATGCGTTACAAATTTGATGAGATAAAAGAAATTTTAACTGATGCTTTTGCTGATTGTTTAATTCTATCAGAAACTAAATTGGACTGCTCTTTCAGAGATTCCTTATTTGCAGTGAATGGATATATGTTACAATGAAGAGACCGCACTGACCATGGAGGTGGCATTGCTGTTTACCTGAGAGCAGATATACCATTCAAAAGGAGATCTGACATCGAATGTAAGACTCTTGAAAATATTGTTCTCGAAATGATTATTGACAAAACTAAATGGTTAATATATTGTATCTATCGACCACCATCCCTATCAAACAATACCTTTTCCACCTGCATGAACAGTCTCTTTGACAAAGGATCGAGATATATAAAAAATCATATTGTCATAGGTGATCTAAATTACAATTGTCTTTCCGCAGATAAATCTGAAACCCTTTGTGATATTTGTGACATTTTCGATCTCACTAATATTGTAAAAAGTACTACATGTTACATGAAGGACTGTCAACCTTCTTTGGTAGATGTAGTCTTAACAAATAGGCCTTAACTGTGTCTCAGGCAACTGAATTTTAAAACTGGTGTTAGTGACTGTCACCATTTAATATCAACATTTGTAAAAACCCAATATAGAAGTTTTAAGAATTTTGACATTTGTGATTTTAATAGAGACCTAGACAAGGTAATTGTTTTACAAGATTCTGCTGAATCGACATAATAAACAATGATTTCGAAAGTAAGATTTTAAAGGTCAAAGATAATCATGCCCAATGAAATCTAGATACCCTAGGAAAAACTCTGTACCATTTACATGTATGAATAGAGAATTAAGAAAAGCAATTTACCAAAAGCAAATGCTTCGATCTAATATGAAAAAATTAGTACTAACAAAAACTGGGAAGCTTATCGCAAGCAAAGAAATCTTGTCACCAAGTTAAAGAGAATGTCAATAAATGTATACTTTCTGGAGGTCAGAAATCTAAACACTTTTATAGCACTGTTAAACCCTTTCCTTGTTTCTTTAATTGTGCTGCTTTAATTGCTATGTATCTTTTAATTGTGTGCTACATGTTATGCCAGTTGCTTTTGATATTGCGTTTGTGTAGACTTTGTATGTTTTCTGTAGGAATTATGTAATTAGTCGGTCAAAAGCTCACTAGAGCTTGTGTTGCTTTGTTGTCTCACCATGCCGACATAAAATAAAACTTATTATTATTATTATTATTATTATTATTATTATTATTATTATTATTATTATTATTATTATTATTATTATTATTATTATAGCTAAGTGGCTATAAAGAGTAAGCCAAGTCGTAATAACGAGTTACGACCAATAAATCACCACCCTGATACTAATGGGCTTCCGTACACTTGGACGTTACTTTGAAGTCTATAAATAATTTTTACTTTTCCTGTATTATACTATTTATAATGATGACTTTATCAACCGAGCGCGATTGGATTTTCCACAGCGCCGTTATGGATTTATAATCTGTACCACATATGGAGAACATATTTTTTTATTATAAATAAACGATAAAAAGTCGTTGTATGTACATATAAAATATTGCCCGTTTTATATGAACCTACAAGCCGAGATATGTACCTTTTGACGAAATTTAAAGTGAAATTTTTGTATGACGAATTTACCATTGAAAATGTGAATTTAAAATATGTATTTAAATATGTCGTTTTTTGTTTCCAAAACTGGCTTCTTTTTAGAGGTCATTGGGGCTTCTTGTTCAATTAATGTTTGTCGGTACGATTTATTCGTTTTTTCTTTTTTGTTTTGTGGTTTTTTATTAATTTTATTAATTTTTGGGGGTGTGGGGGGGGGGGGGGGGTGGTGGCTATCAGTTGTAGAATATTGATGGCTTTCCTTACAATGATTTGATATTTTAAACGGCTGAAATGAATATATTTGATAGGCAGAATGTGCTGCGTTTCTTCATACGTTAATCTAATACATGTACAAAGAATGAAAATACAAAAACAAATCAAATCAAAGTTAATTTACAGCCGCCGCTATTCACTGCATACAAATTCACATTAGGTTTTCTTTTAGTACCGTTAAAATTCTACATGTATTTTGCATTTAGTCGCTGTACTTAAACTATTCATAATTAAAACGATTCTTTCTTACAATTCTTTGTCAATTTTAAACATTTAAACAAGACACGTGTTGACATTAGTAGAAAATATTAGATTTATTTAAAAAAAAATGTTGATGACATTGACCTTTGACAGTAAGAAATAGTTGGGTTGTGCACAAATAAAATAAAAACTGTTTACGTATCCAGATCTTAAACATCAACACTTATCATTTAGATACAATGCCTTACATCAAAGATTGATAGCATATGTTGTTTAGAGTCGCTATTATAAAGGACGTTAACACAATGTTTTTGTCAAGGCTACACGAAATACATGTTTCATCTGCCGGCGTACGTTAGTCCAAATACCTGGTGGATTTTACCGAACGTGGTATGGGTATTCCTCTTCTTTATCAGCAGTAATATAAAAACCTCTGCATTGAATAAAAATAACAAGTACTATAATTTGATGATTCCGATTTGATTCAAACACAACGCTGAACCACTGGAAATATTCAAACCAATTAGGGGCGGTTGACCGTAAGAAAATCCTTGATTAAAATTGTGTCCGATAAGCCTGCTCTCAGACCAAAACTATCAAATAGCCCTGCTCTCAGACCAAATATATCTGATAGGCCTGCTCTCAGACTAGAGGTAGCCCAGCTCTCAGACCAAAAATATCTGATAGGCCTGCTCTCAGACCATCCTCACAAGTCTGGTTTCTGTGTCCACATGTGTCCACGAAACCCTGACAAACTTAGCTATGCCATTCTAGGGCTAGAAGACACTATTTTGATTGGCTACATCACACCTTAATGCAGCCAATCAAAAGCTCGCTTTCATTCACGACTTGGTTAGGGGGATACCTCGATGCCGATTGTAAATAAACCAAACGGATGTGTTGCATAGACCATGTAAAAATCAGTGCATTTGTACAGTAGTGTTAATAGTGTTTTCATTACCACGTTATTTATTAGTTGCGTTACGTTTTCTTCACACTCAATAATGCGTAAGTATGACAACTGCCAAACTGCCTAACACTTGCTTCTTCATTAATTGATATTTTGAAGGATTGACGTCATGCGAACATCTTCTAGCCCGGGAATTTCCTAGCTAAGTTTGTCAGAAACCCTGACGTGTTAGGATGGCTCTCAGACTAGAGATATCCGATAGCCCGGCTCTCAGACCAAAGATATCTGATAGGCCTGCTTTCAAACTTAAGATATCCGATAGCCCTGCTCTCAGATATAAGTAGTTCCTTCCTTCTGCATCTGCTTAGATATGAAAATGTTTATTTTACTGTTAAAGATATGTTTTAATTATATTTTTCTTCACTTACATATGTATTTCAATCTACCCTGATAAACTGATCACAAACTACTATGATTATTTTTTATCAGTATATTTGTGTAAGTATAACTACACTTTTGGTTGTAAACTATTCCGAGACAAAGTTGTAGACTTAGTCCAATCAGCTGGATAAAGACAGTATTAACTAATTATGTAAAGAGTTTAATTAAAAATTATATTTGCATAGGCAGCTGGATACTTGCTGGACCAAAGAAAATATTATTTTGGAAGTCAAAAGGGTACACGAGTCCAATGAAATTGGTAGTCTAGATCTTAAATTAATTATAAATTCACATGTATAACATCTACAAATTAATTTTAATGAAATGAAAGTTATAAGGCACTTATTTACAAATGTATGTGATCTCTTTACTAATCACTATATTGCTGAGTGATGTAATGCATTACGTAAGTTGAAGTCTACATTATAGCAGCTAGCCCATACAAGTGTTGGACTGTACACAAGAGTTTCCTGTTTTCTGTTCGCCAAATTGCATGAAGGCTATTCTTTCCACAAGACCACACATTTGTGTTACATTACATATTTTTCTTCTATCTATACGTGTATTCTGGATCCCGTTTTCTTTCAATGGGCATTTCTAACTTCGGGACAACATATGAAGATCGTCTATTTACAGATATCATAAATTTGGATTTATCTTCTTGTCAATATTCGCCTAAAATAGATATATGTACAAAGGTAAAAAATCGAACAATACTTTATGCACGATTTCGAAATGGACGGATTAGCCATTTAATAAATAACCGGTATCATGTTGCATCGTAAATGGTGTGATTAGATAATACCTAAATATACATACTAAATAAATTCCCTTTTCTTTTCCAATGCGTGAATTTATTTTATTCAATTTGTTTTCATGAACATAATTGATAGAAGCACGAGAAAAGGTTTGTATATATACATGTATATCAGTGTGAATTTCGGCTACGCGTTTTATTAGGGCTCCGCCACTAAGTGGCACACGCCCTTTAGTGATCAGTCTGTCCGTCCGTCCGTGCATCCGTCTATCTATCCATAATCGTGTCCGGGTTATATTTTATTGTATCTGCTGATGTAAGTTTGTGATGTTTATTTGTTGGTAGATAATATCAAGACGATGTGTCGCATTCCATTGTTTTTGACCTTGAACTTTGACCCCTAGGTCAACGGGTCCACATAAATGGTTACCAAATTTATAGGACTCGCCACACGCTCGTTAAACGTTTAATTTTTGAAGTTCTGATACGCGGTTCATTTACATTTAAGTTGTGCTTTGACACTCCATTTCCGTCCTATACTAATCCTGTTTGATATTTCATATAATAATATACACATAAAAAGAAACTAAAACAATACGAAATATAGTATATCACAATTTACCGTGTAATTATATCTTACTGTATTAATTCATTCCTATAACTTTAAAATTGAGTTGACCGTTGTCACAATATTTAAATAAAACTCATCAGTTTATATTTTGCTGCTGCATGGCACAAACTTAGGCCGTGGTTCATTTTTATAGTACTAGTATATAAGTATATCGTTCTGGTAAGACTAGTAATACCGCGTGTTGTTACAACTTACAACTAGTATCTAAATATGTGATAATTTAAAGCAGCACGTGCCTTCTTGCAAACGACCTTTCTTCCTAGGATTCTCACATAATTTGGAATCAAGAATAACTTAATTTATTAACAAAAAGTTGTCAACGATTCATAAATTCAAATCATTTTTAAAATGGATTGTATATTTAAGAATTTAAAGGTGAGGAAACGACAAAGCTTGTGGAGTCCTTATATAATGTTTATATCAAGTCAATACCTTAATATAATGTTTATATCAAGTCAATACCTTAATATTATGTTTATGCCAAGTCAATACCTTAATATAATGTTTATGTCAAGTCAATACCTTAATATAATGTTTATGTCAAGTCAATACCTTAATATTATGTTTATGTTAAGTCAATACCTTAATATAATGTTTATGTCAAGTCAATACCTTAATATTATGTTTATGTTAAGTCAATACCTTAATATTATGTTTATGTCAAGTCAATACCTTAATATAATGTTTATGTCAAGTCAATACCTTAATATAATGTTTATGTCAAGTCAATACCTTAATATTATGTTTATGTTAAGTCAATACCTTAATATTATGTTTATGTCAAGTCAATACCTTAATATAATGTTTATATCAAGTCAATACCTTAATATAATGTTTATATCAAGTCAATACCTTAATATTATGTTTATGCCAAGTCAATACCTTAATATAATGTTTATGTCAAGTCAATACCTTAATATAATGTTTATGTCAAGTCAATACCTTAATATAATGTTTATGTTAAGTCAATACCTTAATATAATGTTTATGTCAAGTCAATACCTTAATATAATGTTTATGTCAAGTCAATACCTTAATATAATGTTTATGCCAAGTCAATACCTTAATATAATGTTTATGTCAAGTCAATACCTTAATATTATGTTTAAAATGCAACCTTTTACACTATTTACTCCCATTGTACACTTTATCTAATTTGTATTCTTTTAAAATGCACTACAAATTATATCCGTTTAAATTTGTGACGAACGAGTCATGTTATTCGGGTAAATAATATTTGCAAAAGTAATGAACGCAACACGTATTCTAAAATAATTATAGAAAGAAATATCGTAGTTTACATGATGGCAACATATTGACAAGAAAGGTCAAAAAGTACATTATTAAAAATTATATATTTGTATTGCATTTAGGTGAAAGTGTTGTCTTAAACTATAAATTTTGCGGAGAAGTAAAAAAAAAATATTTACAACAATAAAAAGACTATGTTTTGCACAACTCGTGTTAATAATAGGCAAACGAGCCTTCTTTGTATCACAGATAGATTCTGCTTGGTTTGCAATTTCCAAATTAAAGGCTATATATATCCTTTAACTGTTGTCGAACACTTTTTTAAAGCTGTTCTTTTTTAACTAAAATTATTGCTTTGACAGATGTAATTAAATATATTTTATACTGCAATCATCCTATTAGAGCATGAAATGCCTAATTATTTTCATATGATAAACAGTTACAGTTAACAGTTACTACCACACCTACTGTACGTACATATCTATAGTTTAAGACAACAATTCAAACTAAATACAAATGTTACAAATATGCAGCAATGCTTTACGTTGCTTTCTAAATATTACACTGAATAAGAGAAACATAATTTTCTAAAGTGCACTTTTTGTACTATTAAAAGAAATTTTGTATTTACTAATACTAGAAACAATAGTGTTATTTCATTTTATAATAATTTGGCGTAAAAAAAAATTAGATTTGCGACAAGAATCTCATTAACTACCGTTGGTGACAAGAATCTCCTTTACCACTCGACACTCGTTGGGCACAAGAATCTCCTTAACCACATCACTCCTGTTGGTGACTAGAATCTCCTTAACCACTCTACTCCAGTTGGTGACAAGAATCTCCTTTACCACTCGACTCCAGTTGGTGACAAGAATCTCCTTAACCACATCACTCCTGTTGGTGACTAGAATCTCCTTAACCACTCTACTCCAGTTGGTGGCAAGAATCTCCTTTACCACTCGACTCCAGTTGGTGACAAGAATCTCCTTAACCACATCACTCCTGTTGGTGACTAGAATCTCCTTAACCACTCTACTCCAGTTGGTGACAAGAATCTCCTTAACCACTCGACTCCCGTTTGTGACAAGAATCTCCTTAACCACTCGACTCCAGTTGGTGACAAGAATCTCCTTAACCACTCGACTCCCGTTTGTGACAACAGTCTGGAGAATGATATTGCATGTAGTTGCACTAACACAAAATAAAGTAACAATTTTTTACACACAATAAAGTTGAACGTAAAAGAGTGTTTATTTTAATTAATAGGCGAAATGGAGGGCATAGAAAACTGTTATGGACAACGGTGTGATCCGGGCATTTCTTTCTGCGAAATAGAAAAACAAGTCTGTAGACAGTGTTCTGACTTCGCAGATACATGCTGGCAGAATATATACCACATTCCTAACTGCACATCTTATTGTCTAGGTAAATATACCACATTCCTAACTGCACATCCTATTGTCTAGGTAAATATACCACATTCCTAACTGCACATCCTATTGTCTAGGTAAAACTATGAAGACATTAATTAATGATTTTGCAATATGATGGATATTTTAATAAATCTGTCTTACACAAAGATCGAGTAGCACCGAGTATGAAACTTTATACAATAAATTGATAATACTCGAAAAAAATAGGTTGTTATTATCAACCACGAAATCGATTTGTAGGTGCACTTTCATCTTTTAAAGTTAAATATCTTTAAAAGTGCCTTTTTGGATTCATTATTTTGTGTATTAACGAACTGTGTATTTGTAGAGCATGTTCCAGTAAATACAACCCCATGTAAGCGAGACAATGAGGAATCTGTTGTCCTGGCTTATGTTCTGCCTTCGGTACTTCTGATTATGTTGGTAGTTTCTGTGATGTTTTGTGTTCGGTTCTATCTGAAGTATCGCCGGCTTCTTGCGACAACCAAGAATAAAAGTAGTGGAATGACTTCTTCATCGACAGTCAGTACTGATGAGCAAAGTAGCCTGATGGAAAGTGAAAATAAAGGTATAATTACGTCAACAAACAGAACTATTCCAAATACAATGAACTGTGTCATAACAGAAGATGACACAAATGATCCCATAGTTAACGAAAGCCTACAAAATGGTTGAATTAAGTCATTTCCGTTTCGTAGGGGATAACTAGTGGTGCTCTGAATTGTAGGCGGAACTAATTTATTTAGAAATGGCGGGGCTTTTTCCTGAACCATTGAATAAACCATTTGTAGTTTTCTTCTTTCCCTTCTATGTTTTAGAGTTTCCCACCCGGTTTCACGATAAATATGTTCTTGTAGAAATAGGCAACCCCGTTACAATTCTCGCAGCGTCCAGCTGAATGTTTTCTAACTTGTTAGTATAAGTAGCACCATAGTTATCCCATAGTTCACAGGCATACTCCAAAATAGGGTGGATATATATACTAAGTACAATTTTTCTAAAGTACACCTAGAGATCTTGTATTTCAACATTCTCATTACATTGATATGCTTCTGTAAACCTTTGGAATAAATTAAACTTAGCTACTAGACAATAGATACCGTCTCAAAATTTAAAAAATACCTTCAACAAAAAGACAAAATTATAGTACCTTCAATGTATAGCTTTGGTACTAGAAAATTAAATATTATTCTGACCCAATTGCGTTGTGGCGCATCTTTTTTAAACTGTGATCTTCATAATGTAAATATTGTAAACAACCCATCATGTCATTGCGTCTTCCGTAATGAAACAGCTTACCATTTCTTTTTTGAATGTCCTTAATATGATGCACCAAGAAGAGACTTGTTGGAAAAGCTAAACACTCTACTCCCTAATAAACTATTAAACTTAAAACTTCTCCTGAACGGAAATGAAAGTTTATCTGAAGACAAAAATCAAATGGTTGTTACATATGTACACGAATTTATTTAAAAATTTAAGAGATTCCTCGTCGTGTAGAGATGACCATAAATACTGCATACATAAACAACAAACGATGAATTATGTTGCACATGTAAATACATATTCACGGTTCTTACAATATTGTTTTCCCTTTTTTGTACATATGTTATATATATATATATATATATATTGTTTTCTAGTCATTCATCTTCGCATGTTTCATTATAACATTATTATATGTTCATACTTCATTGGTAAAAGACTTCATAAGTACGAAGTACTTGTGTCTAATCCCCTTTTGTAGCATTTCTACAAATAAAATATGTTTAAACTAAAGTGTGTCATAACAGAAAAACATGGGAAATTAGATAAGTTTCTTGGCATAAATTGCGGCAATCTTTGTTTATTCTATTCTATTTCTATTGATAAAAGTAAGCATTTAAAGATATTCAATATAGTTATAAGGTTTTTTTGGAATTCTATTGATTTATAATGTTTACCTAATGTTCAGCTATATCCTAAATGAGAGCAAACTGACAACAAACAAATCAAGGAAAAAAGTATCGGCCAATGGGAACACAATTTTTGACTTTCACAAGAAAATGTTGGGAGTATTGGATAGTGATGGACATTGTCGGAATATTGATTTTATTTGTAGCAGTAATTAAAGGCTCGGCAAATGTGTTCATAATGTGCTTGTTGTTGCAAAGTCCACAACTAAGCTTCACATGTGAAATATATTGCAAACAATAATATGTTTAATATGCAGGTTTTTAGAGATCTAAAATATGTATTTATTTATAACAATATTTTGCGTAGTGGTATATATGGTATAAGATCCATTTCTGAAACTATTCTTTTTATATGCTGCAGTCATTCACCAAGATATAAATACAGACATCACACAAACCAGACAATTATTTCCTCCAAACCAGTTTCCAACAACAGACGACAACAATGGAACATCAAAAATGTACCCAAGCGGCAAATACGAAGTTGACATCAGACACATACAACATAAAACGTAAATGAATCTTTAAAGTATTTATAATCTATATTTATTTCAATGTTAAATTGTTGTCAATAAAATTTTTCAAATAATAAAATGGTGTCCCATTTGCAACATTTTCATCATTACAATCGTGCAGGCTACAAACGATTCGTTGTATTAACAGTATGTATAAAGTAACTGTGTATTTCATCCAATGAAATTGTTTATATCTGTTTTTTTAATTTAACGCCTTTTCAGCAATTGTTAAGCTATATCATGTATTATTGGGGGAGAGAACCGAAGTACCCGTGAAAACGCCCGAACTTCGACCTTCGGCAGGAAAACAAGCAGTCCTTGTAAATTATTGTTGAAGTCGAGCACACCCTGTCCGCAGTAAGGCTCGAATTGACAACATAAGTGTTGGCAGGCCAGGTCGTGATAAATAGTAGATGATTAACTACCTCAACCACTCCGCCGCCCTAGCTGTACAACATATGTTTTACAACAGAGCAGCAGGTTTCTGTGTACGATTTGACATAGAAAACGTGGACTATTTAAAAAACAAATAAACGAAGATACAAAAATTGTCATATTTCAGTGAGTGATCACAGTAAATATATGTAGAGTAAAAATTATTTGTGTAGGTCAAAATTGAGCGAATGTGAGTACAAGCAAGTCTTTCGATCAACATTTACTTAACTCCAATTCTTGATGCTGGTGAGTTTTAACGTAAGAATTGACAAGGCTTATAAACACTTGCATGTACACGTACCCGAAGGTTATGATATGTATTGTCTTAATAAGGAAACTTGTGTAGGAGTTAAAAATATTTAGTTTTCGCTGGAAAGTTTACGTTCACCATTGACTGTGTGTTTAAGCGTTGCAACAGAAGGCAGAAGCTATGCAGTGTTCTATAGCCTTCAAATAGCATGAGACTGAGAGAGTTTAGTGAGGTAGATTAGACAAAAGTGAAAACGAGAAAAACACGATAACTAATAAAAACTTAATGTAAAATCATGTGTTTCGCAAGGTCAGCCATTTTCTGCAATTAGCCACCTGTAGCGTATTCTTTAAGTTACACGAAGGAGTAATTATGGTGACATAATATATTAAAATTTGATTATTGAAGATGTCTACTGCACTGACACCTTACCTGTTTCTACATGAATAAGCTCATGATGCAATAAAATTGCTTTGGAGTAGATACTTTGCCCCACAAATTTGCATGACAGCAAAATTATTGACGGGTAAATTCTGTGTAAGTAGACCAAGCTGTAGGAGAGGATTATCCGTTGATGTAGATTACAAAGAGTAAAAATTGTTAGTGTTAAAAAACATAGAAAATAAGAAATAAAGTTAAATTATTGACAGACTTTAGAACATATTTCAAACAGAGAAATAGTTTTATGATTGTTTGTGTGTTTAATGGCATTTAAAGCCACTTTCAGCAATTTTTCAGCTATATCATCCCAGTTTTTATTGGGGGAGGAAGCTGGAGCACCCGGATAAAACCCAGGACCTTCGGTAGGAAAACTGGTAATCCTTGTCACTAAAGATTGGAGTCGAGTACACCCTGCCTGCAGTGAGAATCAAACCCGCAATCATAGTGTTGACAGACCACGTGATCAATAGCAGACGAACTACTTGAACCACTTGGCCACCGAGGCCCCTAGACAATATGAACATTATAGCTACTATTTAACAACATCGCATATAACGTCCAAAAAGCCTGATATAAATACGTTGTGGACCATGTGGTAAATGTCTTTAAATGATGTGTACATGGTATTAAAAATAACTTGTCATCCTTCACGGATAAAATGACTGATAATTACTATCTTGTAGTTATTTACTGACAGTTTATTTGTCATTCTAATACACATTAATTAATCACGTGCTGAACATGCATTATTACGTGTTAATAAGATGCAGATTGATGTAGACATGAAGCGGAAGTACAAATTGTGCAAAAGAACCATGCCTTCACCTACACTGTACTCCATACGTATCAACGTTGTTATTGAACGAGTCCGGCTTCAAAACAGTTTTGGCAATATCCGGGAAACCGCAAAATTAATGAGTACATCAAAAACATTTGTCTTGGTGACGTTACAAAGTACTAATTATGTTTCCCTCTATGTTATTTTTGTGATATTACACACTGGTTTTCCGACACAAATGTCATTAACTCTTGTTATTTATATGTACGTAGCATTATATTTTATTTTTGTCACTAATTCAGTCCATGCAGGACGTGTAAACAAGAGAGGTTGGTATACATTTCTAAACGTAAAATGATATATTTAATATTACCGATTTGGAAACTATTATATCTTCAACAGAATTATGTAGTTTAATTACCTATTTTTATTGGTGTATTAAAATATTAAAATTCAAAAGTTTAAATTTGTAGATTGAAAAAAACACTGTAAATTAAGCTTTGTTTATCTAATACACGTACTTGTATTAGTAATGGACTTTCTGTCCACTATCGTCCAGTACAGTGTGAGTTTCAAATAAGGCAAGCCGGTATACCCATTTGTATATTAGAGTTTGAAAGAAAAACACACTTGTCTTTGGGGCCGATTGGTTAAGGTAGTTCGTCTACTATTGATCACGTGGTCTGTCAACACTGAGATTGCTGGTTCGAGTATCACTGCGGGTAGGGTGCGCTCGACTCTAATCTTGATTGACAAGTATTCCCAGATTTCCTACCGAAGGTCGGGAATTTTATTCTGGTATTCCGGTTTCCTTTCCCAATAAAAACTAGGCGGCGTAATATAGCTGCAAAATTGCTCAAAGTGTCGTCAAACAACATTCAAACAAACAAACAAACAAACAAACAAAACACCGTCCTCACACGAACGTATTAAATACAGTTTAGAATAACGATTGGTTGTCACTGAATAACTATATTAACTATGGGTATTTGAGTTCGTATGTGCTGTTTATTATAAACAGAGGAATTTGAAAGCTATCCTAACTTATATTAAATCTGCATATTTCTGTTTCTTTAATTAGGCTGAAGGGGTCATTGTCGACCTGGGTACAATATCAGCGTACCCAGGATACTTAAAATTTGAGAAATGGTACCCAGGGTACTGTCGCTTAACATAAACGTACCCAGACCAATATTGTTGAATCAAATCCATTATTTTTCAACAGTGTTCATAAACATGAACATAATCAAAACAAACTTAACTGTAAATTGTAACAAAGCGCCATTCTTCTATCTATAATTGTGGACAAAATACGCGAAAGAAATGAACGTAATCTCGCGATACTTACCACACCGGGTACGTTTATGTTAAGCGACAGTACCCAGGGTACCATTTCTCAAATTTTAAGTACCCTGGGTACGCTGATATAGTACCCAGGTCGACAATGACCCCTTCAGCTTTAATTAGTCTTAAAATCGGGTTTAAATTTTACGGTGTAAGTGTAATATCAAGGAGTCGTAACGCGAATTTACAACGTTATTGTAAAATGAAAACTTAAATAATTAAACAATGGTGAATGTATTTGTAGAAAATGTACTCTGGGGTCTTTACAACGTTACTGGTAGTGACTGTGGTATTTTGCAAAATAGAGGAAGACGTTATTCCAGTGGAACTTGAGAACTGCTACACAAAATACGCTGCTGACGTCACAAAAAATAACGAGTACGTCATTCAGACAAACTGTCTACAGAGCTATCTAGTCAGTACTTTTGGAAATTCTAGTGTACATGTACACGGACTGGACCATAGAGCATGGCAGTGGATCGATTCACTTGGAAGAGAAGCCCATCAACGATTGAAACGTCAAACGAGACAAAGACGTGTTCGACAAGAAATAAGAACGTTGACTGAAGCTCAGCGTCAGGCGTTCTTTGCCGCAGTCAACGCTTTGAAATACGACACGGTATGGTATTTTAATTGTTAGATAAAAGATTATGAATTTTAGTGTCACGACTCATCTAAAACCACAAACACTAAAATAAATTTGTCAACAAAGTTTTCTTAAAAACTAAACGTGTCATATACATATAAATAGCTGTTGTTACAACTCGTAATAAAATATGTATACAATATCGTCTACGCTTCCACTGCGTAGGAGAAAAAGGCTAATTGAAAACTAGTTTATCTCAGGAGTTACGTGTATTGCACTAGTATAATATTTGCTTTTTCACATTTATTTTGCTTATAATCATGTCTTAGTTGTGATAATTCGATAAGATGGTATAGGTATATTTACAGTTTAAAATGTTATGTACTTTTAAGAATAAATAATTAAAGAAGGTTTTATAATTTAACCATCAATGTGGAATATTTTCTAAATTTATAAAAACAAATGGCTTGTATAGGTCACGCTATCAGTTTATTCTTTGATATTTAACCACCCTTACAAGCTTTGTAAATATATTTTACATACATGTAACTTAAAGTCATCAATTGGCTGAATCTTGAACCATTTTCATTTGAAATAGTTATTGCTAATTATAATTCAGGAGGAAACTGATACAGTTAGGGTGTCGGTTAATATGAATTCTTATCTTATGCTGGCTGTAGCTCATACAAATTTCATACAACCGGAATGAAGAAAAAACAAGTTCCGTAAAAATTCTAAACATAAAACAATGTACGAAAGAAATAATTAATAACAACCATAGCATTTCTAAGATAGTAAGAACATGAGGACATATGTCTGTGCAATAAGGCATTAAATTTCTTTGAAATACATTTCTGCATGTAGTTGTAAGTTATTTGAACATTTTATTACGGAATTAACTTATTTAAATCTCTATAAGTTATTTATAAACAGTCATTTCGGCACATGTGTATTTTGGCATATCGAAGGTTAACCGGACAGACGACATTATACAATTATAGCCTTTAAATTAGGTCGATATGAAAAAATATCGACATGAGAACATATCGATCGACAACGAAGTTGGAGGTCGATATGTTATCTCATGTCGATATTTTTCATATCGACCGTAGTTAAAGGCTACAATTGTTATATTATTAATTGATATTTTTATGCACATCTGTATATACTAGTATTTTAAAGGAATTTAGTTCAATGTTCTTTTGATTAGTTTACTGTTTTGATGGGTTTTGTCACATGTACGAAAATATCACATTTCATTTCAATATCATCTGAAATTATGAAAACTTTCAATTTAAAAGATTTATAAATACAAAAATACATGCAACATATTGAAATATTTGCAATTTTTCACAATGTACGTACTTTCCTAACTTTCAAACCGGAAACAGACAGAAGTCATTCTGATTGGCTGTTTAAAGGGGAATTCCAATTATTTAAAAATAGCCGTGCAATATCATGTTTTCTAAATATAACCGTGCAACATCACTTTTCTATCAGCCGTTTTCAAAGAACCTTACCAAATACAGCATGTCATCTGACAGGCTTTACACTAATCAAATTTATCAGAAAAATATCAATTAATAATATAACAATTATAGCCTTTAAATTAGGTCGATATGAAAAAATATCGACATGAGAACATATCGACCGACAACGAAGTTGGAGGTCGATATGTTATCTCATGTCGATATTTTTCATATCGACCGTAGTTAAAGGCTACAATTGTTATATTATTAATTGATATTTTTATGCACATCTGTATATACTAGTATTTTAAAGGAATTTAGTTCAATGTTCTTTTGATTAGTTTACTGTTTTGGTGGGTTTTGTCACATGTACGAAAATATCACATTTCATTTCAATATCATCTGAAATTATGAAAACTTTCAATTTAAAAGATTTATAAATACAAAAATACATGCAACATATTGAAATATTTGCAATTTTTCACAATGTACATACTTTCCTAACTTTCAAACCGGAAACAGACAGAAGTCATTCTGTTTAAAGGGGAATTCCAATTATTTAAAAATAGCCGTGCAATATCATGTTTTCTAAATATAACCGTGCAACATCACTTTTCTATCAGCCGTTTTCAAAGAACCTTACCAAATACAGCATGTCATGTGACAGGCTTTACACTAATCAAATTTATCAGAAAAATATCAATTAATAATATAAAGAAATACAATGTATAAAGGCACGCGGTCTGATATGAACTGATAGCCATCAATCTATATTAGAAGGCACGCGGTCTGATGTGAACTAATAGCCACCAATCTATAGTAGAAAATCGAACTGATCAATATCTGGAAATGGCGAAAAAATGTTGAAACTGTTCCTCAATGCTTGGCCTATATCAGTATTCCTGGTCCATGCCGCGGCACATGAGCAATCCGAATTTCGTGAAATTGCTTTTAGTATAATTAACTATTGTGAAACATTTAACAATAAGCAGTCTAACAAAGCAGCTGCCGTCGTCATGTAGAGTATATATTTGTTTAAATGTAGTTCTTATTGAATTGGAATACATATTTCTTTTATAGTCTGTTAGCCCCAATAAATACGATGCTTTTGCACTTATGCACCAGGGGCAAGCACTACCGTCAGCTCATGGAGGGCCTAATTTTGTCAGCTGGCACAGATGGTACCTTGTACTGTAAGTTTGATATTTCATATGTCTGTTCACTAATGTTTAAATGTAAAAGACCATATGTATTTGTTATAATCGCGTTCACTATGATGAAGGACAAATGCCTAAATTGTCACACTACAGCCAAATTTATTTTAATATTGTTTCCAAGCTGTAATGAGCTTTAATATTGCCAATTACGTATACTAATTGAAGTTGATACTTTCTTCATGGTATAAAATATACCACATAATAACACGGCAATACACTGACATGTTATGTCTGCAAATATTTGTACATGTATTGTATTAAATTATTGGGTGGCCGAGTGGTTAAGGTAGTTCGTTTACTATTGATCACGTTGTCTGTCAACACTGAGATTGCGGGTTCGAGTCTCACTGCAGGCCGGATGTAATTGACAAGGCTTGCCAGTTTTCCTTCCGCAGGTCTTGGGTTTTCTCCGGGTACTCCGGCCTCCTCCCACAATAAAAACTGGAAGCCACGATATAGCCGACAAATTACTGAAAGGTGCGTTAAACACCATTCAAACAAACACACAATAAATTATTTTTATACGTGTAAGTCATATCTACTATGTGCATATATTATATGCAGGTGTTAGTTACGATAATGGCTTTGTAAAGACAGTTAAAAGACTTAATTTATGCTTGTATTTTTGTCCATGGTAAACTTAAATGTATGTCTTTTCTTTCCAAATATTTGCTTACACTTTTCAAAGCTGTAGTTAATGAGTGCAAAGATCATTTAGTGACATGATATTACCTTTTACATGCCAAGTAAAAAGAAATTTGTATATTATTTATGTACATGTACATGTATCAGTCAACCTGGTCAATGTGACGGATGGTAAATGTTTACTGCTGACTAGTCGCTAAACATTTCTTTCTCAAGGCATGTTATAAAATATCTAAGGTAGAAAGTAAGACGAAAGTTGATAATAATCACGAATTTAATCAAACTTTGAACTGATCACATGCTATTCAATCTGACAAACGTTAAATCTTAAATGGTTACATTTATTCTAAATTGTACAAAATAAAAGTTGTTTTAGAAGCACGTGTAAAGCAAAGGACACAATAATGGAAATAATTATTTTTTTCCTCCATTGAAATTTTTTAAATATTATTGTTACTAGATAACAGGTTAATAGTAACAATATAGTCCGTATTTGTTATCTCTTCATTAGAAAGTAAATGATGTAGATATGTGTAACATACGTTATAGACTTCACAGTGATGTATGTTACACGCTTCACAGTGTTATATGTAACATACGTTACAAGCTTCACAGCGATGTGCAACATACGTTACAGACTTCACAGTGATGTTTGTAACATACGGTTACGGACTTCACAATGATGTGTGTAACATACGTTGCAGACTTCACAGTGATGTGTGAAACATACGTTACAAGGCTTCACAGTGGGTAAAACATCTTTATAAACCAAAAACAAATTACGATCAATATTAAAGTGTAATGCGGATAACAAAAGCACGTTACAAGTCGTGTTACGAAGATGCAAAATAAATGTTGAAAATAATAGTAAAATTTATTAAATTTAATTATAAAAAATAGCAGGATATAAATGATACATGCATGCTTATACATGTGGAAGCTGACAAGTTCCGTTAGAAAGTGTTTTCGAAGAAAATATTTTTAGGTCTAATTATTATTATAATCAAAATTTTACAGGTTTGAAAATGCTCTACGAGAGAAAAACAGATTTGTAACTCTGCCTTACTGGGACTCTAGAAACGACCATACCATGATTGAGCCTACAGAATCCATTATATTTTCAAGTCTGTTTGTCGGTAATGGAGTTGGTCGTGTTGTCAATGGACCCTTTGCAAACTGGACTACACCAACCGTTAACCGTAGATTTTTACAGCGTGGCATTGGTTTGAATAGGAGTTCTCTTTTTAACGACACTTCTCTTGTGAATGTGTTCAGCAAGCGATATAACTGGGAAATTTTGAGTCCAACGGCCCAAGCAAATATTTCAAATTTGGAACGACATCACGACAGTGTACACGTATGGATCGGTGGTCACATGAGTGGGACTACTACAAGTCCTCAGGACCCAATATTTTGGCTACATCACTGTTTTGTAGACTATTTATGGGAGATGTTCAGACAAAATCAACGAAGAATGGGAATAAATCCGGAAACTGATTATCCAACAACAGCATTGCCTCTTCATCAGCCTAATAGAATAATGGATAACCTCCTTCCACCAAAACAAAACATTGAGGGATATAGTGACGAATTCACAAACAATATATACGTATATGCTTCACCGCCATCTTGTCCTTATTGCGGTGGTAGTGACTATTTGCAATGCAACACAACAGTAAACCGTTGTCAGTCGGCGGCAAAATATGACATTATGGAGACCATGAATGAAGACACAAGCATAATATTTAGAGAGGACCCATTGCAACTTCGCGAACATGAAAAGTTTGTTGCGCATTTATTTGATCCACGGTCAGCATGTGGAGGAGGAGGGGGAGGGGGAGGAGGAGGAAACGGTGGTGGTGGGGGTGGGGGTGGTGGTGGTTGCTTTGGCGGTGGAGGTGGCGGTGGTGGTGGCGGTAGGGGAGGTGGCGGTGGTGGCGGCGGTGGACGTTGGGGTGGTGGCGGGGGAGGAGGAGGGCGAAAAAGACGATCTACACTTCATCAGAATTTGCCTAACAATTTAGCGGAAATAAAAGAATCAGTACAATCACCCATCATGGTAGACAATAGAATGTTATCAACTGAGAAGCAAGGGCAGATAAACTTCGACAATAGATCACTATGGGCTGTTACCCCGATAACAATAGTGTATGAGCGTTCAACAGAAGTTGTAACTGATCAGCCTGAAACAATCAAACGCACGACTGATAGTGAAAATGTGAATGGAAAAACATTTGAACCGGACCACACCACTCTAATGGTTGAAACTGTTGGTTTGTCATATAACAAAACACATACGGACACTATTACTATTGATGGAAAATCTGTAATGTCTGTTTCGCAATTCAATATTGCGTTCATGAAACCTATATTAGGTGATACGAAAGCTTATGTAAGAGTGTTTGACACAAAAGGTAGACTGTGTTACACACAATGTCTGGTTACCAGTTCATATCCGCCTGTGTACCATCCATGTAAAGGTTTTATAAAGATTTCGACAGAGGCACCAAAAATGTACTACGATATGGTAAAAACAAAAGAAGACAAGGACGGGATATCTTTAATACAAATTTCATTTTTGACCTTTACCTGTAACGGATAAATGTAGACACATTTTATCTGCTTAGACCTCACCTGTATTATTGCCCGACTTGTAAATATATAAATTTTTAAAATAATTTGCTTTCTGTATACTGTCTGAGATCATACTGGGAGGGTTCCAAGTGCTCGACCCAAACAGCAGCCAAGGGCGTCCCCGGGGTGGCAGATAGGGGGTTGTCAGATCAGAATACGGAAAGCCTGGCCTCGAACCGTAGTGGTTGATGAATTTGGAGAGTGCCACAATCGTTACACGATAATGACACCTTTTGTAGATTTCAAAAAAGGAGTAAGCTTGTAGCCGCTACAAAAGGCTAAATTCTCCGCCCGTGTCCAAAATTCCATACTTCTCTCGTAGCATTAAATTATGTTCCCTATTGTACCATCCCACTCATTTTACCGTTGATTTATTGTTTGTTAAATTGTTCTTTTCCTGTATTTAGCTGAAATACTGCACACTGAACAACATAAAGCAAACATCAAGACACTCTCTCGCAAAACCACAGCATTTCCACGATGTGGATGCGGAGTGGATTGTATATTACACAGAGTCCCTGGGAACATTTAGGAATGCAATTAATTGTCAATTTAGTAATGAATAATAAATACATGCATGCAAAAAAAGACCTTATTGTTAATAAAACATGTGCTTATATCAGTCGTTTTTAAAGTAAATGGAAGATTTACATCGCAAGAATAAATTTTGACAATTTCTTACAACGACGATAATTGTATATTATTATTGTCATTATGAAGTTAATATATTGATAAAAGCCAAACAACCCTCAATAAACAAACAAACAATATATTGTTTATCATAAAAAAACGCTATTAAAATTTATTTTCCAACTTCTTTAAAAAAAATTTATTATAGATCTATTATAAAATAAATGTAAGCACATGATTGTATTCCAAAAGTTGGACAAAATTTGCTCTTATGTTAAATATGCTTTTTGTTATTCCTTCGCCTATACTTAACTTTGTTCTGTTTAATAAAAACATTGATAAACTTAAAAAATTTAATAATTAATGATAAATAAATTGAAGGATAAATAATTAAAACAAAACCTATTTCGAGTATCTTGAATCCATGTTAATTACATTCCACGCATATTTATGTTGTTTTCTATGACTGTATTATAAAGGAATACGCTTGTCAATAAAATCGACGGTTAATAATAATCAACACTTTAATTCAGATTAAATGCAGTTAATTCATTGTAAACCTCTCCACTTTGATATCAGTAAATCAAATTGAATTTTGCTGTTTATTGTCCAACATACATTTTACCTTAACGAAAGTCGACACCAACAAAAATGCAGTAGCAGAAGATCCCGGATAAAGTGCAGATCTTTTCAGATACAAAAATTTTCTGACCAAAACAAAAAACAAAGCCCCCCCCCCCCCCCATTCAAGTTAAATGGTCTGTCCCTTATCAAGCTCTTGTAATTTGGTTTAAATGTGTTGTTTTCCTTGCAAATAAATATTCAGTTGGATTCAACTGAACAACTCACGACACTTAAAAGACAGAACCTCAATACGTCCTATATATTTTTTTATTGCAATGCATTTTGCAATAGTAACGCTAGACGTTAAGTACTTGTCATTTTTATCCAACTGTGCTGCATGCACTTGTTGACTCTATATACTTATGAGCCCTGTACTTCAGTTTCACAACATTATATAACTTGTTTTCATTTAATAATCCTAAATTCGGTTCCTACGTTAAAATGAGGTACAAAGCAGTGACAGCTTGGTATGACTCATAACTTTAACTTCATCCAGAAATTGACAAAGGAGTAAACAGTGGCAAGACTGACGTCACCACTTAGAAAATTTTACAGTTGTCATAATTGATTAAGTTGAACGTAACGTGTCATAAATGATCATTATTTTAGTTTATTGTAACCGCTCGCCTAATTTTTAACGAAATGTGTCTACCCAGGTTGATTTATTGTTGGATTTTAACTTAAGTGATACGACGGGTACCATGCGCGGAGCTGTATTTGCTTTCTTTACATAACACCTGGACTCACCCCTGGTTTTAGTCGGAAACCCACGTCCGGTCGCGTTCTGCCTTTGCTGATACTTACCGACATACTTGTATATATTTTCCCGTTTCGTTGTCTCATATCCAGGTCACAACACACAATGTAGGTCATCTGGTGTAGTTTGTGTGTTTGTTTGAATATTTTTAATGCAACTTTCGACAATTTTTCAGCTATATCATGGCGTCCAGTTTTTTTGCGGGAGGAAAAAGCCGGAGTACACATCTTTTGTCGGAGTATTATGGATTAAATAACTGTAGACAGACAAGAAGTTCCTGAGGTCACCCTGCTCCTTTGCTACTATGTAAAATAGATCAGGATGGCAAATAACAACTTTGGTAGTTTTTCTTTTTTACTTTTAAAGGGCTTGTTGCGATTTCTGTTTTCTTTATAAGTTCTTAATTTGGTGACTTGCAAAAAGGGGACGTTAACCTATTTTAATTTCATTGTTTATAATTTTATTATAATATTGATCAACATTTAGATTCTTTTTGGGAAACTTGGTGGCCCTTAAAAGGGCCTTTTATCAGTAATCATATTGTTCTTTCATCTAGTTCTTTATATGCAGTGAAGTTTCTCTTTGCTGGAGACATCGATTTATGACTTTAGGTCTTTTTTAAAAATTCGTTTGGTATTCAGCTCTTTTGACGAGTTTCTTTGTGTTGAAGCTCTGCTAATGCTGGATGAGCAAGATGGTGGACAGTTCTTCCCGGTTAATATCTTAGGTATTTTGGTGTTCTCAATAGGTGAGTCTGTAGCGACAGTTGTTACGTTAGAGTTAGGACCACGGTCTGTAGCGACAGTTGTTACGTCAGAGTTAGGACCACGGTCTGTAGCGACAGTTGTTACGTCAGAGTTAGGACCACGATTCTTGGTTGGAGTTTCCTTGTACAGTTGATATGGCTGACTAAGAAAACTGCAGTGAAGACATCTCAGATGGTAAGTCCAACAAACTCCCAATTTTATCTGCTTGTAAGCATCCATTTCTGGATCTTGACACATTGGGGACATCTCTCTGTGCTGCTTGTGCACTGTATTAAGCATGTTCATCATACATGTACTGTCAACATATCTCATGCTTCCAAGTGCACTCTTTTCCTCTTGTATTTTCCGGTTGCTTATTTTACCAACAGAAGAACGGAGTGTGAGATGGAACTGATCGGATTCTGCTGACATCTCTATCATTCCATCTGAATCTCGATCGTGTTCATTGACTTTGAGTTTCGCGTCCATATGACTTGAGGTGTTGGCATCTTCACTACAACAAGATGTAGGTGTAGCAGGATTTTTTCTTAAATATGGATGACCCTTTTTGAATCTACCAGCACGGGGAATCTTCCCTTTCTGCAGTCCAGTCAGCCCTTTATATGGGTGAATGTGACCTTTGGTAAACATCTTCAATAGCTTTCTGGTATAGCTTACAGAATCTACACAGAAGTGATGGCAGGACGATAGAACTGCAAGTTATTATACTTTTTGGTATGACAACAGACACATGCCACAGTAATACACACCGTGATGCCGAATTGCAACACAATCATCAGCAGTGACACCTGTGGGTATTTTATACATGTACATGTATATTGCTATGACAACTGACACATGCCACAGTAATACACACCGTGATGCCGAATTGCAACACAATCATCAGCAGTGACACATGTGGTTATTGTATACATACCTGTACATGTATTTTGAACAATACGCGCAAGTGTCACAACGGTAAAAGGAAAGTCACAGAAATAACGCCACAGTTTTGATTGGAAAAAAATTCAAAAAGTTCATTAATTCTAGAAAAGAATTAGGAAAACACACATTTCTGTCGACAGTGTAGATCAATGAAATACAACTTAATATTTACCGGCCACACAGAATATGACAACGAAGACACGGAATATGTCATTCATTCTTTTTTAAAGAGAGAACTCCGAATCACATATGATATACAACTAGGAAACGTCCATCGCTTCGGTAGCGGATCGACTCCAGGACGAGGCCATAAAAGAAGACCGAGACCGATCATTGCACGATTTATTTATATGAAAGATCTTGAGGCACTCCATTCGGTATAAATCGTCAATTCCCAGATGAAATCGAACAAGCTAGAAGAAGCTTGTATCCCATAATGAAAGAGAAAAGGGAGCAAGGGTGGTAACTTCCCACTTGCATGATGGTCTACTCCCATTTGGTCTATTCCCATTTGGTCTACTATTTGCCCATTCCCATTTGGTCTACTCCCATTTTGTCTACTCTTGAAAATTTATAATGACCATTTCGTCTACTTAATAAAATATAACTAGGTTTAAACTTGGTTGTTACATAAAATTATGGTGTATTAAAGTTTGTGTATTTTTTATGTTTATTTTGCATTTCACGAATGTTTGTATTGCAAAAACAATTCAATTGCTAAGTAAACATTTATATTTATTGTTGTTGTACCAATAATAATGTATGATGAGAAGTCAACTAAATAATGAAAAACTAGAAAAAGTTTACATTTAATAACAATCAAATATAATTCCATATAATATAAAAAAAACTCAGGTTTGTCTAAAAACATAAATATCATTGTTTTATCGATGATCCATGCTTATGTTGTTGCCGAAGTTAATTTGGCTGAACATAAATGTGTCCAAGCAACAAAATTATATCCGACAAGGATCAAAGTATCAAAAGTTGTTAATCGCAGTATAAACAAACAACTTGCAACTTAATCATTTTCATTGTTAATGTAACAATTCCATAATACTAATTAGTAAACAATAATAATTTATTCATATGCACACATTCTATTTGATAGAATGTTTAAATAAAACAAAGCTGTTTTTAAATTAAAAGTGTTTACTCATTATATGTTCGTACTTACTTTAAGAACATTTGAATACTCTTATTTTTTAACTTTATCTTTTTTTAAATACCAATGTTATACTCCCTTCATATTTAAAACATTTAATAATTTAAAAAAATAATTTTAATTTTAAGGAAAAAAAATTGCATTAAACTTAGTTTCTCATATAAAATTCATAGAGTAGACAAAATGCGACACCATAATTTTTTAGAGTAGACAAAATGGGAATAGACCAAATGGGAATAGACTAACTGGGAGTAGACCAAGTGGGAATGAACCGCAAGGGTGTAGAGTAAAATTAGTTAGAGACATCCTTTACGTCGACGGAGTAATCTACGATGACAACCCAGCCAGTACGAAAACTCATGCACAAACTTATAGTCATGCGACCAAGAGAACACCGGTAAACCGCCCTGGAAATAAGCGAAGGCGAATATCATCCACTCCTCAGAAAGATCAACACAGGAAACCCAAGGAGATGAAAGGAAAGACTCTGACAACATTTTAAAAAATAAACTCATAAAACCTAAGTTATTAAATTGAAATTGTGGTGGTATTTTAAAAAAAATGAAATACCCGGAATTTGTAAATATGATTAATAATTATGATTTTATTTGTATTACTGAATCTAAAACAGATGACCTAGATGAAATTGTTATCCCACGCGGTTACAAATTTGTAATGAAAAACAGAAAAAGCTATAGCAAAATTAAATCCGGAGGGATCGCATTTGGCTACAAATCCGAATATGAAGAATTTGTCCACTACTTACAATCTGAATGCAGATTAGTCTCTTGCTTTAAAATTTCTAAAACCCTTCTTCATTTAAATGAGGACATTATTGTCGGAAATATTTACATTCCCACAGAAAATTCTGCTTACAAAGCAGAAAATGCTTTTGATGAATTAGAACAAGAATTTCTGAAATGTTCTCAAAATAACAACATAATTTTCCTAAATGGAGATTTTAATAGCAGAACGGGCACTGATAAAGATTTTTTTGAAATAGCAGATGAAAACAAAAGTCCATTTGACAATTTAATTAATTATGCAAATATTTTACTTATGAAATGTTGCGAATTAGAAATAGTGTGGATAGTGTCAAAACAAATTATGGTAATAAACTGTTGAATTTTTGCAGAAATAATCACTTATTCATTCTTAATGGTAGAGTAGTTGGTGATGTAACAGGTAAATTTACTTGTAGACAGTCAAGTGTTGTTGATTATTTTATTTGTACAGCGGATTTTTTATCTTATGTTGAAAATTTATTTGTCCATGAATTCTCATCATTGTACTCAGACGTTCACTGTCCATTTTCCTTATCTCTTAATATTGCAGCTGAAGATAATGACTCCTTAAAAAAGGGGGGTAATTGTAATAGTTGTAAAAGAAGGAAAATAAGAAAATGGGACAACGAAAAAGCCGAAGAATATAAAGAAAAAAATAAATTCCCAAAAAGTCAATAGTATAATACAAAATATAAACAAGTGCTGATTGTGATTGCAAGCAAGTCACAAAAAAATCCCCTCCCGTGCCCACTTTTGTCACAATTCGGACAACTTTTCAATTTTCGCACTTTGGCGGCCATTTTGAATATGGCGGCCATCTTGGACTTTGGCAGCCATCTTGGATTTGTTCTACATGTTGTTCGTAATATCAATATTGACCTAAATGCCAATTTTTGTTGAAATCAGACAACTTTTCAATATTCGCACTTTGGCAGCCATTTTGAATATGACAGCCATCTTGGATTTGTTCGAAAGTGTCGCCATGTTGTTCGTAATATCAATATTGACCTAAATGCCAATTTTCGTTGAAATCGGACAACTTTTCAATTTTCGCACTTTGGCGGCCATTTTGAATATGGCGGCCATCTTGGACTTTGGCGGCCATCTTGGATTTGTTCAAACATGTCACCATGTTGTTCGTAATATCATTATTCACCTAAATGCCAATTTTCGTTGAAATCGGACAACTTTTCAATTTTCGCACTTTGGAGGCCATTTTGAATATGGCGGCCATCTTGGACTTTGGCGGCCATCTTTGATTTGTTCGAACATGTCACCATGTTGTTCGTAATATCAATATTGACCTAAATGCCAATTTTCGTTGAAATCGGACAACTTTTCAATTTTCGCACTTTGGCGGCCATTTTGAATATGGTGGCCATCTTGGATTTTTCGGAAAATGGTCCCATATTGTCCGGGACCTTAATATTGACCTATAAATCTATTTTGGTTCATATCCATATTGTTTGTGATTTTTTATGATTAATTTTGTATTTTTTTCAAATTCAAAATGGCCGCCAATCCAAGATGGCCGCCATTTTCAAAATTTCGAAATCGGAAACAACATTTCCTAGTGGTGACCTATCTTTCTGCTAAGTTTCACTGACCTATGTCTTTTCGTCTTCGAGAAATCCTACGGACAAAGTTAGGTCCAGAAGAAGAAGAAGAAGAAGAAGAAGAATAACAAGTGCTGATTGTGATTGCAAGCAAGTCACAAAAAAA
This sequence comes from Limnoperna fortunei, assembly GCA_944474755.1. NCBI lineage: Eukaryota > Metazoa > Mollusca > Bivalvia > Mytilida > Modiolidae > Limnoperna > Limnoperna fortunei. Next base: position 75,101,576 of record OX104117.1, on the reverse strand, counting down.
TCCCCTCCCGTGCCCACTTTTGTCACAATTCGGACAACTTTTCAATTTTCGCACTTTGGCGGCCATTTTGAATATGGCGGCCATCTTGGACTTTGGCAGCCATCTTGGATTTGTTCGACATGTTGTTCGTAATATCAATATTGACCTAAATGCCAATTTTTGTTGAAATCAGACAACTTTTCAATATTCGCACTTTGGCAGCCATTTTGAATATGACAGCCATCTTGGATTTGTTCGAAAGTGTCGCCATGTTGTTCGTAATATCAATATTGACCTAAATGCCAATTTTGGTTGAAATCGGACAACTTTCCAATTTTCGCACTTTGGCGGCCATTTTGAATATGGCGGCCATCTTGGACTTTGGCGGCCATCTTGGATTTGTTCAAACATGTCACCATGTTGTTCGTAATATCAATATTCACCTAAATGCCAATTTTCGTTGAAATCGGACAACTTTTCAATTTTCGCACTTTGGAGGCCATTTTGAATATGGCGGCCATCTTGGACTTTGGCGGCCATCTTTGATTTGTTCGAACATGTCACCATGTTGTTCGTAATATCAATATTGACCTAAATGCCAATTTTCGTTGAAATCGGACAACTTTTCAATTTTCGCACTTTGGCGGCCATTTTGAATATGGTGGCCATCTTGGATTTTTCGGAAAATGGTCCCATATTGTCCGGGACCTTAATATTGACCTATAAACCTATTTTGGTTCATATCCATATTGTTTGTGATTTTTTATGATTAATTTTGTATTTTTTTCAAATTCAAAATGGCCGCCAATCCAAGATGGCCGCCATTTTCAAAATTTCGAAATCGGAAACAACATTTCCTAGTGGTGACCTATCTTTCTGGTAAGTTTCATTGACCTATGTCTTTTCGTCTTCGAGAAATCCTACGGACAAAGTTAGGTCCAGAAGAAGAAGAAGAAGAAGAAGAAGAAGAAGAAGAAGAAGAAGAAGATAATTTTCAATACCCTTTATTAAATAAAACAATCAATCACAGTTTAACAAGGTATCAAAAATTCATATTACATAAAATATAAACCTAACTATACATTATTTGACAAGCTACATTAACAATTTTGAATATACATATGAATAATAACTTTAAATCCAAAATCATGTGAAAATACAATAGAAAAATAAAAGACTTTGTCCAACTGATCAAAGTCAGCTTAAACTGATACAAGCCAGTTTAAACTTTAATAATTAATTTATTACCTACCTAACATTGAACCTAAAGACACCTATAAAAGACTTTGTCATAATGATCAAAGTCAACATGGACTGGTACACGCCAGTCCATGTTTTAACCTTTAACACATCGCGGTTTACAATATATAAACAAGACAAGAAAATAAAAATCAAAAATACAAATACAATTAAAATAACTTACCATTAAATATTAACAAAAAGCTTGTCATTAGAAATAAAACACAAAACATTATTAAAACACCAAAAGTCTGAAAAAGAATCAACATTATGTACAAACCTATAATAGGCAAACTCAATTGCCAGCCGGGCGCGAATACGCGACCTGAACTCCTGTAGTGCGTCTGTTTTTCCACCGCCAGTCTTCAGGTGTTGCAATGTGACGTAGGTGGCCATCTTTGCTTGTGTGGCAATCCATTGGTACAGTCGTCTTGGGATCCTGTACCGCTTGCTCCATCGTTGCGTGTTGGTACATTCTCCCAACACGACTGTTCCATTCTTCGTTATCATTGGCTGTCTTGTAGTCTCTGGACAGCCGACCCTGGATGACGTGTGGTCGGCTGGTACTGGAATCTCTGGACAGCTGATCCTAGTTGACGGTGGATCAGCTGGAGTCGATCTCCTTACTGGACAGCTGTCTGATGATGTTGTGTAGACAGCTGCAGGAGATCGATTTGCACTGACCAGATAAGGTGTTTCGTCAGTGCCTGTGAAGGTTGAAGGTCCAAAAATAAATGATTGAATCGAACCTTCATCATTATCGTTAAATTTTGTTGCAATACTGTAAAAATAATTTAATAATTGTTTGATTCTCGGACAAGAAACGAAAATATGTAATACATCTTCTTGTACACCACAAGAAGGACAAACATCAGATGACTGATAACCAGCTTTATAATAAAATTTGCCAGTTGAAACAGCACCATGAAGTATTCTCCAGTTAAGGTCACCTTCATGCATGCTATGAGGATATTCATAAACATGACTAAATATAACATTAGTGGGGACATTTGATTGTAACATATTATTCCAGGGGGACAACAATTTTTTAGCACGGGAACTATTAAAATTTTGAACAACAGATAATAAATAAATCATTTTCTTAGGACATTTATCAAGAACAACGCCCTTACTTGATTCAGGAGTATTGTCAATATCTAATTTAAAAATATATTGGTGAACAACACCAATATCAATATCACTATTTAAAAAACGATCTATCAAATTATTCCACTCTGGGGGAAAAGACGACCACAGTAAATCCAAGTGTTGTTGGATACAGCGTTCAGAACGAATGCTTAAAACACCAACAAGATCTGCTGCAGTAAATTTTCGTTTTAGACTGGTATCAAAAAGATCTTTAACTTTAGTCATACCAGAAATAACAAAATTTTCAAAATAAAAAGGTTCATCAGTTTTAGGGTTAATTAATGCAGGATTAAAGAATAAAGGTTCTTCTAAAATGTCTGCAACTGAGGTATCATCTATTTTTATTCTAGATGATTCAAAATATTTCCAGGCTTTTATTAAATCTTGATAAAAGCTTGGAATGTTAGTATACTGAAAATCCCCATCAAGTAATAACAATTGAACATCATAATTCAAATTAGAAACAGTAGACAAAAAATATTTACAAAAATAGTAACAAGGGTGAACTTCTTCACCATTCATTAATGTTAAAAATCTATACATAAATTGAATTCGAAAATCACGAATTCTAGATAAAATATGAACTAAACCCTGTCCTCCAGTACATACAGGAAGATACAACATTTCTTTGGAAACCCAATGTTTTCCTTGCCATAGAAATTCTACAAATTTATTTTGAATGGCATTTATAATTTCATCGGGCACGACCACTGAATTTAGTCGATGCCACAATTTTGACGCGGAAAGTAAATTAATTACAAGCGTTCGTCCTCTAAGTGACAAACCACGAGCAAATGGTTTCCACCTGTCAAGTTTGACAGTAATATCCTCCTCCATCCCTTGCCAATTTTGTTTATAAAAATCACGAGTGTTTCCAACAAAAGTGCCTAAAACTTTAAGACCTTTATTATTCCATTTGAGACCAAGTGGACAATCATTTCTATTTTTCCAACTTCCCACCCACAAACCTTCGGACTTTTGTAAATTAATTTTTGAATTGGAAGCTTTCTGGTATATATCTAACCAGAAAGACAACCTATCAAAATCAGAGTCCTGTGTTAACAGAGTATCCAAATCATCTGCATATGCAGATAAACAACTTTTCTTACCATCAGACAATGGAAGTTCAAGGCCTGATAAGCCGTCTTTTGACCTTAGTTTGTGTAAAAGAGGTTCAAGGCAAATAGCATATAATTGACCAGACAAGGAACATCCTTGTCGTATACCTCGTTTAAATTGAAAAGGGGAAGATAACGAATTATTTATTTTCAGTAAGCTATGTACATCTGTATAAATAGTTTTTATACATGATATAAAATAATCGCCAAAACCGAAGGCTTCTAATGTCTTCATTAAATAACCATGATGAACACGATCAAAAGCCTTCTCTTGGTCAAGGGAAACAATAGCAAGGGGGATATTTTCCTGATTAGCATAACAAGTAGCATCAGAAATAAAACGAATATTGTCACTGATATGACGACCGGGAACACAATAACTTTGATCGATATGTAATATATCTGGTAGAACGGTACGAAGTCTTAGCGAGAAAGCTCTCGTTAATATGTTATAATCACAACAGAGAAGAGACACTGGTCTCCAGTTTTTCAACAAACTACTGTCACCTTTCTTTGGAATCATCGTTAGAACGGCTCTTCTGCACGAAAGTGGAAGTCTGTTTTCTTCAATAGAAGAAACAAAAACTTCGTACATATCTTTCCCAATGACGTTCCAAAAGGTTTTGTAAAATTCACTAGGCAGCCCATCAATACCAGGGGACTTATTATTATTCATTTTTAAAACAGCAAAGGACAATTCATCATAACTTATAACACTATCTAATGTTTGTTTTTGGATTTCACTTATTTTAGGAAGGTCTTTCAAAATTTCATTTTGACAACCTTCATCAACAGGGTCGGGGCTATACAAATCGGAGTAAAAATTTCGGGCAAGGGTTCTTATTTCCTGATCTGAATCAGTTATACTGCCATCAGGCAAGGTTAAATGGGATAATAATTTCTTTGTACCACGTTTCTTTTCAAGATCAAAGAAATATTTTGTAGGTTTATCTGAATCATTAACATATTTGAATCTTGAACGAACCCAAGCACCACGGGCCTGGATTCGTTCAAGTTCAGATAACTGATGTTGCTTCTCAATTAAAAAGACATTGAGATCAGGGTTTGTTGCAATATTTGATTTTAATAACTCAATATCGGATTGTAAACTATCAAATTTACGTTTAAAATCAAAATTCTTTTTAATAGAAAATTCTTGCGAAAGTTCCTTTATTTTGTATTTTCCACGATCCCACCAATCTTGAATACACTTAAACTCAGATTTTTGTAATTGCCAGGAAAGCCAAAAACTATTTACCATGTCAACATACAATTTATCATCTAAAAGAGATGTATTTAAACACCAGTAAGCACTCTTGTGTTTACTTGGTATTTCTTTAAAATAAACACGAACGTAATCATGATCAGAATATGAACATTGTTTTATTTCTGAAGATCGAATAAACTGACTAAAATGTTTGGAGATATAAATTCGATCAAGTCTTGCGGCGACACCGTCATTTCTCGACCAAGAATATATTTTATCATACGGATGAATATTGCGAAACGTATCAACAAATTTGAAACGTTTAACAATATTTTTAAATTCATTACAAGAATAGGGGTGGGGTTCAGTATCTCCTGTCCTATCTAAAGAAGGATTGGTAGTACAATTGAAATCACCTCCAAGAAATATTGGATAGGAAGAATCAAGTTGATTCAAATGGTGTTTTAAACATTTCAAAAATTCTAGTTTTTCTTTGGGACAGGTGGGGGAATAGACATTCAACAAATAAACAGTTTGCTCATGTAATTTGATAGTAGCATGTAAAATGCGACCGGGTAATATAACTTTATGATCTAGAATAGTATATTCTAAATTATTTGAAAAACATATCGCTAATCCAGCAGAAATAGTTGAGAGATGAGAGAACACTATTTCTCCTCTCCATATCATTTTCCATATACCTTCATCAGAAGGAATGGTATGGGTATCTTGAAGAAAAACTATACCTGCATTTAATTTAGATTTTAAAGAATCTAATATAAAATATCTTTTAAACGAGTCACGACAACCTTGAGTATTCAAGGAAACTAATGAAAAACCGGACATTACAATTGTAATTGTAATACAAATACAGAACAAAGAAGCATAATTAAGTATACAATACATATTGACTTAGATATATTTTATCTCTAAGCATGAGTTTTCAGGTAGGTTTTTAATTTCTTGATCAATTTATTTAAACGGGCTTTCAGCTGGGAAGAGGACTCGGGGTTTCGTCGAAGGTCGATAAAATCTTGACATAGTTGCCTGAGATTGGTGGTATACTCTAGGCATTTTTCTACTGGTTTTTTGTTACTTTTAAGTTCCACAAGAAGTCTATCCAGTTCCTCAGTGGATAATTTGTGCTCAGTATCCACTACTACTTGTGATAAATTTTGCTCTGACAAATCAGAGGATATAGACTCAATGTCTATATCCTCGTCTTCATTGCTGTTGGAAATACAATTAGATGAAGGGGGTAAATCCCATATACTTGTATTCTCTTCAGTAGAAACATCTTGACTTTTATCAGTTGTGGGAGTTTTAACACATATAACTAAATCATTACTCTCTGCTGCTTTTCGTTTGACTGCAGCTTTAACTGGCAGCTGATCAGTCTCGTGTTTTTCAATAGGGGGGTTATTAGCAACAATTTTATTAGAAATAGTAGATTTCTCGAATTTTTCAACAGTAGTAAAATTGGCTGGGGTTTTTGAGGCAGTAGCACAGACGCCCGAGTTCGAGGCAACAGCCTGCTGACTAGTCTCAGTTGGGGGTACCGGTTCAGCCGTAAATATGGCATCTGTATTTGTTTCCGATTTTTTGTTCTCGGCTGCAGTTCTGTTTTCGGGACATCGATTTTGTATATGTCCAGTCTGTTTACATTTAAAACAAATAACATCGTCATTTACAAATATTCTATAATTTTGTCTTTGATAGTACATATCAAAGTATTCCGGTAACACGATATGGGGATGGGGAAGAAGGGAAACCTGCCTCCTAAAAGACTTAACATGTTTTAATGCTGGCAGTTTGATGCCTAGTGCAATAGGCTTAATATCGGAAAGAATGCGTCCATAGCGCATCAATTCGTCTTCTAATAGGTCATTCGGTATAAAAGGGGGGCAGTTTGACAATGTTACTTTTTTGGGAATTTTAACGAGGCATTGAACATCAATATATTCATCCCCGATACTTAAGCCATTTGAACACAAATGCTCAACATCGTCAAGGTTGGATAAGAATATCACAACTCCAGACCTCATACGGGAGGCAGCCACTATATTCTCTGGTTTCACAACAGAGGAAACAGCAATAACATACTGTTCAATAGAGACTGACTGTATGTTTCTTAATTTTACTCCATGTTTCTTCGACACAAAACCAAACGGCTTATGTCCGAACGAAGGCATGTTATCGTCTTGTTCAGATCTTGAACTTTCTCTTTCGGGGAGTACATTGTTTTCACCTGACAAATCTGAACTTTTTGCTCTTGAACTTTCGCAGCTCAATTTGGGTTTAACAATGTTATTAACATTATTAGCCTGAGGCTCGGATTTACCACCTACCTTTGACGGCATTGTCCTCTTAATTAAATTAAGATCTCTATTGTCCGTATTACATGACAAAGAATTGCCCGAGGCAACTACAGTCGACAACTGAGTAGATTTACCCATGACCACACTGGAAAACGAAGGCGACGCCATCTTTAAACCAAAAATTAAACCAATAAACAAAAACACAATCCACCAAAAATCTCGGCAATCCGAGATGAAAATACGAAATACACCCCACAAAATGAAAGAACTTCTTCTTCCAAACACAGCAATACAAATATTTACGAAGTACGATACAAAATAACCAAGAAATAAATGCTTTGAGCGGAGCTCCGAAAAACACGTCCTATCCCTTCAAGAAGAAGAAGAAGAAGAAGAAGAAGAATTTTGAATTTTCAATACCCTTTATTAAATAAAACAATCAATCACAGTTTAACAAGGTATCAAAAATTCATATTACATAAAATATAAACCTAACTATACATTATTTGACAAGCTACATTAACAATTTTGAATATAAATATGAATAATAACTTTAAATCCAAAATCATGTGAAAATACAATAGAAAAATAAAAGACTTTGTCCAACTGATCAAAGTCAGCTTAAACTGATACAAGCCAGTTTAAACTTTAATAATTAATTTATTACCTACCTAACATTGAACCTAAAGACACCTATAAAAGACTTTGTCATAATGATCAAAGTCAACATGGACTGGTACACGCCAGTCCATGTTTTAACCTTTAACACATCGCGGTTTACAATATATAAACAAGACAAGAAAATAAAAATCAAAAATACAAATACAATTAAAATAACTTACCATTAAATATTAACAAAAAGCTTGTCATTAGAAATAAAACACAAAACATTATTAAAACACCAAAAGTCTGAAAAAGAATCAACATTATGTACAAACCTATAATAGGCAAACTCAATTGCCAGCCGGGCGCGAATACGCGACCTGAACTCCTGTAGTGCGTCTGTTTGTCCACCGCCAGTCTTCAGGTGTTGCAATGTGACGTAGGTGGCCATCTTTGCTTGTGTGGCAATCCATTGGTACAGTCGTCTTGGGATCCTGTACCGCTTGCTCCATCGTTGCGTGTTGGTACATTCTCCCAACACGACTGTTCCATTCTTCGTTATCATTGGCTGTCTTGTAGTCTCTGGACAGCCGACCCTGGATGACGTGTGGTCGGCTGGTACTGGAATCTCTGGACAGCTGATCCTAGTTGACGGTGGATCAGCTGGAGTCGATCTCCTTACTGGACAGCTGTCTGATGATGTTGTGTAGACAGCTGCAGGAGATCGATTTGCACTGACCAGATAAGGTGTTTCGTCAGTGCCTGTGAAGGTTGAAGGTCCAAAAATAAATGATTGAATCGAACCTTCATCATTATCGTTAAATTTTGTTGCAATACTGTAAAAATAATTTAATAATTGTTTGATTCTCGGACAAGAAACGAAAATATGTAATACATCTTCTTGTACACCACAAGAAGGACAAACATCAGATGACTGATAACCAGCTTTATAATAAAATTTGCCAGTTGAAACAGCACCATGAAGTATTCTCCAGTTAAGGTCACCTTCATGCATGCTATGAGGATATTCATAAACATGACTAAATATAACATTAGTGGGGACATTTGATTGTAACATATTATTCCAGGGGGACAACAATTTTTTAGCACGGGAACTATTAAAATTTTGAACAACAGATAATAAATAAATCATTTTCTTAGGACATTTATCAAGAACAACGCCCTTACTTGATTCAGGAGTATTGTCAATATCTACTTTAAAAATATATTGGTGAACAACACCAATATCAATATCACTATTTAAAAAACGATCTATCAAATTATTCCACTCTGGGGGAAAAGACGACCACAGTAAATCCAAGTGTTGTTGGATACAGCGTTCAGAACGAATGCTTAAAACACCAACAAGATCTGCTGCAGTAAATTTTCGTTTTAGACTGGTATCAAAAAGATCTTTAACTTTAGTCATACCAGAAATAACAAAATTTTCAAAATAAAAAGGTTCATCAGTTTTAGGGTTAATTAATGCAGGATTAAAGAATAAAGGTTCTTCTAAAATGTCTGCAACTGAAGTATCATCTATTTTTATTCTAGATGATTCAAAATATTTCCAGGCTTTTATTAAATCTTGATAAAAGCTTGGAATGTTAGTATACTGAAAATCCCCATCAAGTAATAACAATTGAACATCATAATTCAAATTAGAAACAGTAGACAAAAAATATTTACAAAAATAGTAACAAGGGTGAACTTCTTCACCATTCATTAATGTTAAAAATCTATACATAAATTGAATTCGAAAATCACGAATTCTAGATAAAATATGAACTAAACCCTGTCCTCCAGTACATACAGGAAGATACAACATTTCTTTGGAAACCCAATGTTTTCCTTGCCATAGAAACTCTACAAATTTATTTTGAATGGCATTTATAATTTCATCGGGCACGACCACTGAATTTAGTCGATGCCACAATTTTGACGCGGAAAGTAAATTAATTACAAGCGTTCGTCCTCTAAGTGACAAACCACGAGCAAATGGTTTCCACCTGTCAAGTTTGACAGTAATATCCTCCTCCATCCCTTGCCAATTTTGTTTATAAAAATCACGAGTGTTTCCAACAAAAGTGCCTAAAACTTTAAGACCTTTATTATTCCATTTGAGACCAAGTGGACAATCATTTCTATTTTTCCAACTTCCCACCCACAAACCTTCGGACTTTTGTAAATTAATTTTTGAATTGGAAGCTTTCTGGTATATATCTAACCAGAAAGACAACCTATCAAAATCAGAGTCCTGTGTTAACAGAGTATCCAAATCATCTGCATATGCAGATAAACAACTTTTCTTACCATCAGACAATGGAAGTTCAAGGCCTGATAAGCCGTCTTTTGACCTTAGTTTGTGTAAAAGAGGTTCAAGGCAAATAGCATATAATTGACCAGACAAGGAACATCCTTGTCGTATACCTCGTTTAAATTGAAAAGGGGAAGATAACGAATTATTAATTTTCAGTAAGCTATGTACATCTGTATAAATAGTTTTTATACATGATATAAAATAATCGCCAAAACCGAAGGCTTCTAATGTCTTCATTAAATAACCATGATGAACACGATCAAAAGCCTTCTCTTGGTCAAGGGAAACAATAGCAAGGGGGATATTTTCCTGATTAGCATAACAAGTAGCATCAGAAATAAAACGAATATTGTCACTGATATGACGACCGGGAACACAATAACTTTGATCGATATGTAATATATCTGGTAGAACGGTACGAAGTCTTAGCGAGAAAGCTCTCGTTAATATTTTATAATCACAACAGAGAAGAGACACTGGTCTCCAGTTTTTCAACAAACTACTGTCACCTTTCTTTGGAATCATCGTTAGAACGGCTCTTCTGCACGAAAGTGGAAGTCTGTTTTCTTCAATAGAAGAAACAAAAACTTCGTACATATCTTTCCCAATGACGTTCCAAAAGGTTTTGTAAAATTCACTAGGCAGCCCATCAATACCAGGGGACTTATTATTATTCATTTTTAAAACAGCAAAGGACAATTCATCATAACTTATAACACTATCTAATGTTTGTTTTTGGATTTCACTTATTTTAGGAAGGTCTTTCAAAATTTCATTTTGACAACCTTCATCAACAGGGTCGGGGCTATACAAATCGGAGTAAAAATTTCGGGCAAGGGTTCTTATTTCCTGATCTGAATCAGTTATACTGCCATCAGGCAAGGTTAAATGGGATAATAATTTCTTTGTACCACGTTTCTTTTCAAGATCAAAGAAATATTTTGTAGGTTTATCTGAATCATTAACATATTTGAATCTTGAACGAACCCAAGCACCACGGGCCTGGATTCGTTCAAGTTCAGATAACTGATGTTGCTTCTCAATTAAAAAGACATTGAGATCAGGGTTTGTTGCAATATTTGATTTTATTAACTCAATATCGGATTGTAAACTATCAAATTTACGTTTAAAATCAAAATTCTTTTTAATAGAAAATTCTTGCGAAAGTTCCTTTATTTTGTATTTTCCTCGATCCCACCAATCTTGAATACACTTAAACTCAGATTTTTGTAATTGCCAGGAAAGCCAAAAACTATTTACCATGTCAACATACAATTTATCATCTAAAAGAGATGTATTAAAACACCAGTAAGCACTCTTGTGTTTACTTGGTATTTCTTTAAAATAAACACGAACGTAATCATGATCAGAATATGAACATTGTTTTATTTCTGAAGATCGAATAAACTGACTAAAATGTTTGGAGATATAAATTCGATCAAGTCTTGCGGCGACACCGTCATTTCTCGACCAAGAATATATTTTATCATACGGATGAATATTGCGAAACGTATCAACAAATTTGAAACGTTTAACAATATTTTTAAATTCATTACAAGAATAGGGGTGGGGTTCAGTATCTCCTGTCCTATCTAAAGAAGGATTGGTAGTACAATTGAAATCACCTCCAAGAAATATTGGATAGGAAGAATCAAGTTGATTCAAATGGTGTTTTAAACATTTCAAAAATTCTAGTTTTTCTTTGGGACAGGTGGGGGAATAGACATTCAACAAATAAACAGTTTGCTCATGTAATTTGATAGTAGCATGTAAAATGCGACCGGGTAATATAACTTTATGATCTAGAATAGTATATTCTAAATTATTCGAAAAACATATCGCTAATCCAGCAGAAATAGTTGAGAGATGAGAGAACACTATTTCTCCTCTCCATATAATTTTCCATATACCTTCATCAGAAGGAATGGTATGGGTATCTTGAAGAAAAACTATACCTGCATTTAATTTAGATTTTAAAGAATCTAATATAAAATATCTTTTAAACGAGTCACGACAACCTTGAGTATTCAAGGAAACTAATGAAAAACCGGACATTACAATTGTAATTGTAATACAAATACAGAACAAAGAAGCATAATTAAGTATACAATACATATTGACTTAGATATATTTTATCTCTAAGCATGAGTTTTCAGGTAGGTTTTTAATTTCTTGATCAATTTATTTAAACGGGCTTTCAGCTGGGAAGAGGACTCGGGGTTTCGTCGAAGGTCGATAAAATCTTGACATAGTTGCCTGAGATTGGTGGTATACTCTAGGCATTTTTCTACTGGTTTTTTGTTACTTTTAAGTTCCACAAGAAGTCTATCCAGTTCCTCAGTGGATAATTTGTGCTCAGTATCCACTACTACTTGTGATAAATTTTGCTCTGACAAATCAGAGGATATAGACTCAATGTCTATATCCTCGTCTTCATTGCTGTTGGAAATACAATTAGATGAAGGGGGTAAATCCCATATACTTGTATTCTCTTCAATAGAAACATCTTGACTTTTATCAGTTGTGGGAGTTTTAACACATATAACTAAATCATTACTCTCTGCTGCTTTTCGTTTGACTGCAGCTTTAACTGGCAGCTGATCAGTCTCGTGTTTTTCAATAGGGAGGTTATTAGCAACAATTTTATTAGAAATAGTAGATTTCTCGAATTTTTCCACAGTAGTAAAATTGGCTGTGGTTTTTGAGGCAGTAGCACAGACGCCAGAGTTCGTTGCAACAGCCTGCTGACTAGTCTCAGTTGGGGGTACCGGTTCAGCCGTAAATATGGCATCTGTATTTGTTTCCGATTTTTTGTTCTCGGCTGCAGTTCTGTTTTCGGGACATCGATTTTGTATATGTCCAGTCTGTTTACATTTAAAACAAATAACATCGTCATTTACAAATATTCTATAATTTTGTCTTTGATAGTACATATCAAAGTATTCCGGTAACACGATATGGGGATGGGGAAGAAGGGAAACCTGCCTCCTAAAAGACTTAACATGTTTTAGTGCTGGCAGTTTGATGCCTAGTGCAATAGGCTTAATATCGGAAAGAATGCGTCCATAGCGCATCAATTCGTCTTCTAATAGGTCATTCGGTATAAAAGGGGGGCAGTTTGACAATGTAACTTTTTTGGGAATTTTAACGAGACATTGAACATCAATATATTCATCCCCGATACTTAAGCCATTTGAACACAAATGCTCAACATCGTCAAGGTTGGATAAGAATATCACAACTCCAGACCTCATACGGGAGGCAGCCACTATATTCTCTGGTTTCACAACAGAGGAAACAGCAATAACATACTGTTCAATAGAGACTGACTGTATGTTTCTTAATTTTACTCCATGTTTCTTCGACACAAAACCAAACGGCTTATGTCCGAACGAAGGCATGTTATCGTCTTGTTCAGATCTTGAACTTTCTCTTTCGGGGAGTACATTGTTTTCACCTGACAAATCTGAACTTTTTGCTCTTGAACTTTCGCAGCTCAATTTTGATTTAACAATGTTATTAACATTATTAGCCTGAGGCTCGGATTTACCACCTACCTTTGACGGCATTGTCCTCTTAATTAAATTAAGATCTCTATTGTCCGTATTACATGACAAAGAATTGCCCGAGGCAACTACAGTCGACAACTGAGTAGATTTACCCATGACCACACTGGAAAACGAAGGCGACGCCATCTTTAAACCAAAAATTAAACCAATAAACAAAAACACAATCCACCAAAAATCTCGGCAATCCGAGAATAAATAACAAAAATAACCCCACAAAATGAAAGAACTTCTTCTTCTGAATACAACAATATAAATTTTGTCGAACTATAATACAAAAAAACCAAGAAATAAATGCTTTGAGCGGAGCTCCAAAAAACACGTCCTATCCCTTCAAGAAGAAGAAGAAGAAGAAGAAGAAGAAGAAGAAGAAGAAGAATAATAATAATAAGAAACGGTGCAAAAACAATAAATCCCCGACACTTCGTGGTCGGGGATTTAATAATAATAACAAGTGCTGATTGTGATTGCAAGCAAGTCACAAAAAAATCCCCTCCCGTGCCCACTTTTGTCACAATTCGGACAACTTTTCAATTTTCGCACTTTGGCAGCCATTTTGAATATGGCGGCCATCTTGGACTTTGGCAGCCATCTTGGATTTGTTCGACATGTTGTTCGTAATATCAATATTGACCTAAATGCCAATTTTTGTTGAAATCAGACAACTTTTCAATATTAGCACTTTGGCAGCCATTTTGAATATGACAGCCATCTTGGATTTGTTCGAAAGTGTCGCCATGTTGTTCGTAATATCAATATTGACCTAAATGCCAATTTTCGTTGAAATCGGACAACTTTTCAATTTTCGCACTTTGGCGGCCATTTTGAATATGGCGGCCATCTTGGACTTTGGCGGCCATCTTGGATTTGTTCAAACATGTCACCATGTTGTTCGTAATATCAATATTGACCTTAATGCCAATTTTCGTTGAAATCGGACAACTTTTCAATTTTCGCACTTTGGCGGCCATTTTGAATATGGTGGCCATCTTGGATTTTTCGGGAAATGGTCCCATATTGTCCGGGACCTTAATATTGACCTATAAACCTATTTTGGTTCATATCCATATTGTTTGTGATTTTTTATGATTAATTTTGTATTTTTTTTCAAATTCAAAATGGCCGCCAATCCAAGATGGCCGCCATTTTCAAAATTTCGAAATCGGAAACAACATTTCCTAGTGGTGACCTATCTTTCTGGTAAGTTTCATTGACCTATGTCTTTTCGTCTTCGAGAAATCCTACGGACAAAGTTAGGTCCAGAAGAAGAAGAAGAAGAAGAAGAAGAAGAAGAAGAATTTTTTTTGAATTTTCAATACCCTTTATTAAATAAAACAATATATCACAGTAGTACAAGGTATCAAAAATTCAAGTAACATAAAATATAATCCTTACAAATATATTATTATGACGAGCTATTTAACAATTTTGAAAATACATATAATTATATAGACTTTAAACCCAAAAGTATACAAAAATACAATAGAAATATAAAAGACTTTGTCCAACTGATCAAAGTCAGTTTAAACTGATACAAGCCAGTTTAAACTTTAAACATTATTACCTACCTATATTAAAATTAAAGAACCCTATAAATGACTTTGTCCAAATGATCAAAGTCAACATGGACTGGTACACGCCAGTCCATGTTTTAACCTTTAACACATCGCGGTTCACAATATATAAACAAGACAAGAAAATAAAAAAATACAAATACAAATACAATTAAAATAACTTACCATTAAATATTAACAAAAAGCTTGTCATTTGAAATGAAACACAATATATTACCAAAACACCAAAAATCTGAAAAGAAATCAACATTATTTAAAAACTTACAATATGCAAATTCTATTGCCAACCGGGCGCGGATGCGCGACCTAAATTCCTTGAGTGGATCTGTCTCTCCGCCTCTGGTTCTTAGGTGTTGCAGGGTCACATAGGTGGCCATCTTCACCTGGGTGGCAATCCACTGGAACAGTCGTCTTGGGATCCTGCACCGCTTGGTCCATCGTTGCGTGTTGGTACATTCTCCCAACACGACTGTTCCGTCCTTCATCATCATTGGTTGTCTGGTATTCTCTGGACAGCCGACCCTGGATGACGTGTGGTCGGCTGATACTGGAAATTCTGGACAGCTGATCCTAGGTAGCGGTGGATCAGCTGGACTCGATCTCCTTACTGGACAGCTGTCCGAGGATGGCGTGTGGACAGCTGGAGGAGATCGATTTGCACTGACCTTAGGTGGCGTTTGGTCAGTGCTAGAAAAAGTAAATGGTCCAAATATTAAAGAGTCTTTGGAACTAATATCATTTGGAATTAAATTGAATAAAATATTTTGAACATAACTTAAAAGCCCTTGTAAACGTGGACAGGAAACAAAAATATGATACAAGTCCTCTTGCAAACCACAAGAGGGACATGCATCCGACTGCTGATAACCAGCTTTACAGAAAAATTTACCGGTTGAAATAGCACCATGAAGGATTCTCCAGTTAAGGTCACCTTCATGCATGCTATGAGGATATTCATAAACATGACTATATATGACATTAGGGGGAATATTTAATTGTAAAATATTACACCAAGGGGATATTAACTTTTTAGTATGGAAATTATTAAAATTTTGAACAACAGATAACAAATAAATCACTTTCTTGGGACATTTATCTAGAACAACGCCCTTACTTAATTCAGGCGCATTGTCAACATCTAATTTAAAAATGTATTGGTGAACAACACCAACATCAATATCATTATTTAAAAAACGGTCAATCAATATAGTCCACTCCGGAGGAAAAGACGACCATAGTAAATCTAGATGTTGTTGGATACAGCGTTCAGAACGAATGCTTAATATGCCAACAAGATCTGCTGCAGTTAATTTTCTTTTCAAACTAGTATCAAAAAGATCTTTAACTTTGGTCATACAGGCAATTACAAAATTTTCAAAATAAAAAGGTTCATCGGTTTTAGGGTTAACTAGTAAAGGGTTAAAAAACAAAGGTTCTTCTAAAATGTCTGCAACTGAGATGTCATCTATTTTTATTCTAGACGATTCAAAATATTTCCAGGTTTTTATTAAATCTTGATAAAAGCTTGGGATGTTAGTATATTGAAAATCCCCATCAAGTAATAACAATTGAACATCATAATTCAAATTAGAAACAGTAGACAAAAAATATTTACAAAAATAGTAACAAGGATGAACTTCTTCACCATTCATTAATGTCAAAAATCTGTACATAAACTGAATTCGAAAATCACGAATTCTAGATAAAATATGAACCAAACCCTGTCCTCCAGTACATACAGGAAGATATAACATTTCTTTGGAAACCCAATGTTTTCCTTGCCATAAGAAATCAACAAATTTATTTTGTATGGCGCTAATAATTTCATCGGGCACGGCCACAGAATTTAATCGATGCCACAATTTTGACGCGGAAAGTAAATTAATAACAAGTGTTCGCCCTCTTAGTGACAAACCGCGGGCAAAAGGCTTCCACCTGTCAAGTTTGACAGAAATATCCTCCTCCATCCCTTCCCAATTTTGTTTATAAAAATCTCTATTGTTTCCAACAAAAGTACCTAAAACCTTTAAACCTTTATTATTCCACTTGAGACCAAGTGGACAATCATTTCTATTTTTCCAACTTCCAACCCACAAACCTTCGGACTTTTGTAAATTAATTTTTGAATTAGAAGCTTTCTGGTATATATCTAACCAGAAAGACAACCTATCAAAATCAGAGTCCTGCGTTAACAGAGTATCCAAATCATCTGCATATGCAGATAAACAACTTTTCTTACCATCAGATAATGGTAGTTCAAGGCCTGATAAGCCGTCTTTTGACCTTAGTTTGTGTAAAAGAGGTTCAAGGCATATGGCATATAATTGACCAGACAAGGAACATCCTTGTCGTATACCTCTTTTAAATTGAAAAGGGGACGATAACGAGTTATTAATTTTAAGTAAACTATGTACATCTGTATAAATAGTTTTTATACAGGATATAAAATAATCTCCAAAACCGAAGGCTTCTAATGTCTTCATCAAATAACCATGATGAACACGATCAAAAGCCTTCTCTTGGTCAAGGGAAACAATAGCAAGGGGGATATTTTCCTGATTAGCATAACACGTAGCATCAGAAATAAAACGAATATTATCACTTATATGACGACCGGGAACACAATAACTTTGATCGATATTTAATATATCGGGTAAAACGTAACGGAGTCTTAGCGAGAAAGCTCTCGTTAATATTTTATAGTCGCAACAGAGAAGAGACACTGGTCTCCAGTTTTTCAACAAGCTACTGTCACCTTTCTTTGGAATCATCGTCAGAACGGCTCTTCTGCACGAAAGTGGAAGTCTGTTTTCTTCAATAGAAGAAACAAAAACTTCGTGCATATCCTTACCAACGATGTTCCAAAATGTTTTGTAAAATTCACTAGGCAACCCATCAATACCAGGGGACTTATTATTATTCATTTTTAAAACGGCACAGGACAATTCATCATAACTTATAACATTATCTAATGTTTGTTTTTGGGTTTCACTTATTGTAGGGAGGTCTTTCAGAATTTCATTTTGACAACTTTCATCAACAGGATCGGGGCTATATAAATCGGAGTAAAAATTTCTGGCAAGGGTTTTTATTTCCTGATCTGAATCGGTTATACTGCCATCAGGCAAGGTTAAATGGGATAATAGTTTCTTTGTACCACGTTTCTTTTCAAGGTCAAAAAAGAATTTTGTAGGTTTATCTGAATCATTAACATATTTGAATCTTGAACGAACCCAAGCACCACGGGCCTGGATTCGTTCAAGTTCAGATAACTGTTGCTGCTTCTCAATTAAAATGGTATTGAGATCAGGGTTTGCGAAAATATTTGATTTTAATAATTGAATATCGCACTGCAAACTATCAAATTTACGTTTAAAATCATAACTCTTTTTAACAGAAAAATCTTGCGAAAGTTCCTTTATTTTATATTTTCCTCGATCCCACCAATCTTGAATACACTTGAACTCAGATTTCTGTAATCGCCAAGAAATCCAGAAGTTATTAATTATATCAACATACGATTTATCTTCTAAAAGAGATGTATTTAAACACCAGTATGCACTCTTGTGTTTACCTTGAATTTCTTTAAAGTAAACACGAACAAAATCGTGATCCGAATATGTACATTCTTTTATTTCAGATGATCTGATGAACTGACTGTAATGTTTGGAGATATAAATTCGATCGAGTCTTGCGGCGACACCGTCATTTCTCGACCAAGAATATATTTTATCATACGGATGAATATTACGAAACGTATCAATAAATTTGAAACGTTTAACAATATTTCTAAATTCATTACAAGAATGGGGGTGGGGTTCAACATCTCCTGTCCTATCTAAGGAAGGATTGGTAGTACAATTAAAATCACCTCCAAGAAATATTGGATAGGAAGAATCAAGTTGATTCAAATGGTGTTTTAAACATTTTAAAAAGTCAAGTTTTTCTTTGGGACAGGTAGGGGAATAGATATTCAACAAATAAACAGTTTCCTCCTGTAATTTGATAGTAGCATGTAAAATGCGACCGGGTAAAATAATTTTATGATCTAGAATAGTATATTCTAAATTATTAGAAAAACATATAGCTAATCCAGCAGAAATAGTTGAGAGATGAGAGAACACTATTTCTCCTCTCCATATCATTTTCCAAATACCTTCATCAGAAGGAATGGTATGGGTATCTTGGAGAAAAACTATATCTGCATTCAATTTAGATTTCAAAGAATCTAATATAAAATATCTTTTAAAAGAGTCACGACAACCTTGAGTGTTCAGTGAGACTAATGAAAAACCGGACATTAAAATTGTAGTGAAAAAACAGAGCAATAATGCATACTTAATAGGAAAAATCATATTGACTTGGATAAAAAGTATTTCTAAGCATGTGTTTTAATATACGCCTTTAACTTCTTTATTAATTTGTTTAAACGGGCTTTCAACTGAGAAGACGACTCAGGATTTCTTCTGCGGTCAATGAAATCTTGACACAATTGGCGTATGTTGGTCGTGTACTCTAAACACTTCTCAACAGGTTTTTTGTTACTTTTAAGTTCTAAAAGTAGTCTGTCCAGCTCTTCAATCGATAATTTTTGCTCGGTATCCACGACGATTTGGGATACGTTTTGTTCTGACAAATCCGAGGAAATAGATTCAATGTCTACATCCTCTTCTTCGGTGGTGTTCACAGTAATATTAGATGGCGGGGGTAAATCCCATATACTGATATCATCCTGAGCAGATGATTCAGTGATTTTGTCGGTTGTAGGGGCTTTCACACAAATCAGTGAATCGCTGTTTTCTGCTTTACGTTTCATTGCAGACTTAGGCACCATAAGATCTTGCACCTTTTCAACGGGAGCGTGGACATCTACAATGACCGTAGATTCCACTGCTTGTTTATTAACAGTAGCATTAACTGTGGTGTTGGAAGCATCGTCTTGATTCCCAGAAGCACTGGTACCAGAGTCCGAAGCAACAGATTGCTCGGCGGTCCCAGTTGGGGGTACACGTTCCGCCGTATATGGGGCATGTGTGTTTGCTACTGATGTTTTGTTATCCGTTTTAGTTTTGTTTTCTGGACATCTGCTTTGAATGTGTCCAATCTGTTTGCATTTAAAACAAACCACATCATCGTTTAAAAAGATTCTGTAATTTTGTCTTTGATAATGCATATCAAAGTATTCTGGTAAGCATTGGTTAGAGTGGGGAATAAGAGAAACTTGACGTCTAAATGACTTGACGTGTTTCAGGGTTGGGATTTTTATGCCTAATGGTATGGGTTTGATGTCTGAAATGATGCGCCCATAGCGCATCAATTCATCTTCTAATAAATCATTAGGGATAAAGGGGGGACAATTTGACAGAGTAATCTTTTTGGGAATTTTAACAAGACATTGAACTTCAATGAATTCGTCCCCGATGCTAAGGCCATCTGAACACAATAACTCGACATCGTCAAGGTTCGACAAAAATATAACGACCCCAGATCTCATTCGGGATGCAGCCACTATATTTTCTGGATTTACCACATTAGCAACAGCAACAACATATTGTTCGATTGATATGGACTGTATATTTCGTAACCTGACACCATGTTTCCTTGAAACAAAGCCGAACGGCTTATGACCGAATGATGGCATATCATCATGTTCAAATCTTGAACTTTCACCTTCAGTGGGTATAATATTTTCAGTTGATAAATCTGAATTTTTCGCTCTTGAACTTTCTCGGTTTAATTGCGACTTTACAACATTATCACCATTAGCCTGGGGCAAGGATTTAACACCTACCTTGGACGGCATTGTTCGCTTAATTAAATTAAGGTCCCTATTGTCCTTCTCACATAACATAGTATTGCCTGAGGCAACAACAGACGACAACTGAGTACTTTTACCATTAACCACAACACTAGAAAACGAAGGCGACGCCATCTTTGAACAAAAAATAAACCAGTAAACAAAAATACAATCCACAAAAAATCTCGGCAATCCGAGATATAAATACGAAAAACACCCCACAAAATGAAAGAGCTTCTTCTTCTGAACACAACAATACAAATATTTACGAACCACAATACAAAATAACCAATAAATAAATGATTTGAGCGGAGCTCCGAAAAACACGTCCTATCCCTTCAAGAAGAAGAAGAAGAAGAAGAAGAATTTGAATTTTCAATACCCTTTATTAAATAAAACAATAAATCACAGTATTACAAGGTATCAAAAATTCATAATACATAAAATATAAACCTAACAATACATTATTTTGACAAGCTACATTTAACAATTTTGAATATACATATAAATAAGTTAACTTTAAACCCAAAAGTATATGAAAATAAGACACAAAATTTTTAAAGACTTTGTCCAAATGATCAAAGTCAGTTTAAACTGATACAAGCCAGTTTAAACTTTAACCATTATTACCTACTTATTTTAAAATTAAAGAAACCTATAAATGACTTTGTCCAAATGATCAAAGTCAACATGGACTGGTACACGCCAGTCCATGTTTTAACCTTTAACACATCGCGGTTTACAATATATAAACAAGACAAGAAAATAAAAATCTAAAATACAATACAAATACAATTAAAATAACTTACCATTAAATATTAACAAAAAGCTTGTCACTAGAAATAAAACACAATACATTATTAAAACACCAAAAATCTGAAAAAGAATCAACATTATTTACAAACCTATAGTAGGCAAATTCAATTGCCAAACGGGCGCGGATGCGCGACCTGAATTCCTGGAGTGGGTCTGTTGTTCCGCCTCCGGTCCTCAGGTGCTGTAACGTCACATAGGTGGCCATCTTCGCCTGGGTGGCAATCCACTGGAACAGTCGTCTTGGGGTCCTGTACCGCTTGGTCCATCGTTGCGTGTTGGTACATTCTCCCAACACGACTGTTCCGTCCTCCATAACCATTGGCAGTCTGGTAGTCTCTGGACAGCCGACCCTGGATGACGTTCGGTCGGCTGGGGATGGCATCTCTGGACAGCTGATCCTAGGTGACGATGGATCAGCTGGAATCGATCTCCTAACTGGACAGCTGTCCGATGTTGGCGAGTGGACAGCTGGAGGAGATCGATTTGTACTGACCTTAGGTGGCGTTTGGTCAGTGCAGGAAAAAGTAGGTCCAAATATAAATGATTCTATTGAACAAACATCATTAAATTTACGCAAAATATTTCGGACATATCTCAATAAACCTTGTATACGATGGCACGAAACGAAAATGTGATGCAAGTCTTCTTGCAAACCACAAGAAGGACAAACGTCAGACAGCTGATAGCCAGCTTTACAATAAAATTTACTTGTTGAAATAGCACCATGAAGGATTCTCCAGTTAAGGTCACCTTCATGCATGCTGTGAGGATATTCATAAACATGACTGTATATGATGTTAGAGGGAACATTTGATTTTAAAATATTTTTCCAGGGGGACAGTAACTTTTTGGTATGGGAACAATTAAAATTTTGAACAACAGATAACAAATAAATCACTTTCTTGGGACATTTATCTAGAACAACGCCCTTACTTAATTCAGGCGCATTGTCAACATCTAATTTAAAAATGTATTGGTGAACAACACCAACATCAATATCATTATTTAAAAAACGGTCAATCAATATAGTCCACTCCGGAGGAAAAGACGACCATAGTAAATCTAGATGTTGTTGGATACAGCGTTCAGAACGAATGCTTAATATGCCAACAAGATCTGCTGCAGTTAATTTTCTTTTCAAACTAGTATTTAAAAGATCTTTAACTTTGGTCATACAGGCAATTACAAAATTTTCAAAATAAAAAGGTTCATCGGTTTTAGGGTTAACTAATAAAGGGTTAAAAAACAAAGGTTCTTCTAAAATGTCTGCAACTGAGATGTCATCTATTTTTATTCTAGACGATTCAAAATATTTCCAGGCTTTTATTAAATCTTGATAAAAGCTTGGGATGTTAGTATATTGAAAATCCCCATCAAGTAATAACAATTGAACATCATAATTCAAATTAGAAACAGTAGACAAAAAATATTTACAAAAATAGTAACAAGGATGAACTTCTTCACCATTCATTAATGTCAAAAATCTGTACATAAACTGAATTCGAAAATCACGAATTCTAGATAAAATATGAACCAAACCCTGTCCTCCAGTACATACAGGAAGATATAACATTTCTTTGGAAACCCAATGTTTTCCTTGCCATAAAAAATCAACAAATTTATTTTGTAAGAAGAAGAAGAAGAAGAAGAAGAAGAATTGAATTGAATTTTCAATACCCTTTATTAAATAAAACAATTAATCACAGTAGTACAAGGTATCAAAAATTCAAGTAACATAAAATATAAACCTAACAAATACATTATTATGACAAGCTATTGAACAATTTTGAAAATACATATAGTTACATTGACTTTAAACCCAAAAATATACGAAAATACAATAGAAATATAAAAGACTTTGTCCAACTGATCAAAGTCAGTTTAAACTGATACAAGCCAGTTTATACTTTAAACATTATTGCCTACCTATTTTAAAATTAAAGAAGCCTATAAATGACTTTGTCCAAATGATCAAAGTCAACATGGACTGGTACACGCCAGTCCATGTTTTAACCTTTAACACATCGCGGTTTACAATATATAAACAAGACAAGAAAATAAAAATTTAAAATACAATACAAATACAATTAAAATAAATTACCATTAAATATTAACAAAAAGCTTGTCACTAGAAATAAAACACAATACATTATTAAAACACCAAAAATCTGAAAAAGAATCAACATTATTTACAAACCTATAGTAGGCAAATTCAATTGCCAAACGGGCGCGGATGCGCGACCTGAATTCCTGCAGTGGGTCTGTTGGTCCGCCTCCAGTCCTCAGGTGCTGCAACGTCACATAAGTGGCCATCTTGGCCTGGGTGGCAATCCACTGGAACAGTCGTCTTGGGGTCCTGTACCGCTTGGTCCATCGTTGCGTGTTGGTACATTCTCCCAACACGACTGTTCCGTCCTCCATAACCATTGGCAGTCTGGTAGATTCTGGACAGCCGACCCGGGATGACGTGTGGTCGGCTGGTACTGGAACATCTGGACAGCTGATCCTAGGTGACGGTGGATCAGCTGGATTCGATCTCCTAACTGGACAGCTGCCCGATGATAGCGTGTGGACAGCTGGAGGAGATCGATTTGCACTAACCTGAGGTGGCGTTAGGTCAGTGCTAGTAAAAGTAGAAGGTCCAAATATAAATGATTCTATTGAACCTACATTATTTTTGCTTAATTTACACAGAATATTATGAACGTTATTTAATAAAACACTAATACGGGGACAGGCTATAAAAATGTGATGTAAGTCCTCTTGCAAACCACAAGAGGGACAAACATCAGACTGCTGATAACCAGCTTTACAATAAAATTTACTAGTTGCAATAGCACCATGAAGGATTCTCCAGTTAAGGTCACCTTCATGCATGCTATGGGGATATTCATAAACATGACTATATATAACATTAGGGGGAACATTAGATCGTAAAATATTACACCAAGGGGACAGTAACTTTTTATTATGGGAACTATTAAAATTCTGAACAACAGATAACAAATAAATCATTTTCTTGGGACATTTATCGAGAACAACGCCCTTACTTAATTCAGGAGCATTGTCAATATCTAATTTAAAAATGTATTGGTGAACAACACCAATATCAATATCATTATTTAAAAAACGGTCAATCAATATACTCCACTCCGGAGGAAAAGACGACCACAGTAAATCCAGATGTTGTTGGATACAGCGTTCGGAACGAATGCTTAATATGCCAACAAGATCTTCTGCAGTAAATTTTCTTTCCAAACTAGTATCGAAAAGATCTTTAACTTTGGTCATACCGGCAATTACAAAATTTTCAAAATAAAAAGGTTCATCAGTTTTGGGGTTAATTAATGAAGGATTGAAGAACAAAGGTTCTTCTAAAATATCGGCCACTAAGGTATCATCTATTTTAATTCTAGACGATTCAAAATTCTTCCAGGCTTTAATTAAATCTTGATAAAAGCTTGGAATGTTAGTGTATTGAAAATCCCCATCAATTAATAACAACTGAACATCATAATTCAAATTAGAAACAGTAGACAAAAAATATTTACAAAAATAGTAACAAGGATGAACATCTTCACCATTCATTAATGTCAAAAATCTGTACATAAATTGAATTCGAAAATCACGAATTCTAGACAAAATATGAACTAAACCCTGTCCTCCAGTACATACAGGAAGATATAACATTTCTTTCGAAACCCAATGTTTTCCTTGCCATAGAAAATCTACAAATTTGTTTTGAATGGCACTAATAATTTCATCTGGCACGGACACAGAATTTAATCGATGCCATAATTTTGACGCGGAAAGTAAATTGATAACAAGTGTTCGTCCTCTGAGTGACAAACCGCGAGCAAAAGGCTTCCACCTGTCAAGTTTGACAGTAATATCCTCCTCCATCCCTTCCCAATTTTGTTTATAGAAATCCTTATTGTTTCCAACAAAAGTACCCAAAACCTTTAAACCTTTATTATTCCACTTGAGACCAAGTGGACAATCATTTCTATTTTTCCAACTTCCCACCCACAAACCCTCTGACTTTTGTAAATTAATTTTTGAATTAGAAGCTTTCTTGTATATATCTAACCAGAAAGACAACCTATCAAAATCAGAGTCCTGCGTTAACAGAGTATCCAAATCATCTGCATATGCAGATAAACAACTTTTCTTACCATCTGATAATGGAAGTTCAAGTCCTGATAAGCCGTCGTTTGATCTTAGTTTGTGTAAAAGAGGTTCAAGGCATATGGCATATAATTGACCAGACAAAGAACATCCTTGTCGTATACCTCTTTTAAATTCAAAAGGGGATTATAACGAGTTATTAATTTTAAGTAAGCTATGTACATCTGTATAAATAGTTTTTATACAGGATATAAAATAATCGCCAAAACCGAAGGCTTCTAATGTCTTCATCAAATAACCATGATGAACACGATCAAAAGCCTTCTCTTGGTCAAGGGAAACAATAGCAAGGGGGAAATGTTCCTGATTAGCATAACAAGTAGCATCAGAAATAAAACGAATATTATTACTTATGTGACGACCGGGAACACAATAACTTTGATCGATATTTAATATATCGGGTAGAACGGTACGGAGTCTTAACGAGAAAGCTCTCGTTAATATTTTATAGTCGCAACAGAGAAGAGACACAGGTCTCCAGTTTTTCAACAAACTACTATCACCTTTCTTTGGAATCATCGTCAGAACGGCTCTTCTGCACGAAAGCGGAAGTCTGTTTTCCTCAATAGAAGAAACAAAAACTTCGTGCATATCTTTCCCAAAAGGTTTTGTAAAATTCACTAGGCAACCCATCAATACCAGGGGACTTATTATTATTCATTTTTAAAACGGCAGAGGACAATTCATCATAACTTATTACACTATCTAATGTTTGCTTTTGGGTGTCACTTATTGTAGGAAGGTCTTTCAAAATTTCATTTTGACAACCTTCATCAACAGGATCGGGGCTATACAAATCGGAGTAAAAATTTCGGGCAAGGGTTTTTATTTCCTGATCTGAATCAGTTATACTGCCATCAGGCAAAGTTAAATGGGATAATAATTTCTTTGTACCACGTTTCTTTTCAAGGTCGAAGAAATATTTTGTAGGTTTATCTGAATCATTAACATATCTGAATCTTGAACGAACCCAAGCACCACGGGCCTGGATTCGTTCAAGTTCAGATAACTGATGTTGCTTCTCAATTAAAATGACATTAAGATCAGGGCTAGTTGCAATATTTGATTTTAATAACTCAATATCAGATTGCAAACTATCAAATTTACGTTTAAAATCATAATTCTTTTTAATAGAAAATTCTTGCGAAAGTTCCTTTATTTTGTATTTTCCACGATCCCACCAATCTTGGATACACTTAAACTCAAATTTCTGTAATCGCCAGGAAAGCCAAAAGTTATTTATCATGTCAACATACAATTTATCATCTAAAAGAGATGTATTTAAACACCAGTAAGCACTCTTGTGTTTATTTGGTATTTCTTTAAAATAAACACGAACGTAATCATGATCAGAATATGAACATGGTTTTATTTCTGAGGATCGAATAAACTGACTATAGTGTTTAGATATATAAATTCGATCAAGTCTTGCGGCGACACCGTCATTTCTCGACCAGGAATAAGTTCTATCGTATGGGTGAATATTGCGAAACGTATCAATAAATTTGAAACGTTTAACAATAGATTTAAATTCATTACAAGAATGGGGGTGGGGTTCAATATCTCCTGTCCGATCTAGGGAAGGATTAGTAGTACAATTAAAATCACCTCCAAGAAATATTGGAATGGAAGAATCAAGTTGATTCAAATGGTGTTTTAAATATTTCAAAAAGTCTAGTTTTTCTTTTGAGCAAGTTGGGGAATAAACATTCAACAAATATACAGTTTGCTCCTGTATTTTAATAGTTGCATGTAAAATGCGACCAGGTAAAATAATTTTATGATCTAGAATAGTATATTCTAAATTATTGGAAAAACATATCGCTAATCCAGCAGAAATAGTTGAGAGATGAGAAAACAATATTTCTCCTCTCCATATCATTTTCCATATACCTTCATCAGAAGGTATGGTATGAGTATCTTGAAGAAAAACTATGTCTGCATTCAATTTAGATTTTAAAGAATCTAATATAAAATATCTTTTAAAAGAATCTCGACAACCTTGAGTATTCAGTGAAACTAACGAAAAACCAGACATTACAATTGTAATTGTGATGAACAAAATGTGCAAAAATGCATAATTAAGTGGGCAATACATATTGACTATGATCTCTAGGCATGAGTTTTCAAATACGTTTTTAATTTCTTTATCAATTTATTAAGTCGGGCCTTCAACTGGGAAGACGACTCAGGGTTTCTTCGGCGATCAATAAAGTCTTGGCACAGTTGCCTGAGGTTGGTGGTATACTCTAAACACTTCTCAACAGGCTTTTTGTTGCTTTTCAGTTCGGAAAGAAGTCTGTCTAGCTCTTCGGTGGATAATTTTTGTTCAGTATCCACGACGACTTGAGATACGTTTTGTTCGGATAAATCAGAGGATATAGACTCAATGTCTATATCCTCTTCTTCATCAGTGTTGAGAATGGAATGAGATGGAGGAGGCAAATCCCATATACTTATGTCATCTTTAGTAGATACATCAGGGGTTTTAGTGGTTGTGGGGGTTTTAATACATATAATGGAATCATTATCTACAGCTTTGCGTTTAACTGCAGATTTCACTGGCAATGGATCAGTATCCACTTTTTCAGTTGCGGAGTGAACATCAACAATGACATTAGAAACAGTTGAAATCTCAGATTTTTGCTCAGCAGTAACATTAGTGGAGGTGTTGGAAGCAGAAATATTAACATTGGCTGAGCTGTCATTGATTCCAAGGTCTAAGATAACAGACTGCTCCGCTGTCCCGGTTGGCGGAACGGGTTCAGCCGTGAATTGGACATTTGTACTTGATTCTGACTGGTTATTTTGTGGTCGATTTTGTGGGCACCGATTTTGAATATGACCAGTCTGTTTGCACTTAAAACAAACAACATCGTCATTCACAAATATTCTGTAGCTTTGCCTTTGATAATACATATCAAAAGACTCCGGTAATGTAACATTGGGGTGAAGAATAAGGGACACTTGTCGTCTAAATGACTTGACGTGTTTTAGTGCTGGGATTTTAATACCGAGTGCAATGGGTTTTATGTCGGAAATTATGCGTCCATAACGCATCAACTCATCCTCGAGTAAATCATTGGGAATAAAAGGGGGACAATTAGACAAGGTAACATTTTTCGGGATTTTTACCAAACACTGAACTTCAACAAACTCATCCCCAATACTTAAACCATTTGAACACAACTCTTCAACGTCATCGAGATTAGATAAAAACACTACAACCCCAGACCTCATACGAGAGGCAGCTACTATGTTTTCTGGCTTGACTATATCGGCAATAGCAACAACATATTGCTCGATTGAGACAGACGGTATGTTTGTTAGTTTCACACCGTGTTTCTTTGAGACAAAGCCAAAAAGCTTATGTCCAAATGACGGCATCTCATCATCTTTACTTTTCGATCTTGAAGTTTCTTGAAAAGTACTTCCACTATTTTCACTTGACAAACTTTTTGATCCCGAACTTTCTCGGCTAAATACTGTATTATTGCTAACATTAGCCTTAGGCAAAGATTTTCCAACTACCACTGAAGGTATTGTCCTTTTAATTAAATTAAGGTCCCTATTGTCCTTATCGTTAAACACTGTATTGCTCGAGGCAACATTTGACGACAACTGAGTAGTTTTTCCGTTCACTACTACACTAGAAAACGAAGGCGACGCCATCTTTGAACAAAAAATAAACCAGTAATCAAAAATACAATCCACAAAAAATCTCGGCAATCCGAGATATAAATACGAAAAACACCCCACAAAATGAAAGAGCTTCTTCTTCTGAACACAACAATACAAATATTTACGAACCACAATACAAAATAACCAAGAAATAAATGATTTGAGCGGAGCTCCGAAAAACACGTCCTATCCCTTCAAGAAGAAGAAGAAGAAGAAGAAGAATTTTTGAATTTTCAATACCCTTTATTAAATAAAACAATTTATCACAGTAGTACAAGGTATCAAAAATTCAAGTAACATAAAATATAAACCTAACAAATACATTAGTATGACAAGCTATTGAACAATTTTGAAAATACATATAGTTACATTGACTTTAAACCCAAAAATATACGAAAATACAATAGAAATATAAAAGACTTTGTCCAACTGATCAAAGTCAGTTTAAACTGATACAAGCCAGTTTAAACTTTAAACATTATTGCCTACCTATTTTAAAATTAAAGAAGCCTATAAATGACTTTGTCCAAATGATCAAAGTCAACATGGACTGGTACACGCCAATCCATGTTTTAACCTTTAATACATCGCTGTTTACAAAATATAAACAAGACAAGAAAAGAAAAATCAAAGATACAAATATAATTAAAATAACTTACCATTAAATTTTAAGAAAAAGCGTGTCATTAGAAATAAAACACAATAAATTATTAAAACACCAAAAATCTGAAAAAGAATCAACATTATTTACAAACCTATAGTAGGCAAATTCAATTGCCAAACGGGCGCGGATGCGCGACCTGAATTCCTGCAGTGGGTCTGTTGGTCCGCCTCCAGTCCTCAGGTGCTGCAACGTCACATAAGTGGCCATCTTCGCCTGGGTGGCAATCCACTGGAACAGTCGTCTTGGGGTCCTGTACCGCTTGGTCCATCGTTGCGTGTTGGTACATTCTCCCAACACGACTGTTCCGTCCTCCATAACCATTGGTAGTCTGGTAGATTCTGGACAGCCGACCCGGGATGACGTGTGGTCGGCTGGTACTGGAACATCTGGACAGCTGATCCTAGGTGACGGTGGATCAGCTGGATTCGATCTCCTAACTGGACAGCTGCCCGATGATAGCGTGTGGACAGCTGGAGGAGATCGATTTGCACTAACCTGAGGTGGCGTTAGGTCAGTGCTAGTAAAAGTAGAAGGTCCAAATATAAATGATTCTATTGAACCTACATTATTTGTGCTTAATTTACACAGAATATTATGAACGTTATTTAATAAAACACTAATACGGGGACAGGCTATAAAAATGTGATGCAAGTCCTCTTGCAAACCACAAGAGGGACAAACATCAGACTGCTGATAACCAGCTTTACAATAAAATTTACTAGTTGCAATAGCACCATGAAGGATTCTCCAGTTAAGGTCACCTTCATGCATGCTATGGGGATATTCATAAACATGACTATATATAACATTAGGGGGAACATTAGATTGTAAAATATTACACCAAGGGGACAGTAACTTTTTATTATGGGAACTATTAAAATTCTGAACAACAGATAACAAATAAATCATTTTCTTGGGACATTTATCGAGAACAACGCCCTTACTTAATTCAGGGGCATTGTCAATATCTAATTTAAAAATGTATTGGTGAACAAAACCAATATCAATATCATTATTTAAAAAACGGTCAATCAATATACTCCACTCCGGAGGAAAAGACGACCACAGTAAATCCAGATGTTGTTGGATACAGCGTTCGGAACGAATGCTTAATATGCCAACAAGATCTTCTGCAGTAAATTTTCTTTCCAAACTAGTATCGAAAAGATCTTTAACTTTGGTCATACCGGCAATTACAAAATTTTCAAAATAAAAAGGTTCATCAGTTTTGGGGTTAATTAATGAAGGATTGAAGAACAAAGGTTCTTCTAAAATATCGGCCACTGAGGTATCATCTATTTTAATTCTAGACGATTCAAAATTCTTCCAGGCTTTAATTAAAACTTGATAAAAGCTTGGAATGTTAGTGTATTGAAAATCCCCATCAAGTAATAACAACTGAACATCATAATTCAAATTAGAAACAGTAGACAAAAATATTTACAAAAATAGTAACAAGGATGAACATCTTCACCATTCATTAATGTCAAAAATCTGTACATAAATTGAATTCGAAAATCACGAATTCTAGACAAAATATGAACTAAACCCTGTCCTCCAATACATACAGGAAGATATAACATTTCTTTCGGAACCCAATGTTTTCCTTGCCATAGAAAATCTACAAATTTGTTTTGAATGGCACTAATAATTTCATCTGGCACGGACACAGAATTTAATCGATGCCATAATTTTGACGCGGAAAGTAAATTGATAACAAGTGTTCGTCCTCTGAGTGACAAACCGCGAGCAAAAGGCTTCCACCTGTCAAGTTTGACAGTAATATCCTCCTCCATCCCTTCCCAATTTTGTTTATAGAAATCCTTATTGTTTCCAACAAAAGTACCCAAAACCTTTAAACCTTTATTATTCCACTTGAGACCAAGTGGACAATCATTTCTATTTTTCCAACTTCCCACCCACAAACCCTCTGACTTTTGTAAATTAATTTTTGAATTAGAAGCTTTCTGGTATATATCTAACCAGAAAGACAACCTATCAAAATCAGAGTCTTGCGTTAATAGAGTATCCAAATCATCTGCATATGCAGATAAACAACTTTTCTTACCATCTGATAATGGAAGTTCAAGTCCTGATAAGCCGTCGTTTGATCTTAGTTTGTGTAAAAGAGGTTCAAGGCATATGGCATATAATTGACCAGACAAAGAACATCCTTGTCGTATACCTCTTTTAAATTGAAAAGGGGATGATAACGAGTTATTAATTTTAAGTAAGCTATGTACATCTGTATAAATAGTTTTTATACAGGATATAAAATAATCGCCAAAACCGAAGGCTTCTAATGTCTTCATCAAATAACCATGATGAACACGATCAAAAGCCTTCTCTTGGTCAAGGGAAACAATAGCAAGGGGGATATGTTCCTTATTAGCATAACAAGTAGCATCAGAAATAAAACGAATATTATCACTTATGTGACGACCGGGAACACAATAACTTTGATCGATATTTAATATATCGGGTAGAACGGTACGGAGTCTTAACGAGAAAGCTCTCGTTAATATTTTATAGTCGCAACAGAGAAGAGACACAGGTCTCCAGTTTTTCAACAAACTACTATCACCTTTCTTTGGAATCATCGTCAGAACGGCTCTTCTGCACGAAAGCGGAAGTCTGTTTTCTTCAATAGAAGAAACAAAAACTTCGTGCATATCTTTCCCAACGATGTTCCAAAAGGTTTTGTAAAATTCACTAGGCAACCCATCAATACCAGGGGACTTATTATTATTCATTTTTAAAACGGCAGAGGACAATTCATCATAACTTATTACACTATCTAATGTTTGCTTTTGGGTGTCACTTATTGTAGGAAGGTCTTTCAAAATTTCATTTTGACAACCTTCATCAACAGGATCGGGGCTATACAAATCGGAGTAAAAATTTCGGGCAAGGGTTTTTATTTCCTGATCTGAATCAGTTATACTGCCATCAGGCAAGGTTAAATGGGATAATAATTTCTTTGTACCACGTTTCTTTTCAAGGTCGAAGAAATATTTTGTAGGTTTATCTGAATCATTAACATATCTGAATCTTGAACGAACCCAAGCACCACGGGCCTGGATTCGTTCAAGTTCAGATAACTGATGTTGCTTCTCAATTAAAATGACATTAAGATCAGGGCTAGTTGCAATATTTGATTTTAATAACTCAATATCAGATTGCAAACTATCAAATTTACGTTTAAAATCATAATTCTTTTTAATAGAAAATTCTTGCGAAAGTTCCTTTATTTTGTATTTTCCACGATCCCACCAATCTTGGATACACTTAAACTCAAATTTCTGTAATCGCCAGGAAAGCCAAAAGTTATTTATCATGTCAACATACAATTTATCATCTAAAAGAGATGTATTTAAACACCAGTAAGCACTCTTGTGTTTATTTGGTATTTCTTTAAAATAAACACGAACGTAATCATGATCAGAATATGAACATGGTTTTATTTCTGAGGATCGAATAAACTGACTATAGTGTTTAGATATATAAATTCGATCAAGTCTTGCGGCGACACCGTCATTTCTCGACCAGGAATAAGTTCTATCGTACGGGTGAATATTGCGAAACGTATCAATAAATTTGAAACGTTTAACAATAGATTTAAATTCATTACAAGAATGGGGGTGGGGTTCAATATCTCCTGTCCGATCTAGGGAAGGATTAGTAGTACAATTAAAATCACCTCCAAGAAATATTGGAATGGAAGAATCAAGTTGATTCAAATGGTGTTTTAAATATTTCAAAAAGTCTAGTTTTTCTTTTGAGCAAGTTGGGGAATAAACATTCAACAAATATACAGTTTGCTCCTGTATTTTAATAGTTGCATGTAAAATGCGACCAGGTAAAATAATTTTATGATCTAGAATAGTATATTCTAAATTATTGGAAAAACATATCGCTAATCCAGCAGATTTAGTTGAGAGATGAGAAAACAATATTTCTCCTCTCCATATCATTTTCCATATACCTTCATCAGAAGGTATGGTATGAGTATCTTGAAGAAAAACTATGTCAGCATTCAATTTAGATTTTAAAGAATCTAATATAAAATATCTTTTAAAAGAATCTCGACAACCTTGAGTATTCAGTGAAACTAACGAAAAACCAGACATTACAATTGTAATTGTGATGAACAAAATGTGCAAAAATGCATAATTAAGTGGGCAATACATATTGACTTTGATCTCTAGGCATGAGTTTTCAAATACGTTTTTAATTTCTTTATCAATTTATTAAGTCGGGCCTTCAACTGGAAGACGACTCAGGGTTTCTTCGGCGATCAATAAAGTCTTGGCACAGTTGCCTGAGGTTGGTGGTATACTCTAAACACTTCTCAACAGGCTTTTTGTTGCTTTTCAGTTCGGAAAGAAGTCTGTCTAGCTCTTCGGTGGATAATTTTTGTTCAGTATCCACGACGACTTGAGATACGTTTTGTTCGGATAAATCAGAGGATATAGACTCAATGTCTATATCCTCTTCTTCATCAGTGTTGAGAATGGAATGAGATGGAGGAGGCAAATCCCATATACTTATGTCATCTTTAGTAGATACATCAGGGGTTTTAGTGGTTGTGGGGGTTTTAATACATATAATGGAATCATTATCTACAGCTTTGCGTTTAACTGCAGATTTCACTGGCAATGGATCAGTATCCACTTTTTCAGTTGCGGAGTGAACATCAACAATGACATTAGAAACAGTTGAAATCTCAGATTTTTGCTCAGCAGTAACATTAGTGGAGGTGTTGGAAGCAGAAATATTAACATTGGCTGAGTTGTCATTGATTCCAGAGTCTAAGATAACAGACTGCTCCGCTGTCCCGGTTGGCAGAACGGGTTCAGCCGTGAATTGGACATTTGTACTTGATTCTGACTGGTTATTTTGTGGTCGATTTTGTGGGCACCGATTTTGAATATGACCAGTCTGTTTGCACTTAAAACAAACAACATCGTCATTCACAAATATTCTGTAGCTTTGCCTTTGATAATACATATCAAAAGACTCCGGTAATGTAACATTGGGGTGAAGAATAAGGGACACTTGTCGTCTAAATGACTTGACGTGTTTTAGTGCTGGGATTTTAATACCGAGTGCAATGGGTTTTATGTCGGAAATTATGCGTCCATAACGCATCAACTCATCCTCGAGTAAATCATTGGGAATAAAAGGGGGACAATTAGACAAGGTAACTTTTTTCGGGATTTTTACCAAACACTGAACTTCAACAAACTCATCCCCAATACTTAAACCGTTTGAACACAACTCTTCAACGTCATCGAGATTAGATAAAAACACTACAACCCCAGACCTCATACGAGAGGCAGCCACTATGTTTTCTGGCTTGACTATATCGGCAATAGCAACAACATATTGCTCGATTGAGACAGACGGTATGTTTGTTAGTTTCACACCGTGTTTCTTTGAGACAAAGCCAAAAGGCTTATGTCCAAATGACGGCATCTCATCGTTATTTTTCGATCTTGAACTTTCTCTGTCAGACGGGACATTATTATTATTCGGCAAATCTCGTGAACTTTCGCTGTGTAATTGCGACTTTACAACTTTATCACTATTAGCCTTAGGCAAAGATTTAACACCTACCTTGGACGGCATTGTTCGTTTAATTAAATTAAGGTCCCTATTGTCCTTATCATTTAACACAGTATTGCTCGAGGCAACATTCGACGACAACTGAGTAGTTTTACCATTAACTACTACACTAGAAAATGAAGGCGACGCCATCTTTGAACAATATCAAACAAATAAACAAAAATTAAATCCAACAAAAATCTCGGCAATCCGAGATGAAAATACGAAATACACCCCACAAAATGAAAGAGCTTCTTCTTCTGAACACAACAATACAAATATTTACGAACCACAATACAAAATAACCAATAAATAAATGCTTTGAGCGGAGCTCCGAAAAACACGTCCTATCCCTTCAAGAAGAAGAAGAAGAATTTGAATTTTCAATACCCTTTATTAAATAAAACAATTAATCACAGTAGTACAAGGTATCAAAAATTCAAGTAACATAAAAAATAAACCTAACAAATACATTATTATGACAAGCTATTGAACAATTTTGAAAATACATATAGTTACATTGACTTTAAACCCAAAAATATACGAAAATACAATAGAAATATAAAAGACTTTGTCCAACTGATCAAAGTCAGTTTAAACTGATACAAGCCAGTTTAAACTTTAAACATTATTGCCTACCTATTTTTAAATTAAAGAAGCCTATAAATGACTTTGTCCAAATGATCAAAGTCAACATGGACTGGTACACGCCAGTCCATGTTTTAACCTTTAACACATCGCGGTTTACAATATATAAACAAGACAAGAAAATAAAAATCTAAAATACAATACAAATACAATTAAAATAACTTACCATTAAATATTAACAAAAAGCTTGTCACTAGAAATAAAACACAATACATTATTAAAACACCAAAAATCTGAAAAAGAATCAACATTATTTACAAACCTATAGTAGGCAAATTCAATTGCCAAACGGGCGCGGATGCGCGACCTGAATTCCTGCAGTGGGTCTGTTGGTCCGCCTCCAGTCCTCAGGTGCTGCAACGTCACATAAGTGGCCATCTTCGCCTGGGTGGCAATCCACTGGAACAGTCGTCTTGGGGTCCTGTACCGCTTGGTCCATCGTTGCGTGTTGGTACATTCTCCCAACACGACTGTTCCGTCCTCCATAACCATTGGTAGTCTGGTAGATTCTGGACAGCCGACCCGGGATGACGTGTGGTCGGCTGGTACTGGAACATCTGGACAGCTGATCCTAGGTGACGGTGGATCAGCTGGATTCGATCTCCTAACTGGACAGCTGCCCGATGATAGCGTGTGGACAGCTGGAGGAGATCGATTTGCACTAACCTGGGGTGGCGTTAGGTCAGTGCTAGTAAAAGTAGAAGGTCCAAATATAAATGATTCTATTGAACCTACATTATTTGTGCTTAATTTACACAGAATATTATGAACGTTATTTAATAAAACACTAATACGGGGACAGGCTATAAAAATGTGATGTAAGTCCTCTTGCAAACCACAAGAGGGACAAACATAAGACTGCTGATAACCAGCTTTACAATAAAATTTACTAGTTGCAATAGCACCATGAAGGATTCTCCAGTTAAGGTCACCTTCATGCATGCTATGGGGATATTCATAAACATGACTATATATAACATTAGGGGGAACATTAGATCGTAAAATATTACACCAAGGGGACAGTAACTTTTTATTATGGGAACTATTAAAATTCTGAACAACAGATAACAAATAAATCATTTTCTTGGGACATTTATCGAGAACAACGCCCTTACTTAATTCAGGAGCATTGTCAATATCTAATTTAAAAATGTATTGGTGAACAACACCAATATCAATATCATTATTTAAAAAAACGGTCAATCAATATACTCCACTCCGGAGGAAAAGACGACCACAGTAAATCCAGATGTTGTTGGATACAGCGTTCGGAACGAATGCTTAATATGCCAACAAGATCTTCTGCAGTAAATTTTCTTTCCAAACTAGTATCGAAAAGATCTTTAACTTTGGTCATACCGGCAATTACAAAATTTTCAAAATAAAAAGGTTCATCAGTTTTGGGGTTAATTAATGAAGGATTGAAGAACAAAGGTTCTTCTAAAATATCGGCCACTGAGGTATCATCTATTTTAATTCTAGACGATTCAAAATTCTTCCAGGCTTTAATTAAATCTTGATAAAAGCTTGGAATGTTAGTGTATTGAAAATCCCCATCAAGTAATAACAACTGAACATCATAATTCAAATTAGAAACAGTAGACAAAAAATATTTACAAAAATAGTAACAAGGATGAACATCTTCACCATTCATTAATGTCAAAAATCTGTACATAAATTGAATTCGAAAATCACGAATTCTAGACAAAATATGAACTAAACCCTGTCCTCCAGTACATACAGGAAGATATAACATTTCTTTCGAAACCCAATGTTTTCCTTGCCATAGAAAATCTACAAATTGGTTTTGAATGGCACTAATAATTTCATCTGGCACGGACACAGAATTTAATCGATGCCATAATTTTGACGCGGAAAGTAAATTGATAACAAGTGTTCGTCCTCTGAGTGACAAACCGCGAGCAAAAGGCTTCCACCTGTCAAGTTTGACAGTAATATCCTCCTCCATCCCTTCCCAATTTTGTTTATAGAAATCCTTATTGTTTCCAACAAAAGTACCCAAAACCTTTAAACCTTTATTATTCCACTTGAGACCAAGTGGACAATCATTTCTATTTTTCCAACTTCCCACCCACAGACCCTCTGACTTTTGTAAATTAATTTTTGAATTAGAAGCTTTCTGGTATATATCTAACCAGAAAGACAACCTATCAAAATCAGAGTCTTGCGTTAATAAAGTATCCAAATCATCTGCATATGCAGATAAACAACTTTTCTTACCATCTGATAATGGAAGTTCAAGTCCTGATAGGCCGTCGTTTGATCTTAGTTTGTGTAAAAGAGGTTCAAGGCATATGGCATATAATTGACCAGACAAAGAACATCCTTGTCGTATACCTCTTTTAAATTGAAAAGGGGATGATAACGAGTTATTAATTTTAAGTAAGCTATGTACATCTGTATAAATAGTTTTTATACAAGATATAAAATAATCGCCAAAACCGAAGGCTTCTAATGTCTTCATCAAATAACCATGATGAACACGATCAAAAGCCTTCTCTTGGTCAAGGGAAACAATAGCAAGGGGGATATGTTCCTGATTAGCATAACAAGTAGCATCAGAAATAAAACGAATATTATCACTTATGTGACGACCGGGAACACAATAACTTTGATCGATATTTAATATATCGGGTAGAACGGTACGGAGTCTTAACGAGAAAGCTCTCGTTAATATTTTATAGTCGCAACAGAGAAGAGACACAGGTCTCCAGTTTTTCAACAAACTACTATCACCTTTTTTTGGAATCATTGTCAGAACGGCTCTTCTGCACGAAAGTGGAAGTCTGTTTTCTTCAATAGAAGTAACAAAAACTTCGTGCATATCTTTCCCAACAACGTTCCAAAAGGTTTTATAAAATTCACTAGGCAGCCCATCAATACCAGGGGATTTATTATTATTCATTTTCAAAACGGCCGAGGACAATTCATCATAACTTATAGCACTATCTAATGTTTGCTTTTGGGTATCACTTATTGTAGGAAGGTCTTTCAAAATTTCATTTTGACAGCCTTCATCAACAGGATCGGGGCTATACAAGTCAGAGTAAAAATTTCGGGCAAGGGTTTTTATTTCCTGATCTGAATCAATTATATTGCCATTAGGCAAAGTTAAATGGGACAATAATTTCTTTGTACCACGTTTCCTTTCAAGGTCAAAGAAATATTTTGTTGGTTTATCTGCATCATTGACATATTTGAATCTTGAGCGAACCCAAGCACCACGGGCCTGGATTCGTTCAAGTTCAGACAACTGATGTTGTTTCTCAATTAAAATTGAATTGAGATTAGGGTTGGCTGCAATATTTGATTTTAATAACTCAATATCGGTTTGCAAACTATCAAATTTACGTTTAAAATCATAACTCTTTTTTACCGAAAATTCTTGCGAAAGTTCCTTTATTTTATATTTTCCCCAATCCCACCAATCTTGAATACACTTGAACTCAGATTTCTGTAATCGCCAAGAAATCCAGAAGTTATTAATCATATCAATATACGATTTATCATCTAAAAGAGATGTATTTAAACACCAGTATGCACTCTTGTGTTTACTTTGAATTTCTTTAAAGTAAACACGAATGTAATCATGATCAGAATATGAACACGGTTTTATTTCTGAGGATCGAATAAACTGACTATAATGTTTGGAGATATAAATTCGATCAAGTCTTGCGGCGACACCGTCATTTCTCGACCAGGAATAAGTTCTATCGTACGGATGAATATTGCGAAACGTATCAATAAATTTGAAACGTTTAACAATAGTTTTAAATTCATTACAAGAATGAGGATGGGGTTCAACATCTCCTGTCCTATCTAAGGAAGGATTAGTAGTACAATTAAAATCACCTCCAAGAAGTATTGGATAGGAAGAATCAAGTTGATTCAAATGGTGTTTTAAACTTTTCAAAAAGTCAAGTTTTTCTTTGGGACAGGTGGGGGAATAGACATTCAACAAATAAACAGTTTCCTCCTGTAATTTGATAGTAGCATGTAAAATGCGACCGGGTAATATAACTTTATGATCTAGAATAGTATATTCTAAATTATTTGAAAAACATATCGCCAATCCAGCAGAAATAGTTGAGAGATGAGAGAACACTATTTCTCCTCTCCATATCATTTTCCATATACCTTCATCAGAAGGAATGGTATGTGTATCTTGAAGAAAAACTATGTCTGCATTCAATTTAGATTTTAAAGAATCTAATATAAAATATCTTTTAAAAGAATCTCGACAACCTTGAGTATTCAGTGAAACTAACGAAAAACCAGACATTACAATTGTAATTGTAATGAAGAAAATGAGCAAAAATGCATAATTAAGTGGGCAATACATATTGACTTAGATATATTTTATCTCTAGGCATGAGTTTTCAAATACGATTTTAATTTCTTTATCAATTTATTTAGTCGGGCCTTCAACTGAGAAGACGACTCAGGGTTTCTTCGGCGATCAATGAAGTCTTGACACAGTTGCCTGAGGTTGGTGGTATATTCTAAACACTTCTCAACAGGCTTTTTGTTGCTTTTCAGTTCGGAAAGAAGTCTGTCCAGCTCTTCGGTGGATAATTTTTGTTCAGTATCCACGACGACTTGGGATACGTTTTGTTCGGATAAATCAGAGGATATAGACTCAATGTCTATATCCTCTTCTTCATCGGTATTTAGAATAGAGTGGGATGGAGGAGGCAAATCCCATATACTTATGTCATCTTTAGTAGATACATCGGGAATTTTAGTGGTTGTGGGGGTTTTAATACAGATAATGGAATCATTATCGGCAGCTTTGCGTTTAACTGCAGATTTCACTGGCAATGGATCAGTATCCACTTTTTCAGTAGGGGTGTGAACATTAACAATGACATTAGAAACAGTTAAATTCGCAGATTTTTGCTCAACAGTAACATTAGTGGAGGTGTTGGAAACAGAAGTATTCACATTGGCTGGGCTTTCATTGACTTCAGAGTCTAAGATAATAGACTGCTCCGCTGTCCCCGTTGGGGGAACAGGTTCAGCCGTGAATGGAACATTTGTACCTGATTCTGACTTGTTATTTTGTGGTCGATTTTGTGGACATCGATTTTGAATATGACCAGTCTGTTTGCACTTAAAACAGACAACATCGTCATTCACAAATATTCTGTAGCTTTGCCTTTGATAATACATATCAAAGGACTCCGGTAATGTAACATTGGGATGAAGAATAAGGGACACTTGTCGTCTAAATGACTTGACGTGTTTTAGTGCTGGGATTTTAATACCGAGTGCAATGGGTTTTATGTCGGAAATTATGCGTCCATAACGCATCAACTCATCCTCGAGTAAATCATTAGGAATAAAAGGGGGACAATTAGACAAAGTAACTTTTTTCGGGATTTTTACCAAACACTGAACTTCAACAAACTCATCCCCAATACTTAAACCATTGGAACACAACTCTTCAACATCATCTAGATTAGATAAAAACACTACAACCCCAGACCTCATACGAGAGGCGGCCACTATATTTTCTGGCTTGACAATATCGGCGATAGCAACAACATACTGCTCGATTGAGACAGACGGTATGTTTGTTAGTTTCACACCGTGTTTTCTTGAGACAAAGCCAAAAGGCTTATGTCCAAATGACGGCATCTCATCATCTTTACTTTTCGATCTTGAAGTTTCTTGAAAAATACTTTCACTATTTGCACTTGACAAACTTTTTGATCTCGAACTTTCTCGGCTTAATACTGTATTATTACTAACATTAGCCTTAGGCAAAGATTTTCCAACTACCATTGACGGTATTGTCCTTTTAATTAAATTAAGGTCCCTATTGTCCTCATCGTTAAACACTGTATTGCTCGAGGCAACATTTGACGACAACTGAGTAGTTTTACCGTTCACTACTACACTAGAAAACGAAGGCGACGCCATCTTTGAACAAAAAATAAACCAGTAAACAAAAATACAATCCACCAAAAATCTCGGCAATCCGAGATATAAATACGAAAAACACCCCACAAAATGAAAGAGCTTCTTCTTCTGAACACAACAATACAAATATTTACGAACCACAATACAAAATAACCAATAAATAAATGCTTTGAGCGGAGCTCCGAAAAACACGTCCTATCCCTTCAAGAAGAAGATGAATTGAATTTTCAATGCCCTTTATTAAATAAAACAATCAATCACAGTTTAACAAGGTATCAAAAATTCATATTACATAAAATATAAACCTAACAATACATTATTTGACAAGCTACATTAACAATTTTGAATATACATATAAATAATAACTTTAAATCCAAAAGTATATGAAAATACAATAGAAAAAATAAAAGACTTTGTCCAACTGATCAAAGTCAGTTTAAATTGATACAAGTCAATTCAAACTTTAACATTTTAACCTACCTATCGTTAAAATTAAAGAGCCCTATAAATGACTTTGTCCACATGATCAAAGAAGAAGAAGAAGAAGAATAATAATAATAATAATAAGAAACGGTGCAAAAACAATAAATCCCCGACACTTCGTGGTCGGGGATTTAATAAGAAACGGTGCAAAAACAATAAATCCCCGACACTTCGTGGTCGGGGATTTAATAAAATAGACTCTGAAAGTATTTCACATAACGTTATTAATGAATTAGTAGATGAAATTAGTAAAGTCCTAACCGAGCCTGCGGAAGAGATTTTTGGCACTTTTACCCCCAGAAATTATCCAGATTCAAAGGTACACAATATCGATAACAAACCTTGGTTTACTAAAACTTGCTGGCAAAAGAGAAAAGCATTCCGCATGGCAAAAAGGCGTCACAAAAATAAAAAATCCGACGAAAGTCGAAACGACCTTCGAACCAGAGAAAAAGATTATAAACAAGAAATGAATAAAGCTATTCTAGAACATCAGAGGCAAATGAGAAAACGCTAAAATCACTAAGAAGTAGTAATAATAAAGACTATTGGGATATTATAAATACAAAACGCTCAACTAAAAATAAGCAC
Source organism: Limnoperna fortunei (assembly GCA_944474755.1). Classification (NCBI taxonomy): domain Eukaryota; kingdom Metazoa; phylum Mollusca; class Bivalvia; order Mytilida; family Modiolidae; genus Limnoperna; species Limnoperna fortunei. Next base: position 75,058,082 of record OX104117.1, on the reverse strand, counting down.
AATTTATCAATTGATACTTTTTTTCGAATTTTTCAAAAAATTAAATAAGGGGGATGATGACGAAGATTCTAGTCCCAACGATCATAATGTTAACCAGCCGTCCAATATCATGATAAATGATGAGATTTCAGAAGACGAAATTATGAAATGTATTCAAAATTTGAAAAACGGGAAATGTTGTGGTGATGATAAAATCATTAATGAATATATAAAAAATACTTGCCATACACTTATGCCGATTTATTATAAGCTCTTTAATTTAATTTTTTATTCGGGAATCGTCCCTGAGATTTGGCTCGTCGGAACTATACTTCCCTTTTATAAAAACAAAGGTGAAAAGGCGGACCCAAAAAATTATAGACCTATAACGATTTTAAGTTGTATGGGCAAATTATTTACTTCTATTTTGAATTCAAGGTTAAATGATTTTTTAGAAAACTTCTTCTTGCTGAATGAAAATCAATTTGGTTTTAGACAAGGGTATTCCACAATAGACACTATTTTTTCACTTCATTTACTACAAGAACTCTTACAGAGAAAGAAGAAAAAACTATACTGTGCATTTATTGACTTTGAAAAAGCGTTTGACACTGTTTGGCGACCTGGTCTATGGTCAAAATTATTAAATTCATCTATAGATGGCAAGATGTATAATATTATTGTTAACATGTATAGTAATATCAAATCCCGTGTCTTTAATGGTAAAGATTACTCTGATTTTTTTCCATGTAATATTGGTGTAAGGCAAGGAGAGAATCTGTCTCCTGCACTATTTTCTCTGTATGTCAATGACCTTGAAAGTTTTATGATCAGTAATAATATATGTGGTCTATCAAGTATCTCAAACAAAATTAATTCAGAACTTAGTCTGTATGTAAACCTTTTTCTTATTTTGTACGCTGATGATACTGTACTTTTATCAGAATCTGAAGAAGATTTACAAAAACAACTTTATACACTTCATGAATATTGTACATTGTGGAAGCTTAAAGTTAATGTCGATAAAAGTAAAATAGTAGTATTTTTCAAAGGGACGTCTGCAAAATGAAATGAGATTTTATTATGATGATAAAGAGATGGAAATAGTCAAAGATTACATATATTTAGGGGTTCATTTTTCCAGATCTGGTAGTTTTTCTAATGCAAAATATAATGCCGAAAAAGCTACTCGAGCTATGTACGACGTCTTAAAAAGGGGGAGACTACATAATTTATCTTTGGAATGTATGCTTGACTTATTCGATAAAATTATACAACCTATTTTGCTGTACGGCTGTGAGGTATGGGGTGTCGGTAATAACTCTATTATAGAACGAGTACATCTGAAATTTTGTAAACTTTTGTTGAATGCAAAGAAATCGACACCCGATTTCATGATTTATGGTGAACTCGGCAGACATTCGCTTGACATCTGTATTAAACTTAGAATGATTAAGTTTTGGGGGAAATTAGTTAGTGGTAAAGAGAGTAAGCTGCCTTTCGTTTTATACAAGTTAGCCTATTCAAACTACGATGACTACTCGTGGCTCTCTTATACTAAATCTATACTAGATGACTGTGGTAAATCAAATCTGTGGCTTTCTCAAAACTTCCCAAGTATTTCATGGTTACATAGCGCAATTAAACAAACACTGTCAGATCATTTTAAACAGCAGTGGCTTTCCAACCTACACGAGAGCCCTAAAGCTATTAATTACAGAATGTACAAAGAAGATTTAAAGTTCGAAAATTATTTTAATATACTCAATGATAAAAACTATATTACCTTTTTTCGTTTTAGAACCACGAATCATAAATTACCTGTAGAATCCGGTAGATGGCACAATATACAAAGACAAAATCGAATATGTATTTTGTGTCAATCGCAAGATATAGGAGATGAATTTCATTATATCTTGGTATGCAAATCACTTTGTAAAGAGAGAAAACAGTTTGTTAAATCGAAATTCTATACGAGCCCAAACGTTATAAAATTTAAGGAATTGATGAATTGCATCTTATCAAACTTTAAACAAAAAACTAGAATCTCCTGGGTAGAGTGAAATTGAAATTTCTTACTAATCTTTAATTATGTATTTTATCTGTATCTCTGTACCTTTTTTATATTATTCATCTTGTACATATTTTTTTTTTGCATATGATATTATATGTCGTACTTTTGTATTTATTTCTCTATACCTGATTTTGGTTTTGGAGAATAAAGATATATATAATAATAATGACAGTTCGTTTAGTCAGCTTTAACTGTTAATAATATGTATAACAAAGGAAAGTATAGGATAAACAACTATTGAATTTTTTAAAATATGGCTTCAAATTTAAATTATTTATTTATTATTTAATGTGAAGTGAAAAATGAACATATCTGACAAATTACTGAACTACAAGTAGCTACGTATTCCTTTGTTTTGTATGATAACATTTTGTTAAGTTCTGATAATTGTCTTTAAATATCTTATTTTCTTTTTTTAATTATAAATACCTTAAGCAAAACACGTTCAATACCAAAACAACTTATTAATTGTGACTTTTTTAGTGTCACATTTTATCCATGACTTTTTTCTTACAACCGTCACTCAGGGACAGTCTATACTAACGGGACATGTCACTGGCGTTTTCGGTAGAATTTCTAGGACACGAACGCAGAGCTAGCACTTCGGTCGGAAATTTTCGTATCTAGACATGAGTCACATACGGCTAGCTTTAGTTTCGAACTTTGTTAAAATGTAATCGTGTTCGGTACGGTATGATATGATTTCCGTTTTTTTAAATACATTATTTACGATTCTCTAGTGTTTTTCCGTGCGTTTATCTATATTATAGGCTGTCCCTGCGTCACTACACAGTGTCGTGCACTTTTTTCCTACAACCGTTCACTACACAGTGTCGTGGACTTGTTTCCTACAACCGTTCACTACACAGTGTCGTGGACTTGTTTCCCCAAATTGATAACATTATTTGAAAATTGAAATGAAAAGTTTATCATTCTTTTACATGTGTATAAAAATATATTCATCATTTTTGACGACAGTAAAAAAAGAAAAAAAATTAAAGGAAATAAAGACAATTCAAAAGAGAATTCTTTAAAAATGAAAAAAAAACTATAAGAACCTCTTTGTCATGTTTATCTTAATTTACAAAAATAATGTACATAAAAACACACCAAGTAAAAACTAACATTCAAATGTAAAGGCTAGAGAAATGTATATACACATGTGAATAAATTTTGTATTTTTTCAGTCTGTCAGATGACGCGTAAAACTGGTGCCTCGTGTACAGTATTCTATTGGCAGAAATCGATAAGAGTAGGCGCTCTATTTGCTGCAATGGCACGTCCAGTACTCTGAACCAATGAACCGTAGATAGGACAACAACTCAGACACTGAACAGAAATACACATCCGATAATGTAAACAATTTAACTGTTACTTACCTGAGTGTAAGTGGACTGAAATCAAAACTACTAAACCCAGATTTTTGTGACCTAATAACAAAATATGATATCTTGATTTTTGTAGAAACCAAACTTGATAATTTTGATGATTTTGTCCGCCTTATAAATTTAATGAGGGGGATTTTGTCCGCCTATGCTAAATATACGGAAGGGATTTTGTCCGGGGGGATTTTGTCCGTCCCCATTTGTCCGTCCCCCATAATATTCCAATAGCCGAAAGAACTTGCAAATTGTGCAGAAATGGAATAGGTGACGAATATCACTACTTCTTTAATTGCACTAACGAAATTGTAACTGAACTTAGGCATAAATACATACCAAGGTACTATTACAGGAATCCAAATGTAAACAAAATGGGTACTATGCTTTCACTATGTAACGTTTATCTATTAACAATTATATCGTATTCTGTAAAGAAACTCAACTTAATATTGTAAATTTGTATGTCTTTACATCCTTGTCAACTTGTTCATCCTGTTATTTATTTTGTATATGTATGTTGATATGTGTTCTCTTGTAACACATGTTAATGTGTCTGAGTGTACAAATAAAAGTTACCAAGTACATGCTGCTGGCTGTCTTGGTTTCCAAGCTGGCGACGGCTTGACACATTCTAGTTTCACTATGATTGTCATTGTCGTTCAAAACCCTTATAAGTAAGCTGACGACAATTGTAAGATTTCTAATTTTAAATTATGTATATTTTTGCACTATAATATGACAAGGAGTGTTAAATTTGTTTTGTTTGTTTTGAATGGTTTTTTACGCCACTTTCAGCAATTTTTCAGATATATCATGGCGTTTGGTTTTTATTGAAAGAGGAAGCCGGAGTACCAGGAGAAAACCCGGACCTGCGGTAGAAAACTGGCAATCCTTCAAATTTCAACCATTATGAGGCTACAGTTTTATTTCAGGAACCTATATTGATCCTTATATATAGTTATTCTATTATTATCCATAGGCCTCCTCCGAAGAACCTATATTGATCCTTATATATAGTTATTCTATTATTATCCATAGGCCTCCTCCGAAGTACCCCAATTAATAGCAAACATTTGAAGTACCCCGATTAATAGCAAACTTCCGAAGAACCCCGATTAATAGCAAACCTCCTAAGTACCCCGATTAATAGCAAACCTTCGAAGTACCCCGATTTATAGCAAACCTCCGAAGTACCCCGATTAATAGCAAACCTTTGATGTACCCTGATTAATATTCTGGTACCCTGACGATGATATCCTCTTTAGCCTAAGCGGCCTTCGGATATTATATTTGAAGTGAAGGTTACCCTGATTAATAGCAAACCTCCGAAATACCCCGATTAAAAGCAAACATTTGAAGTACCCCGATCAATAGCAAACTTCCGAAGAACACCGTTTAATAGCAAACATTCCTAACTACCCAGATTAATAGCAAACCTTCGAAGTACCCCGATTAATAACAAACCTTTGAAGTACCCCGATTAATAGCAAACCTCCGAAGTACCCAGATTAATAGCAAACCTTTGAAATACCCCGATTAATAGCAAACCTCCGAAAAACCAATACAAATAAATATCGAAATCAGGATTCTTTTATCACTTATGACACTGAATAGTTCAAAATATCATGATTTGTGTTTACATATACTTACTAATAAATTAATTTCTCTTCATCTTGGCAACTCTGATTAAAAATGTGGCTAGTTTTTTAAATTTATATATTGAAGTTAGTAATTATTCTTATTACATTTTAATTAAAATAATTTATTTCCTTCCTGCAAACACACTTTCAAAACTTTTAAAAAATATTTATTACAAATTTAACCCATTCTCATGATGGCATCATGCTGCACTCGTTATGTAATCACAGGTGTGATGAACAAATGGTTCAATAAACAACGATGTCATAAGTTGTCGAGGGTACATCCCTAGGTAGCTAATACCTGTGTCATCGTATAATTTGTCTAATTGGTGACAGATCAACATCAACCGTACTAGGCGGCTTGTTTCGGTAAGTTTGTGTAAAAGGTCACAACGGGCGGCTTTGATTTTAACTCGCTCGGACTAGTACAACTAAGGGACAGACCATTTAATTTGAAGAGGGGGCATTGGTTTTTTGTTTTGGTCAGAAAATTTTTGAAAAAATATTTATTTTTTGAAGCCGTCGCGACAGAATTTTTTTTTCATTATTAGCATTATTTTATATAGCAGAAATCCTTCTTCAGAATATTTTTTTTCTGACCCTATGCTTCCAAAATATTTTTTCTTCAAAAATCATTTTCAAAATATTTTTAAGGAAAAAACCAAGGCCCCTCCCCCCTTGCAAGTTAAATGGTCGGTCCCTAACTAATTTTAGAATTAAAAACATATTTTGTTTGTTTTGTTTATTTTGATGTTTTGTGTTTCTTTTCTTTTTTGTTATAAAATACATAAATTAATTTAATTTAAACATATTTCATCAATTTATTTATATTTAAATATAGTGACAGCGTTATAGATTGGTGTCTGTCATATCGGTGTCCACATTTGTTCGCAAATCACAGCAGTACATGGCACGACTCCAGACGTTGATTTATGAGTTCGAGTTTTGTTATATCTCTCACTTTAAAACAAAATCAGTTTTCAATCCCTTTAATAGATGAATGTCTATGTTTCAGAACAATTAAAGACAAACAAATTTTGAATTTAAACATAAGATGTTCCAGCTTCTCCTAATATTCTCAGATGATATTGATTTTGTATGCAAGAGAATGCAGTAAGTATACTGATTTTTTTAAACCGTTTCTTCAGGATAACACTTATAAAACAATGTTACAAGTAAAAACCGGATCTTTATAAGATTTATTACAGAGGTTTGTTCCCCGAATTGCAACATTTAAAAATCACATAATTAAGTATTGTTGTTTTTGTGGCTAAACAGGGGGTACAACAAGGGGTATAATTATACAAATGTGCAGTAATGGCAACAGAAAAAATGAAATAGGTAAAATAACATCTTTTACAGAAAAGGTTGATTTGTTTCATCAATTTAAAATTACATGTATTTCAAACATATTATTACTATGTTATTTAAGTAAATTTAATACAAATAAATGAATATATTAGTTAAAAAGAAGATCAATAACATTTATTTTGAAGCATCGAACTAAATTATGTTAAACATGTAAATACAGCACCAAAACAGTCACCCTACAAACAAAGCAAAAACTGTGGCCAAAGACATCATACGCCTGATATCGACCAAATGCCAGTAAGAAGTAAGACCTATACCATTATCCAGATTTTCAATGATTTTGACACAGTCAACGACATTACTCGTATTCACCTTCAGGCCGGCGGAACCCAAAGACCCAGATCCAAGAAGGACCGAACCCTCGACAGCTACATCATCACACTGAAAGACAGACCCACCAGCAGCACCATCGAACTCATTGACTATACTGATGCCAAGTCATAGAAATGAATGTATTTATAATGATAAGATAAAATAATAAATAAATAAATATATTTAACAAATAAAGAAGACTGTCTTTTCTCTTTGAAAATACACGTACAAATACAAATATCTATTTATTATTTACATTACAGTACAAAAATATGTTACACAAATTATCTTTACTGTAAATTAATTACTCTATATTGGGGACCCCTTAGTGCTCACTAATGAGAGCCTACAATGTTTTTTGATCTTTCAAAATGATGGGATTCCGGCACAGGTGAAAATGTTATTACAGATGGTTTTTCAAATTTTTGAATTCGTACATAGTATGATGCGATGACAGGGAAGTAGATAGAATAATTACAATGTGGATTCATAAAATAACTATTGGGGCTCCGGCATCCCCCACCCCGAAAATTTTGAAAACAATGGTGCAATTTGAAGTGTTATACGGTGCTTTATTTAGTACCTGTTGATGGACAGGATTCAGCCGCGTACTTGGGTATAGATGGCTACGCCCCTGGATTATCATTGTACACACATTAATAAATTGTGGTGTATTTTTCCGCCTACGACAGTGAGATGGCATGCCATTAACCTGTTTAACCCACCATTTCTTTTGAAATGCCAGACCAAGTCAGGACCATCAGATGTAGTTGCTATGTTTTTGGTGGTTGGTTCTTGAGAACGACGGTTTCTTTGATTTGTGGATTGTCTTTTTTTCATTGGTGTTCCATATTTTGTTATTACCTTCGTTCAAATGCAGGCCTGTCTAAGTTGCTGCCTGGCATTTTGGCATTTCATTTATCATACTACACCTATATGTATTCTACGCCTATAAGTGTTCTTGCTACTAATCTATTATTCCGGAAGTAAATTACTTATTTTATTTATTTACATTTATTTATCTAATTTTAGTGCTATAAAATTCCACCGTCATTGATATAAATAGATATGACACGATGTTTTTGAATCTTTTGTGTTTTAAAGTCTTTCGCCCATGGGATTTGAGATCGGACGGACGGAAAAGGTTTGTGATAATGTCTGAATGACAAATTATTCTTGTGTAAATGTAGCACTTTTAAAAATGGATAAACTCTTTATGACAAACATTTAAGCTGTTGTTTATGTAATTGTACTAGACGTTAACACGAGGGTGGGGTGGGGGGGGGGGTGGGGTAACTTGGTATATATATGGTAATATGGATGTGCGGCCGGAAAGGGTCACTATTTTACCTCTGCAAAATATTTGAAAAGGTAGCCTTTTCCTTGAAAAATATATTACTGGGTCATCTTAAGCCTAAAAAAATCAAATTTCACGTTGGTAATTTAACAAATTAAGTGCCATTAACATCAATTGATCAACGAAATGTCTATATGTTAAATAAACCAATCAAACACGTGTCATATGCTGTAATTCTCTATCATTGTGCCGTTCACGAGAGGAAATAAACAATAGGACAACTTTTATGTTTTAAGATGTAGCTTTTTATCTTTTGGGATGTACGATAATAAAATATATGAATATGTCTAATTTGATGATTCAATATGAGATTATGTCCCATTTTATAACGTCCGAAAATATATAATGTGGGTTTTCAAATATCCGCCTGCAGACCTATACCTAAAATTATCCATAGTTACACCCCTCCAAGTGCACGTTACTGAGGCCAGAGTTTTAAGAATACGGGCGATTTTTAAATTTGACTGCAAATGAATCGAACTGTATTGTAGACAATAATAAATGTGTGATTAGGGGCACACAGTTCTTTAACAAGTACTAAAGCGTAAAAAGTTGAGATCACGTGTAATTTGCATGTGTAATATTTTGATTAATTTTATTGAGGCAGCGATACAGCGAGTTATTAGGGCTATTATCTACCGTCATTTAAAAGTACCACTCCCCCGTCCAAATCAGGACGACCCATTCTGTGACTACTTCCATTTGCTACAGATACATGTACATTTAAGCAAACATTTACATATTTAACTAAACTAATTGCAAAATTGAAATGAGAAAAACAATAATATGAAAACCTGTAATTGATGTGGTTTTTGTAGGTTGCGAGAGAGCGATGTCACTCTTCCGGACCTTTGCATTAAATTTCGTCATTTTGATTACAGTATGCAAAGGTAAGTTGTAGAATAAATATCCACGATACATGTATCTCATGTACAGGTATAAATCAAATTATAAGGTGTGTATACATTTATTTGATTTTTGTTATTTGCGTTTTTAAAACTTCATAAAACTTTTCATATTTTAGGATTTCTCAACTTATCTTTATCCAAAATACGAACCAGTCAGATTGCTGGAAATCTAAAATTTCAGGAAATATCAAGGATTTGGTGAAAATATTGTTTTGGAAAGTTTATTAAACTACGTTCTATTTCTCTATTTCTTCGTCCTTTTAGTACATATATAAAGAATTTTAATACTGAGATATTTGGTACGTGTATAATAAATGGATCGACAAATTTTCTGAAGTAGTAATAAGAACGAAACCATAAGAAATGAATGGAATTGCTTTTGTTGATGGTGTCATTCTATAGCTGATATTTTTGTTTGATGGTTATCTTTGTTGTTCTAAGGTTGATATATACAAAATATGTTTGTTTTAGCTGAAGTCTACTTCGACTGTTTCCAAGAGCAATGTATGCTAGGATTCCAGTTTTGCGAGCCACAGAAACAAATATGCCGTAAATGCTCGGATTTCCAGGAATATTGTTGGAAGGATATCTTACATATAGCAAACTGTTCGTCGTATTGTCAGAGTTTGTTATGTAAGTAAGAAACAAATTCTTAGTATATAGAATGCAAAGTACTGAATGTATGAATGGATAAATCATTTTTGAATCAGTGCGTGCAATGTATAATTCGAGTTTGCAATCTCGCAATTGATAGTTTGTTAACAAACACAAATTTTAGATTTCATTTTTAGCTCATCTGGAACAAAGGTCCATGTCAGCTTTTGCCATCACTTAGCGTCCGTCGTCTGTCATCCGTTGTAAACTTGTTCAAAAAATATTCTCCTCTAAAACCACTGGGCGATTATTTCAAACCTGGCCACAAGCATCCTAGGGATTTCTAGTTTCAAGTTGTATCCAGGGTGTTGATCAACAGACAAAGATGGCTGGCCAGACACGTTTCGTCTAATCAAGACTCATAAGTGGCCCTAAAAGCCAAACAATATTTAAAATCCAACTGATTTAAAAGATGTAGAGCATTTATCACCAAAAATTTCAAAATTCTCAATTCGTTTGCTTAAAGAATAAATACGTTTGACAGATACCATCAAGCCAGTACTATATCTTAAAGGGTAATATACCTACCGAATTCTGTATGGTATTAAACTTACCGGATTCTCTATGGATATTTATATACCTACCGGTTTCTGTATACGATTAAATTGTATCCCTAGATAATGTTTTGGATTGTTTATGACTACGATGAAAGAATGACGTTGTTGTATTGTGTGTGCTGTAGTTTTAAATATTTGCAGTCATCTGATTTTATTAACAGTACCACGTGACAAGGACAATCTGGAGCTATGGATCTACATACTGTCTTCTGCCCTTGTGCTACTCTGCTTAGTAAATATAGTTTACTTCGGATGTCGGAAGTACAAAAAGATGAAAAAGTATATGTCCAGGAACACAAATAAGGAAGAAGTGATTAAAATGTTACCTCCAGAAAGTACCACAGAAAAAGGTACAACATTTCTTTGAAGCAGTGGTATACACTGTACGTTTTGTACGTTTCTGTTGTAGTAATTTGTCTTGTTTGATTTACCTAAAATTAGAAGAATTTACAAGAAGCTGTCAGTTTTGGGAAGTTTATTTAGAAACACTTATAGTCCTAAGAATGAATAATACAAACAATTTCTCAAAAGATGTGACAAATAAATTGGTCAATACATTTTGATTAACTCCCTTAACGTAAAAAGTCGTATGAACTATATTTTAATCACTTGTGATCGGTTGTCTTCGGCACTAAACATAGGAATTTCAATCTAATTTTTAAATATAAACCATTTGGCCAAATTGTATAACAACAGGGAGAAATGTTTATGAATCAATCATCGCAACGACAATAGTATTAAATTTCAATTTATAAAATAATTTCTCTTACATCTATTTAAAACACTGTACAATTAAGCATATTTAAAAAGATAAAATTAAAAAGCTTTTATAATATCAAGCTTACGAAAACAGAGGAAAAGTGTCTCAGTTTAACTTTGGCCAAATAAGAAATAAAATGTGGGTGCTCGGTGGACGAATGGTTAAGGTAGAGAGTCTACTATTGATCACGTGGTCTGTCAACACTGCGATTGCCGGTTCGAGTCTTATTGCGGGCAGGGGTCGCTGGATTACAATGTTAATAGACAAGGATTACCAGTTTTCCTACCGAAAGTCGGTACGCAGGCTTCATTCCTAAAATAAACTGGACGCAAGATATAGCTACACATTTCTGAAAGTAGCGTTAAACATTATTAAACAAACATATAAGATTTTGTCAAAATTACATTGAAAACTTAGTTTTTAATATTAATGCAGTTGTACTAATCACTTTTTATTTAAACCATAAATAATTTAATATGAAAAATATAAGATAACAATTTTTAATTTTATAAAATTTCAGAACATCACAATAAATGTGATACCTAATTTATATGTTCATAATTTCTTTTCAGATACAGTGATAAATCTCATCGAGACAGATTGTCGTGACAACCACACCACAAAGCACAACTGCCCACAGTTTAACCAAATACCTGCAACAAATGATGGTCTAGAAAAACACATAATGATGACTAGTGGTACAACGTTGCAGGTTCATAAATAGCTACCAGTTGTTGTGAGCCTGCTCATTATAAGATATTAACGGACTTTTTAAAATTGTTTTATAACTAGTATAACTAACTTTAACGTATTAGTGTTTCTAATGAGTAAAGATTGCTTTTTTACCTATAGTTATTAACTCACCTAACCGACAAAGTCGTATTAACTATATTATATTCACTTGTCGTCTGTTGTCGGCGTTAAACTTGGGCATTTCAATATAATTTTTAAATCTAAACAATTTGGCCTAATTGAATAATAACAGACAGAAATGTTTATTGGGTTGTTCTAAAAATGTTTTAGTGGGGATTAAATATCCAACATTCCAATCAGAACTATAGATGTGTTCTTATTCTTATTATTGGAGTTTCAATTATCTTGCGATAAACCATTTGGTAGATAGATTGCAAGATGGCAGCCACCGTGAACCGACGCTTAACATGGGACCATATAGAAAAAAAACGTACAAATAAATTTTGTTAACTCAAAAATCGAGGACAAATTTTGCAAACATGTAACCAGAATAATTTTCGTATAATATTCAGATTTACCTGCCGATTGTAAGGAGCCAAGTCTTCTAAACGTAATAAAAATTTAAAATTCTTCACAAATGTACCTCAGTTATCTGTAAATTTTAAGTGTTTGTACCGATTACCAGGATAGCCGCCACCGTTGAACATATCTTAACAAAAGATCCTATAAAGGGGAAAATGTTCATTAGTGCTAGCTGGAAATTTAATATACATATATCTGCCATAGCTGAACCTGCCTTCTGATTGGCTGAAAGTAAACAAAACTGACTAACTTATGACTGATTAAGTTGTGATATTGTATATGTAAAGATGTACCTAAGATGAACCTGTACCTTTTTTGAAGGTGTCAAATTACAAGATGGCTGCCGTTGTGGAACATATCTTAACATATGCCTTATGTTATACACATTCAAACACCTATTTCTCAGAAACCGTCTGACATCATTTAAATCCTAATTGGCTGAAGATTAAATGTCTCCTTTAAAGTTAATTGTTGGTAACTCAGTTGAGCGTCACAGACTCTTGTTGTATTGCATTATGTTTTATATTTATTTTTGATTGACACAAATCACATCCGGTTCGATTGTTTTTGTATGCAGTTTATTTTTACACTAACCTTTATTTACCTAATAAATGCCTGGGATCCGTACTAATGCTGTAATGGTTGTTGTATGGCAGTCTGCAAGTTCTAGGCAGATAATTATTCCGATCAATTTTTGCATTCATTATTAATAAGCGAATGTTCATACTACATGTAGTTATGCTAAACTTTCAAATGGTGTCAATCAGTTTCATTACCGTGCTTATATTTGTTTGATATTGTGTAAAAGGTATCGAGCAGCTATAAAGTCGTGTTTTTGTGCAGTTGGTCATATAAACGAAAAAATGAAATAACAACATAATTCCGACAACAGTATTTATAAAATAATTATCAAAATCTAGGATACATTAATTTGGATTGGTGGATAGTTTGATAATAGTAAATGTTATACATTTAAAAAATATAAACTAAAAGACCAAATATTATATGTAAGAATTTTGTTCAAAATTGAGCTGTAATATTTTTGCTCAGCTCTGATAGGGAAGTTATAAAGTTCTTGCAGAATAAATGTAATCCACGAGTATTGATTCCATATTTTTCAGAAAACAGTTCTCGAAAAATTCAAGCCTCATTTTGTTTAAACAAATTTATCATAAGCTGGTTTCGGTTAAATTCAAAGTTTATTAAGAAAGATAAATTTTAGGTAAAAAACGGTGACTTATCATGTCAGATTCATTTGTCACGAGAACGATTGCTACCTGAGTAAGGAACGATAATTAGTTTTACAAAATCTGTTATCTTTGTGTGCCAACTGCATATCTATTTAAACAAGCGCAAAGCTGTTCGAACATACCTTAAGACTGTTTTTTCAATAAACTTATATATTTAAATTTAATATTTTGAATATAATATATTAATATTAGCATGTAGAATTATTGTATGACTTTTCAATGTCTGTCTGTCTGTCTATGTACAGGGCCCAGTTTCATAAAACATCTCAAATTTGAGGATTTTCTCAGCTTGTCCTCAACTCAAAAATTGACCAATCAGATTGTTTAAAAATTCAGATTTGAGGAAAAATAAAGGATTTGAGCAAAATCTCAATTTGAGAAGATTTATGAAACCCAGGCCTGATTTCGTACTGCAATTGTGTCTCACTGGTAGAAACATTAATATATAGCAATGTTTACTGAAGCAAACATTAAATGACTAACATATTAAATAGATTAAAAACAAACAACGATATGCATGCTCATTGAACAAACTTAAATTGTCAAATGCTCGCTATACAAAGCACCCAATTGAAACTGATATTTGTAAAGATAATCAACGAAAAATCGCATCGAAGAAAATGTGTAGTGTAGTTTATTCTTATACTGTAAATAATACAATTGGTACAGAGGAAGTAACAGATAAACAAACAAAACAACAGGCTATATACAATATGTACAAACAATAATACGGTTATTCTTACACGGCCTGGCCACAGAGCATTGTGGGTAACGTGTTGGAGAATGCCACGCTCAGTGCATTTTGTAGATGTGGATAAGAGTAATCTCGTTGTGGCCTATGACAATGCCACATTTCGCATCCGAACCAATATGCCATGCTTTCACAGTGTCATTCAAAATTTATCTACTCATTCGTAATTCTGTTTCTCTCTGGATTTATTGTTTGTTAACGTGTTCTTGTCCTGTATATAACTGAAATACTGTACTGTAATGCAATCAATCAGAAGGGTTTCTTATGGAAAAAAGTTATTTTATCATCTGTACAATATTGTGTACTAAAATAAATGTATATATAAAAATTATATTATATATCATATAAAATGTTGCTTCGTGTAAATATATTGTACTTGTTTTTAAACTTTGTTTACTTTATGTACATTTCTCCCTCAAAAAGTAATATATATTAAACATATTTACTGCGATATTTCTTATCTTGCAGGATATGGATGCGTTGTTTATCTGTAAATAACACCGACAATCGACAATTTACACTGTATACAGACATGACATATGGTACATAAGGGGCGTAGCTATACCATAATATTGAAAGGGACAAAGTTATGAAGTTCCGAGATGTAAAGAGGGTGTGTAAAAAGCGTGTAGGCACGTACCTACAGTGTCTTATTGCAACCACACCCTTACTATACGAATATATAATTTAAATTCGTTGGTTGGGACAGGTTCCATTGAATGTTATTAAGCGAACGAGAACCACTTCGGACAATAGGATATTTTAGATGAAAAGTGCGCATGTAAAAGGTTGTGAGTAAATCTCATTTATATGACCAGTAAATATTTCCGACACTACTCTGACATGTGTCTGATATCATTCCAATGGCTTCGCAGTCAGATATCAAATTATAATCCTACTCCACAAACTTTTTGACAACATATATCAACAAATGTTTAACGTAAGAAAACATCTTTGTCTTTAGATATGCTCCTTTATATCGTGTGTGAAATTACCATAAAGCACTCAAGAAAGTCCATATAATAGGAAACAGGTTTGACTATTGGGGTTACGCAATTTTAATTCGCATAGTTCCTCTGATTCATTCTTGTCTCTATTTGTTTTTTTTTTGTATTGGTGGGGGGTGACAAAAAGTATTCTTCATAAAGTTATCCAGTTATTTTAAAAACATTAGGTGTCAGTTTAATAAATCTCAGAACAAAGGATGTTAGTTTTAAACAGAAGTAACATGTACAAGAAAGATATTGCACCACACAGAACAATAGTCATTCTGTTTTGGGGAAATGATTTTCCGATTTTTTCTTAAAATCTGACGTTACGCTTAATACAGAGTTGTGGGACTTTGTTCGTGAAAAAGGGTGGGGAGTATTTTTTGTTAGCTTTCAGACCAACTATAAAAACCTTTAGCAAATTTCTCAAAATTTTTGGCATTTTTTTTAAATATATACTTTGACTTTGTAATAGAATAATGCATGCAAAAAGTGTATAGCTTTTTAATCTGTGGGGGATATAGTAAAAGGCATATTCCTGACGCGGTTAGAATAAAGATATCGGGGTTAATGGCTCCGTCTGAAGGCAGTTTTGTTGTATTGGGAAAAGTTTTATTTTGCAAAAATAGAATGGGAATGCTTATGAGGGGTACGAGGGGATAAAAATTAAAGGACACCATCAAACAACCATTCCCCCACTTTTAAAAAGTAGTATGTGTAATTCTAAATATAAACAAGCTGCACAAAATGATCATGGACCATTTGTCCTCGTATTATCATTTGTGGTTAATAGGTCGGCTTGAAACTTGTAACAGGAAGTACATTAAATTTGTTTCGACAAATGACGTCTATCTGCACATTTGTTGGGATATCTTCTTAAACTATTTTGATATGAGAGCATTTCATTATGAAAACTGATTTCGAAAATAGAAAAAATATATGCAAAATGCGAACAAGTGATCACTTTTTAGAAATTGAAAAAGGGCGATATAAACGAATAAAAAGAGAAAATAGAATATGCCAGTACTGTCATACAAATGACATTGAAGACGAATTCCATTTCTTCTTCAAATGCCCTAAAAACAAATCTATTAGAGATGAATTTGAACATAAAAATATTAAAACTTTCAAACTGGAAAATGACATAATACAAATAAATAACCTAGTGAAAATATTGTCTTCATCGAATCACTTGCAACACGTTGCTCCATTTATAAAAAAGTCACTTGTACTGAGGAAAGTGGAACCTGAAAATCTTGTTTCTCTTTGCAGACTTTTTGCTGACGACACGTCGTTCAGCTATGCTAGCCGTGATGTTTCACAGATACAATATGTGATTGATCACGATTTGAGAGAGCTGAACGATTGGTCACGAAAATGGTTAATGTCGTTTAACCCTGACAAAACTGAAATTATGTTATTCTCAAATATATTACCACCAGATATAAGATTTACACTAAACGACACAGATATTCCAGTTACTACTTTTCATAAACATATAGGAGTCACTTTTAGCAGTGATGCTAAGTGGAACATACATGTAGAAAATATAATACGTAGTGTTTCTAGGCAACTGAACGTACTCAGGAAACTTAAATATAAATTAAAAAGAAAAAATTTAGAAAAACTATATTTGGTCTTCATAAGACCACTTTTTGAGTATGCCTGTGAAGTTTGGGATAACGTTGGTGTGGGTTACTGCAATAAACTTGAGCAATTGCAGCTAGAGGCGGCTCGAATCGTCACAGGCCTACCAAATTTTAACAATTCAATTAATATTTATACCGAAACGGGGTGGGAGCCTTTGGCTGAGCGTAGAAAACGTAGGAAACTACAAATGTTTTATAATATACAGCATAGTTCTGCACCAGCATATCTTTGTAATTTAATACCACCAACTATACAAAGCACGTCCGTGTATCCCTTGCGTAACGGTAAAAACATAATGACCCCTTATGTAGATTGTCCCTGACTAACGAATCTTTCATACCGTCAACTATTCGACAGTGGAACAGCTTAGATATGTCAATCCGTAATGTCGAATCTATCTCTAAATTTAAATCCGAATTAAAAAACCTGAACCCACATCGAAAAGTCCCGAAGCATTATGAATATTGACAGGGTAAATTTAATATTGTCCTAACACAACTTAGAATCTTTGCTTCATTTTTAAAGTATGATCTGTACAAAGTTAATATTATTTCTGATAAATCCTGTCGTTGTGGGTCTAACCGTGAAGATTCGTATCATTATTTCTTTGCATGTTCTAAATATACTAATATTAGAGACAGATTATTTGATAACCTTGCCTGGCTACCAAATTACTGTCCAGTAAATCTAGAACTTTTAACATCTGGCAACCCGTTATTGTCCACCGAACAGAACGAACAGGTTTTTAAACATGTATATGAATATATCAAAGGGTCAGAAAGATTCCATATTGTCTAATGTATTAAACACAAGGTTTTCGAATCGCACATATCATCACATCATCCTTATTCTTTATTTTTTCTAATATCTGTAATATTTTTTTTCTTTCCTTATACATTCTCTCTTTCTCCTTGTACATATTTTACTCTACACGTATGATATACTATAAATTATATTTAATTGTATGCATGCTCCACGAACGTTTTTATTGTAATATATTGTATATTTGGAGAAGACTTCATAAGTTTGTTTAACTTGTGTCTTATCCTTTTTGCATATTTGAGCAAATAAAATATGTTTAAACTAAACTAAACTAAACCTGTGATTGCATGATTCACCACTACTGATAATACTTTTATTTATCACATATAGTTGTTATTCTTTAAATAAATGCACTTAAACAATCTTGTGTATTTGAAGTTTCAATGTTTATTTGTAATTCTTTATTTGTATGCTTTCAGCCCTTAGGGGTATAATTATGCATTATTGAATAAAGTTATAAAGTTAAAGTTATATAATATAAAACATGGATACGGATATATTTTTCATTATGAGGTAGGTTCTATTGTTAGAATTATATGTCATTTGTAGTGACATCCGTGTGCTATTTTTAGCTTTAAAGGTGTGTTTTAATTAAAGTGTGCTTATTTTAGTTGTCTTTTCTATTTGCATTAGATAAATACAGTAAATTGTTGAGCAAATATCGCAACTATTCAATTAGGAACATTAAAGCACTAATTAAGAGGTTCTTCATAAGAGACAAAAATAACTTCGGAAATTCCCCATAACTTTTGCTGAGTTAAAAATAGACAGTATGACAATCCTCTTTTCTATAATAGTAGAAATGGTATCAACAGGACTGTAAGGTATGTTGCTTTTATTTGTAAGTTTTAACGTAAAAAAGCATATTCCTGAATTAAATTAATAAACCACAATACAGTCATGTGGTATGTTCTAATTTGTCGAGTTCGCTGTTTCATGCTGTGCTTAACTTGATACACCTTTAAAACAACGGGGGGGGGGGGGGGGGGGTTAACGTGGTAAATATAGGGTAATACGGATGTGCGGCCCGAATGGGTCACTTTTTTACCTCTCCAAAATATATGAAAGGGTAGCTTTTTTCATTGAAAAATATATCATTGGGTATAGTTGTAAATTACCCAAATATTCCATGCCTCAATTCTCATCTTGAACATGTTAAGCCTATGTAAACCCACGGGGGGTAACTTGGTATATATAGGGTAATACGGATGTGCGGCCCGAATAGGTCACTTTTTTTAGCTCTCCAAAATATGAATAGGTAGCTTTTTTCATTGAAAAATATATCATTGGGTAGTTGTAAATTATCTAAATATATTCCATGCCTCAATTCTCATCTTAAGCATGTTAAGCCTATATAAACCACAGTGATTTTACTAACAAAGTGTTCCATTAACATCAATTTATCAATTTGGTAGTAAACGTACTATTTTGTCAATGGGGATGTGCAGTAATAAATATATGAATAGGTCTGATTTAATCATTCAATATATGATTAGGTCCTGTTTTATAGTGTCCGAAAATATATGAATAGGGTGGGTTTTCAAATGTCCGTCCGCACACCTGTACCTAAAAGTATCCTTAGTGACCCCCCCCCCGTGTGTAAACCACAGTTATTTTACAAACAAAGTGTTCCATTAACATCACTTTATCATTTTGGAAGTGAATGGACTTTTTTGTCAATGAGGATGTGCAGTAATAAAATATATGAATAGGTCTGATTTAATAATTCAATATATGATTGGGTCCCGTTTAAAACATCCGAAAATATATGAATAGGGTGGGTTTTCAATCTCCGTCCGCAGACCTGTACCTAAAAGTATCCTTAGTTACCCCCTCCCCCCCCCCCCCGTGTTTAAAACAAAGATGAACATCAAAATATATTATGTGTTGTTAGTTCGTTTAAGTTGACCTGAACTCTGCGGTCTCGATCAACCGGCACCATGTATTTTACAGAGTTGAGTCTAGGAGTAGAGTCACCGGTTGGAGTCTGGAGAGAAATTTGGAGTCGATATTTGGAGTGATATAAATTTTTATAAATCACTAATTTAAATTTTAATAAAATCTCGGCCATTAATAGACTAATCTTTGAACAGTCTTGCAGCTTAAGCCAAAATTCCGCATCAAAATGATGTGGTTTATCAGTATCATTTGTACTGTATGATCAATTAAACTGTCGATCCATTTTTTTTGTAACAAATACCGGATGACTGTCATGACATCATGTAAATAATATCAAGCATTGTTATTATTTTTTGGAAACATGTGTTATGCGATAATAATAAAGAGCAGAATCATACATCTTGTGTAAACAAATGATACTGATATCCTGATCATTTTGATGCAGATTTTGGGGTTTAGGTGTAAGACTGTCCAAAGATTAATCTATAAATGAATGAGATTTAATTAAAATTTAATTCAGTGATTTATAAAACGAATATCAGTAAAAATCGACTCCAAATTTTCACTGTAAAATACATAATGTCCGATCAATTGCCTCAATATTTTAAATACAGCGAACATACTATTAATGATCTTATTTCAGACTTAAATTAAATAAATTTAGAATTACTAATAGCATGTAGCATGTTAATTTATGTGATTTCCAATATATATTGTCGTATATCGAAATTAAGGACCTTTTACAGAGCATGGTATAATGCAAACATAAACATATGATTAGTAAAGTACATAAATAAACAAATAAGTGGGAGCCAGATACAATAGATCACAATTATTAAACATACTATTTTTAAATGTATTTAGTAACATAACAAATACTTGAGAAAAACACTTCAAACTGTAAAATTTCAATGAAATTTCAGTAAAATGTTAATTTCTAAATTTTCAATAGTGTGTACATTCAATAATTTATTTTATTTCAAAAATGTAAATTATATTGCACAAGAAGCGTTTTATCACAGGAAAAATGAAGTGTCTGAAATTTAAGCATCATTATTTCTATTAACTCAGGCGGTGACATAATTTCGCGGTTTTTTATTCTAAAAAGAAGCTTGACACCTTGACTAGGGAGGGGCGGGGCGCTTAATTTAAAAAACAACACAGTTACACGTGTATGGTTTACCATTACATAGTTTGTATCTTTACTTGTATTGTAACAACTGTATTTATTTCTGTTTTAGAAGACGGGTGGGAGAAAAGGATGAACGATTTTCGAGCAACGTTGCTGCCGTTTGTTTTCGTCTCTTCGATCTGGAAATGTAGAGCATGTAAGTTGTATATTCTGCCAAGAATGCTCTGCTTGACATTCACATTAAATAATCGCAAACTGTTTCGTGAAGCAGAGGATAAGGCTTACTTAAGGAACAAATGTCTTTTCGAATGTTAGTCATTGGGGAACATTAATCCCAGTTGATGGTGGTTTGAACAGAGGTAATGGGGAAAATGGAGAGACTAGAGCATTAGAACAACAGACCAAATAATCGAAACCAAAAAAGATCATTATTTAATGTTCAGTATTTCCCATAATTTTATATATGCATTTCAGCAGGCTAGTATAATTATATCGCTCACTGATTAATAAAGTCGCGTTATCCTGCTAATACTTGTAATAATGGAGTCTAAATCTTCATTTTTTTGCCAGGTACATGTATAATTTTACAATAACTATAAACAACATGCACTGATTCCTTGTCTGTTCATTTCTAGCCAACAATACAATGGATTGTGGGATCGACAAATGTCAACTAGGGTACCAGTTTTGTGAACCAGAAAAACTTATATGCCGTCTGTGTTCTGATTTCCAGAAAACTTGTTTCCAGGATGTTTTGCATATTGCAAACTGTTCATCGTTTTGTAAAGGTATGTCAGTTTAATGATGAGCAATGCAACAAGGTTATTTTTGGACTGTAAAATTTGTTGAAAATGACCGAATTCCCATGTGTTGTAAATAAGCCGAAAACAATTATAATAGAAAAGAGACCGAATTCAATATATGTGCAGTCTTTCTGTTAAGTTGAATGGATTTGTATTGAATGCTTACATAGAACACATATAGGTACCCTCTATAAGTTTCCAAATCAAGAAAAAAGGAGGACATTTCTGGAACAATTACTTAATGGCAGTTGCGCAATTTTAATGTGTACAATTTGGCTAAGAAGTTTCAGAGATATATACAAAAAATATTTTTCGGCCTTCCAACTGACATTACCCCACTATAACCAGAAATTGTACTTAGTGTAACCCGGCCAAAATATTGTTAACTGGCGTACAACACATATCAACGAAAAACCTGATCACCAAAGTTAGTATCAAGTTTAATATTATTTTAATTTTTTCGATTGAAGAAAAATGCCTAGAGCAAATATTGTTTGGCCTTCTAAACAATCTCCTAAAAAGAGATCTAATTAATATACTGTCCTATAGTTTCCGAATCGAACTTATTATTGGTAATAAAAAATAAGTAAAAACTATATATTGTTTTTTTTATAAATACGCTTACATCATCCCTATGCATTTTTAAAAGAATGGCCAAAAAGATATAAATGTAACTTTTTGCATGTGTATTACGAAACTGTCGAAACATCTCATTCTCTCAGTAAAGTCACATAACCTACAATGTAGGTTTTGCGGGCTAAACGTATTATGTGGTTTTTACTGTTGGAATACTTAATATCGGGTACTTAAAGTAATCACCCAAACAGTAGAAAATGCAGAGAACTTCACTTTTTTAAATAGCGTCATGCATAGTAAAGTTCATAAAGAAGAGATACATGTACAATGTAGTTATCCCCTCCCCCCAAACCCCAGTAAGATCAGAGTATGAAAATTTTGAAAACCTAGTTTTTTAAATAAAAATATTTATATTGACAATTTCCAAAATTATCAACAAACACACATATATATATACATACGTCTACAAATTAAACACAACACTGTAAGAATTTACACGGTCATATTTTTGCTTTCCCTCAGCGGGATTCGAACTCACACCGTTGTGACACTGTGGCACCAAATCGCCTGCACTATGTCCAGCGGTCTAGACCCCTATTCTTCTGGTACTCCGGCTTCCTCCCATAATAAGATCTGGACACCTTGATATAGGTGAACAATTGCTGAAAGATCTTGGATTACACAAGACTACAAATTTAAAGAAGACGATGGCACAACATAGCTAACATAATCTATTATATCAAAAATATCGGAGATGAGTACAATATTCTGTTTAGTTGTAAAAATGGCTAATTTAAGAAACGAAAGTTGTTTCCCTCTTCTAAATACATTGTTGTTATGTTGATGAAGCTTAACTTTTATAGTAATGGTTATATCCTTTTATGTGGTTAATTCCTCACGTGTACATTCTGTATAAATGTTATGTAAATGACCTCTGTCTGCAATAGTCTTTACCTAATTCTGTAACAGTAAAAAATATAATAAAATTGAAATGTACGTTCGTATTAGAGACATAAGCACAAAAACTCTCCATCAACACGCCTTATAACATTTACATTTATGATAATCCCGTAGTCACTTTGTATGTATGTGTGTTTTCTTTATTTGTAGACTGTCATATTCATCTTGTTTTATTTTTAATTTATAGAACAGCTTCTTAATCCTCAAAATGACTGCCATAGGGACCTTTTGATCTACCTTCCAACTGCTGTTTCTGTGTTAATAATATGTATATCACTGGGAGCAGTCATTTACAGAAGGTGTCGTAAATACTCCAGAGTAAAAAAGAAAATATCTGATGTTGATCCTGGCAGCAAAACAAATCTTAAAGAGGAAACTGAACTTATGATAGTGAACGATAAAACACAAGGTACTTGTTATACATTTTGCAGTTTGTATACACGCAAAACTTTGACATACTAAGCGAGATAACTCGCGTCCTCTGTTGCGTATCGTTTAATTTTCGTAACTTACTTTCAAAAGATTGATTGATTGGATGTCTGCTTTACCTCCAGCGACCAGTATTTCAGCTACTAGTATATTCAGGACGGGTACTTTCGAAAGAAAAAAGATCTTGTAACTTTATTTTGCTTTTATATTTTTAAAATAATTTGACAAATATTTTACTTTTATAGATGCAGGTAAATGTACCGTTACATGTTTAAGCCTCCAAGGAACTCATGATCTAAAAGTAAATGATGGTGGTTTAGATAGAGGTTGCCATCAATTCAACCAAATCAGTCCGACCAACGACCGACCAGAATGCTATGCGATTGCAATTAACGACAAGATATTGCCACCACGAGTCCATGATTCAGCAGGCATTCACTAAGACATTTATTGTCAAGGTAGTTATGGGAAGTTATTGTTGTGGTAGTTTGTTTTGTTTATATTAACTTCAGGTACATCAATAATTAACATTCCTTAATAATCAGAACATCACATGATCCATAACCTCCATTAGCTTTATTTATTGTAAATACTGTGTTGGAATAACATGACTAATTCTCAATTAAAATGTCTCATACTTATGACATGTACAATGCCAAGTTTTGCATGATTTCGCTAGGCTTCAGTGATGTTTGAAATTACATGTAGTTTTCATTTCATACATACAAAGGAGGGGGGCTCAATGGCCGAGTGGTTAAGGCAGTTAGTCTACTATTGATCACGTGGTCTGTCAACACTGAGATTGTGGGTTCGCGTTCCCAGGGTGTACTCGACTCAAATGACAGGGATTGCCAGTTTTCCTACCAAAGGTCGTTTTTTTCTCTGGGTACTCTTGCTTCCTGCCATGATATAGCTGAAAAAATGCTGAAAGTGGAGTTAAACACCATTTATACAAACAAACAAATATTGTCATACTACGTATTTTGTTTAAAATTTTGAAAATCATCCTATTAGTTTTTAAATTGGTAAGGGGCTGTTTTACCTTTTTACTTACTGAGCTTGACCGATGTGTCACATAAATGTATCTACGCCAACTTTCAAATAAAATTTTTAGCAAACATAATTCCAAATGACATGCATTCAGATTTTGTTTTTACAAAGAAGGATAAACCGTATATGTTGAAATATGTGTATTTTTGTTGCTTTTACGTGTACATATAATTTGTAACCAATTGCAAAAGCTCATTGTTTGAAAACACGTCTTTTGTGTAAAGGATGCAGGATATCAAAATATCATAGATCTGAGGCACACACAAGTCACATTTTATACATGATACAAGGATGACCATCATTTCAGATTATTACCAGCTTACTAAATAATAGCCGATTTTTATCTATATGATTATGAAAAATAATTTATGGTAAACTGGCTTATTATTGGTTAAAATATACTTGATTATAATTATTAACCGTACCTCGAGTTAATAGGTCTTAGCAAGTAGTGTTGCTATTGAATAAAACTATTGTATTTCAGTTTATCATTCATAACCTGAATTAAAGTATATTAACCTATGATTGTCATTCGTAAATTTAAATTTTAGACTATTAAATTATTGTAAGCTGGCAATGAATTATTGACTTTGATTTCACCAGGAATAATCATAAATAGATCTGGTTATCATATCTTTAACGTTAATATTAGATTAAGCCTATATATGATATGGCCAACCTTTACTAAGAAACCAATCAGTTTATCAAGAGTTAAACGTAGTACTGCTAAGAACCAAAGAAGTTCTTCTTTCACTCGGATCTGCATCACAAATGTAATTATCATTGAATCTGTTCCAATTAAATTAGGTTTATGTAAATTAATACTATTTTAAAATGAAATAAACCAAAAATATTGATTTCTATTCGAAACTTCACATACTGGCATACAGTTCTATCCATATGACGTACAGCTTCACTTTCAAATATAACACCATGTCAGGACCTTCGATTTAAGTATTTTCATTGGTTAAAATTTCACGCCATTTAATATCATAGACACAGTCAATCATTTTTAGATTTGGGAAAACTTTAATATTAATTATATTTTAACTTTACGTTACATTGAACCTGAGAATGACGTCATAATACTTTCGGTATACTTGAACTTACCTATATGACGAAGTGATTAGTCTAGAGAATATCCAAACGTAAAATTTCAACGCTCTCGCCGTTGAATCCAATGAGCGTGACCTTACGTTATATCCGAAGGCTGCTTATTCTAAAGATGATATCATCGTCAGGGTACCAAATATTAGACAAATGAAATTAAAACTAGCTATTTTGTGACGCCTTTCTTTGTTAGACTTCAATGTTGCGCGCCGCTGAGCAGACATCATATCAAAAAAAAAATTAGATTGTCGCTAAAAGTGAACTTACCATATATTGGGTATTAAAGAAAATGTTATAATGACTAAACTGTCAACCATTTACCAAAGATAAACATTAATTACAGATTATATATACAATGTGAACTTCCTGTGCAATCATACAAAAGCGAACGAGTTTAGTTTCCACCGGTCTTGAATATGAGTCAAGTTAGACGTGTTTTCATATGAGATGTTAAGGTATCGAACAGTTTTTAATGCTATTATTTTTATGAATTATGCAAATATTTGCAAAAAAAGGTTGTTTATATAGAAAGTGTCTGTTCCGAAATACAGTTTTACAATATGGAAATAATTCAGTAACATTGCACACATTTGGCCACAAACTAAGTGTGTCATTAAAGTTATTGCATGGCATTTACTACACATTTTTAATTTTTATAAATAGTGGAGCCAGTTTTCCTACCGCAGGTCGGGGGTTTTCTCCGGGTACTCCGGCTTCCTCCCCCAATAAAAACTGGACGCCACGATATAGCTGAAAAATTGCTGAAAGTGGCGTTAAACACCATTCAAACAAACAAACAAAACAAAAATAGTGGAAATATTTTGTATCCTTAGTAACGTAAATATAACCGTTTTATGAATAATTTATTTGCATAATTCATAGAAAAATATCACTACAAACTGTTCGAACATACCTACATTTTTGCATAGAAGGTTTCCAACATTGCAATACATGCAACTGAAACCTGCGCAAAGTAGTTTTAACTATTCAAAATATATATTTTACAGAATAAAATGTAAATATTAGTGATTTCATAAAAGGTTGTGGTGTATATTTTCATAATGAATATATTTTTTAATTTAGTGTATCGACCTAGTTTTTTAGATGGTTTTATTGATTATTGACCTAGTTTTTAGATGGCTTATTTTATTGACTTAGTTTTTTAGATAGTTTTGTTTTATTGACCTAGTTTTTAGATGGTTTTTCTGGAAATCAACATGCTCTAACACAACATAACTGTAAAATTGTCTTTGGTAAGAGCTGATGTCGTGAAAAGTAATCGTTCTGGCTCTGGTGTGCTATAGTAATAGAAATAAGAAATAAATCGACATATTTTTGTATCTATTTTCAAATAGTTTAATTCTTCACAACCTGCCCATGTCAAAAGCTGTTGTAACTTTTTTAATAGTTTACTACATACGTCTCGTATACATGTATTAAATACATTCGAGTAGTTCTTACGATGGGGTTTTTCATTTGCTTTGAACGATCATTCTAGATTGCCATGAACTTTTTTATACGTTTTATCTTTATCTCTGTAAAAAGGAATTAAATTTTCACAGACAAAATACTATTTTTTACAAACTCATTTTTCTTTTACAGTACATATTTAGATGCAACAACAATGATAATACACATTCAAATTAATCGAATTTTGCGTGCTTTTGACTGGTCTAAAACTACTTTCGGATCATCTTAGAATAGATTAATGCTATAAAATTGCTTCACAAAAGGGTTATATTTGACCGCTGCACAGATTATTTCCAAAAAGAAGCAACAAGCAGTCAATAAAATATATAACTGTTTTACAAAAAAACTAGATCGAAAAATACAATTGTTCAGTGGCCAATCAAAAAGGCCTTTTTGAATATCAATTTTTATGATAATTAATATCTAATCGATGTGTACCTGATTCACGTCCGACGTGAATAAATACTTTCATTAAGATTATAAGATTGACACTCCTTAAACAAAGTAATTAATTGAACTGCACATATGTTACAATCTATAATTTTATACGTTGTACGATTAAAGGTCTTCAAATTTCAGTAATTGATTAAGGTTTAACGTCCAAAAATTTGTTATTCCACAGAACCACTTACTTTTCCATTTCAAGTGCGGGTTTCAACACTGGTCTAAAAATGGTAATTTTATATCTGCATCTAAGGTTCTTTTTTGCAACTTTTTTTTTTAAATACTGCCATCTGTTGCGAACAAACTATGTGCCCCCGATATTTATTTTGTCAAAGGGCAGTTAATTTTACCAAGTGTAAATACGTCATCTTATTTCTTTTGTTGTTTTAACACATTTCTCATTATAACCTTCATGTTTGATATATACTGTATAACTGTTGTATTGCATGCACTGTATAAATTATGTTACATTACCACTAACTTGTATACCCTGTGTATAATAGATGGAATAAAATTATAATTAAAGTAACTAAATGTTTTTGTTTATGTATTTGTCGTGTATGTTTTGCAACTTCAGGTTGAGCGTTTTTTCTTATATGCCATGAAACATATTGTGAAATTTTGACAGAATGTTCAGCCAGTGCATTTTTATAGGGGACAGAAGTGTCACTTAATTTGAAACAAAGGTAAATTTTCTAGGATAAGTCAAAGTTATCAAATTTTAATATAGCCGAAGAGTAAAAAATCTATGGTGGTCCTACACCTGAAACGTGACATAAACAATTGTCGTAATCTGGATGTTTTCATATTAAAACGTGACATAAACAATTGTCGTTATCTGGATGTTTTCATATTAAAACGTGACATAAACAATTGTCGTAATCTGGTTCATACTTAAACTAACAACATTTACATTTACTTGATTGACTTGTACGTTCAGTAACACGGCAGATGCCAATGCGGAAAAATGCCACGAGTTGGGCTGCAGTTTTTGTACGATACGTGTAGCGTATCTACATTTTATGAATTCTCAGCGTTGATTTTTGGCAGCTATGTTTTTGTTTTTCCTTTGGTTTGATCTACCATTTGAATGAGTTTGTTCACATCTAATTAAAAGTTCTGACCGAAAAATCTCATTTCACGAGTCATATTCAGACGAGTTCCTAATTCCTGTACTTTTTCACTATTTTGGGGGCTCTTGGAGGTTATCAGATATCAACATTAACACATGTGAAACACAAAAAATATTAAAGGCTCACCATGTACCTTTTAAAATAAACGCTTATAACTTTACGCGGCAATGTACGACCGCCGCGGGAATAGCGCGGCTCATAATGACGGTCACATTTTACATGATATAACTGATCGACCATTTATTAGGGTACTCTAATAGTTTTTGAATTTGAATAGAATTTAAAAAAAGTCTACCAATGCGAGGCTAAATACGCGCTTTTATGAGATATCTTCTCATCCTCACGGTTCCGGGATACGTTGTAAATGTTACTTAGTTGGTGCTGTGTAATTGAAACATAGTATACAGATATTGACTGGGTCATAAGTCAACAGCTGATTTGTAACTCCGGAGGTCTTACCTGTTGTCCGAGGCCGAAGGCTGAGAGCCAACAGTTACCATTGCCAACAGATTAGTTGTTGACTTATGACCCAGTCCATAATAATATTTTCTATCATGTTTCAATAATTACAAAAATGTTTTCTGAATTATCCTAGCTTAAGCTGGAAAAGCAATTTTTGACCGAATTTTTCACGTTTTTGCCTGTGGATATTTGTCGACTTGTTTAAGACTGGCTGGTGTCCTCTTTTGTAGCTGTTCACTTTTGTATAATTGCCGAAGTCTAGGCAGTACAAATCGTCGACGTCAAAAGTTCTGTTGACGATATAGTAAAGGAAAATAACAAGTAAAGAAAATCGTCCAAGCCGGTCAACAGGTCAGTAAACTAGACCACCGGCACTGATTCTAGCATGATTTTAAATGATGTCGAAGTGATTAGAAAACTTGTTTTAAGATTGTTATAGAAACAATAAAATGAAGTAAAACAATCTACAATATTGCATTTATCAATTTAATTATGATGTTCAGAAGGCCACGTCTTAATTCCTCTGTTTTAAGGGCCTACGGGCAGTTACACTGAAAATAATTTGTCATTGAACTTTCTTTAAACTTGCCATTTAGTTATTTTCGTTTTAAAGTAATCATATATCAAAATAAAAAAATAGTGATTTAATAGCTTATTTCTCCGGGGTTGAGATGAAGTTTTTTGAATGATTGCGCAGTTAACAGAACAAAAACGATAATAGAATTCAATAATAACATTTTGTGTAATGTAATGAATTCTTTTTATAATGTCAAGCAATTGGTAGATATTTTATTGATTTAAAGAAAAAGAGACTCTGAGTTTAATATTTGCCTTTTTGGGAAATAGCTGATGAAAAAGGACTTAAAAATTGTTTTGAGGTCAAAATTATCCCCCTGGTTTATTTTTCATTATTTATGCCTATACCAAACATAATCGTTTAAGCTCAAATTTTGTATTTAGGCCATTTATAGTACAGGTATATGTCTTTGATTATTATTTAATTATATGTAACGTAAAGTAAAAGTTAATGATGAAAGAAATTAATATTAATTCTACCATGCATCTGTTATATTTTGAGGTTTTTAGAAAACCATGACGGATAGTGCTCTATGTTCCTAAATTATAAAATCATACTACAATTTCTTTTGTAAAGTTATGTTTTTATGTATATTCTAACATCTTTCTTCAATCGTTGTGTTTCTGTGTTGTGAAATTTCCGTTTTTGTACATGCATATAGCATATCATAGTCGGCTAACTACAGCTTATAACAATCGTTACATGTATCCCATTGCTTGAACTGTCCTTTGTTTATCTCTCTTCAAAATTGTAACAAGTTAATTAAGAAACTTTAACTAATTAAATGATATACATGTAATGCTTACTATATTTATTCAAGGATTTTTAGTATTACAAAAATTCGCTAAAAGTTCATCCGAAATATAACAATAATATCTACTAAAGTCTTTTAGAGAAATATAAACCTCCGCCTCATGTAACAGACATATGCATCCGCCATTGGAGGCATATGTATCCGCCACAGAAATGTAAACCTCCGCCACATGTAACAGACTGTATCCGCTACTGGAGGCATAATATTAAATGTAAGGACACTGGAGATATTGTTGTATTACAGCTGATATTGGTGTCAATGTTAAACATGTCTAGAGGTCAGGACAAATTGGATTCAATTGTACTCAAGTGCGTTGACTGAATTATTTCCTTCTCGCTATCTGCTATAATTAGATCATCGTAGCGCTACAAACAGTAACAGTGTAGTCATATAAACATCTTAACACAATTACAACGATATTTTAAATTTTGCACACATCATTAGTTTATTTAAATGGAACCAAGACACTTTAAAATAAACCGACAACTGCAAGAGAGAATAAATGTAATTATACATCAAACATATTATTCTTTACAATAATCGATCTGCGTTATCTATCTAACATGTCAGAGAAACAACACTAATATCAATGTTGTATTTTAATAACAAAAGAAAACCTCGCATAAATATGAGAAAAATACAACTTCATACCAAGATGCTGTTAAATTTGAAGTCTATTTCAACTGGGTCGGCCACATAGCCATCTTTACAAGACCTACATTTCCATTCATCGTGCCTTCCAGCACCTATAATTAATATAAACGCTGCAGCTGGCATAAACGCAAAGACCGCAGTTGGACTTAAGATACCCTTCATACTTTAACAACATAACATAATAGCAATAGATTGATCATTAGAAACTAATGTTATAATGATCAGTCTTACTAATTTTTATGCCAATTTAACCATTTTTATCTATATATCTGAAAATGTTAAATAGCTAAGTTCATTAAGGCGCAATGTTCTGTAGGCAGATAAATCACTTAAAACTGGAAGATCACTAGAACAATTAAAAATTAGACATAATTATCAACATATTTTTTACTGAATCTTTCTTTCAAAGTACGTTTTTGTTTAGAAGTTATTAGAATCTTTTAGATTTTTCACAGAAAAAAATGATATTTGAAACAAATACTCCTTTATTATTCCATTATTTTCTTTACCTGGTACAATAACATTGCGAAAGATAGGGCATATTGTTCAAGAATAATTAGAAAGGTCTTTCCAAAATTACTGTAAGAAATTATTTTTTCTTCATCTGTTGTTGTGAACTTGACTACATAGGTTGCTGGGACATTTTGTAGGCGGAAAAGACTATTTCTGGGGTCCTTAAGTAAAAAATACA
Source organism: Limnoperna fortunei (assembly GCA_944474755.1). Taxonomy (NCBI): domain Eukaryota; kingdom Metazoa; phylum Mollusca; class Bivalvia; order Mytilida; family Modiolidae; genus Limnoperna; species Limnoperna fortunei. The sequence continues at coordinate 75,026,147 of OX104117.1, read as the reverse complement.
TGGTTGTCAAGGACGTGTCAGGTCGTTGCTAGGGACAAAATGCCAATTTTGGTTGTAAAATGACATATTTCAGTAAGGTACACCATCTTGATTTAAAAAAAAACATGGTTGCTAAGGATTTTTTGTAATTGTTTGTTACCTTGTTGCTATATGGTATGACCTTGACCCGTGACCTCTGAAATTGGGTTCAAGTTGTAAGCAAAAAACCCTATAACCGAAATGAGTCAAGGGCTCGAACTCGAAAACCGTTCATCGCACAGTTTTGGACCAAATGTATCAAATGAGGGTCCTAATGAGAGGATTATTTTCCCCATTTTTTTTTATCTTCTTCTATCTTTCATAGTTTTTGAGTTGTAATGATAACAAGATTTGAGGCCTAAGGTCGGGGTCACTTCTGACTTTGACTTTGAGATTTTCTTCAAGGACATGTCACAGGACGACAAATGGCGAAGATCTTTTATGATTTCGACTTACTGTGAGTTTTTGTAAAAAGCGGAGTCCTTGAAACATTCAATGGATACCGCTCACCTCTGCTAGTCAGAAATTTTTTGCCAAATTATGTCATAAAGTTGTCTCAAATGTTTCTTAACATTTGTCACTTTTCAGTTTTCTTCTATCTGTTATGGTTCCAGAGATTATTCGATAACAAGGTTTTCGGTGTTTGGGCATATAACTCTGTAAAGAAAAATATTTCGGTTTCACGGGGTGAATTCCGAATAGACTTTCAATGCCCAAAACTTGTCGCGAAAGACCGAAAAGATATGTATCGTAGTTTTTAAAATAACATATTTTATTAAGGTACATCATCCGGATTAAAAAAAACCTGGTTGCTAAGGATTTTTTGTAATGGTTACCGTGTTGCTATATGGTATGACCTTGACCCGTGACCTCTGAAATTGGGCTCAAGTTGTAAGCAAAAAACCCTATAACCAAAATGAGTCAAGGGCTCGAACTCGAAACCGTTCATCGCACAGTTTTGGACCAAATGTATCAAATGAGGGTCCTAATGAGAGGATTATTTTCCCCATTTTTTATCTTCTTCTATCTTTCATAGTTTTTTAGTTGTAATGATAACAAGATTGGAGGCCTAAGGTCGGGGTCACTTCTGAACTCTGACTGAGATTTTCTTCAAGGACAGATCTTTTATGATTTCGACTTACGGTCTGTGAGTTTTTGTCAAAAGCAGAGTCCTTGAAACATTCAATGGATACCGCTCACCTCTGCTAGTCAGACATTTTTTGCCAAATTTGTCATAAAGTTGTCTCAAATGTTCCTTAACATTTGTCACTTTTCAGTTTTCTTCTGTCTGTTATGGTTCCAGAGATTATTCGATAACAAGGTTTTCGGTGTTTGGGCAGATAACTCTGTAAAGAAAAAATATTTCGGTTTCACAGGGTGAATTCCGAATAGACTTTCAATGCCCAAAATTTGTCGCGAAAGACCAAAATGGTATGTCTCGTAGTTTTTAAACTGTTTGGTTTTGAATTTGGCGGGAAAAAGGAAAACAATAATAATCGGTATTACACCCAAACTTTATTGTCTTGTACGAAAAATTGCCTAAAATATTCCCATATCCCATTTTATTTCGAGCAGGATATGGAACTTTTATCCTAATATAGTCGTGCGTTTATCAATCCCGTCCGAAAACCGGTTATTACAGTTAAGGCGCATTATTGCAAGGTTAGTATGCGTATTAATCTTCACGCAGATATTAAAAAGAGTTATCAAGTTTGCTCAAAAGGGTTAAACCTAAATTGTTTGAATTTCTGATTCAATATAGTACCATAAACAGACAATTGTGAGTCTAGACATCTCATAAAACTCTATTGTTAGCCGTAAACAACTGTTTTAAAATTTTCACAGTTCATTATAAATGCAAATGCATTTAAACCTGGTTAAAGATAATAAAATTACAAACGACTACGGCATTAAATAATAAATTATATTAAACACCAAGAATATTTTGTACAATTTCAATACATAATCCTGTTATCATCCTGTTCAAGAAGCCGCGATAATGACATTTTCAAATTGCAATATTTTTTGTCAGTAGAACAGCAACACCTCTGACAACTAATTTTACCCATTATCACATACTGCAGTGAAATATGGGGTATTTTCTCCAACTTTAAAGATACTGAACAATTTGAAAAATTACATCTTAAATTTAAAAAAGAAATTCTAGGTGTACATTGCAAAGCTAATAATTATGCATGTCGAGCTGAACTATGTCGACTTCACTTAAAAAGTAAAATTCTGTACTCAAGCATCAAATACCTAGACCATATTTTAGACTCAGAAAATTCTTTAGTAAAAAATATTTTTGAAAATTCTGTTCACTCAAGCAATTGGTTTATCAAACTGAAATCAGTAATAAATAATTTAGGATTTTCCTTTCAAAATCATGAATTAAGCTCACTTAAACAATATTTAAATCAAATAAAAATTAGATTAAATGATCAAAATCTCCAAAATCAAAAGACACATCTCCAAAACTAGAATTTTTTAGAAAAAATTTTAAAAAAGGATGTCGACCTCACAATTTAGATATCTTAAAGAAAACCTAAAGACAGGGCTGCCCTTTGTAAAATTTGTATCAGTGCTCATAATCTAATGACAGAAAAGGGCAGATACCAAAAACTAAATAGAAAAGATAGAAACTGTCTGGTTTTCAATGTAGGAGAAATTGAAAATGAAGAACACTTTCTGTTGCATTGCAAACATTATAAGCTGATAAGGTCTACATTTCTTGATATAATTTAAAGTTTAATCCCAGATCTTTCAACAAATAGCAAATCCCTATTATGCTCTTTGTTGAATAGCAAATCTGAATTCTATCTAAAACTAACTGCTACATTTATTTTAGAATGCCTTAAATTAAAAAAAAAGTTATATCATATAAAACATAATTTTAACGGGTTATATCATCTGTATACTATATACTATAATATAATAATAAATACAATTAATGTAAAGAATTGTATTACGTTTGTATAACGCACTTTGTATTGATCCTTTACATTGATGTGCCTTAACTGTACCATGAGTTTGAGCTAATAACTATTTGTATTTGTATTTTATAACTTGAACATGTAGAATGTAACTTATAGTACCAACAACAGTAGCAACAAGTGTAGACTGATATAGAAACAGTATCTTTGTACTAAATTTTGAGTCCGTATTCTCCAATAAACTTAAGATAGACTTTATACCGCACACGTAGCCTTAAATTACCTTGTTATGTACATAGGTATGTCTTACTTAAAAAATATAATTTCGTCATTCTTTTCCATATTGTCTTTAACAATTGCACATATACATATCAATACGTAAGCAGCTGACTTTATACAATATTTAAACAATGGTAGGACAAATCCTTACATGATCATTCGAAAATCGAGCTATAAGGTAATTAAATCTTACAACCTCATGAGCAGTTATGGCAGTGAAATATTGTGTAAACTAAACAAATATGCATATTAAAATCGGCTCTCAAATTATTTTCATATTTTTAATTTTAAAGAGATAGTGTAAACGTGATGTGTTATTATCTATACGTACAAATACAAGTTTAACAAAACACTATTTATATGCAGGAAATGTATGTGGGACGTCAGGAATGCTATATGCACAAGTAATTTAAGAGAAAAAATTGGTAACGTAGTACCATCTGATCTAACATATTTAATCATTCAACAATAGTGGTTCAAGTTTGTGTACCCTAATAAAATAAAAATAACATTTTTAACCAGACAAAACAAGTAATAAATACTTGATGTTTTATTAAGAAGACTAATTTGTATTTAGTCATGCGAAGTGTATGCATGCAGATTATTTCTTTGTACATGTACATCCAGATTGTTGGATAAAATGTCCTTTCTTGTTACGTTTTCTATTATTATTGACACAAAGGAAACAAAATGCCCATTGTATAGTTTTAACGGTTTTCCTCTTTATATGATTTAAACAGCAATTTATTTTTTTTTCTATCGTTGACTCTTATTAAATTTTTATTTTATTTTTCGCCAAATCGGTTAAAAAACAATTCGATTCAACATTTGACATATGGCATTACACGTGCTTGAGAATATGTATGTCATTAAAAAGACATAGGCGTTACCAATCGCTTCAGGTGTACGTCAATTTATAAAGTGAAAAAGTATTCACATTCTTTTGCGCGGAAATGCAGTGGGTGGTTTAATTTTAGTTGAAAGCTGTAAAGCATCTTACTTCACAAATAAGATGCATTATTGTAATTTGTTTTAACAACTTTTCCAATTCCTTCTTGATATATGTTTGAGTAAAATAAGTTTTAACACTTCTGTCCTTCTATGTCAAATGAACTTGTATTTTTTAGGTCGGAGCCAGTACTCAGTAAACACTGCCTACATTCCACTCTATTTATTTCAACCACAATGCAACAAGACATTTTTTCCAAGAACATTTAATCTGACAGCGTTTGATTTGAATGGTACATGCAACGAAAGCTTGTTTACAAATTCCTGCAACATAGATGTGACCGAAAATACATAGGTTTAGAACACGAATGCATTACTGGGAACTTTGTTGAGCTAGAAGTACGATTCAGTTGTGCAGGTAATACTAAGTAATACCGATTTCTAATTATACAATTACATAAAAGTAAACACTAGGGCATAACCTAACCTTTTCGCTCCTTTGTACCCGAACCACTGTAAGTATACCTATATACCACAGTTCACGTCACCAAATTACATTTTATTGCTCCTTTATCTTCATTAATGCTGACCAGTACCGAGATTGTTTTGCTGTCATAATATATATTCTTGACTTCACAACAATGACACTATTACTGCAGGACCTATAGTAAATTGTAATGAATTTTGTTAAAGCGTATAGTTTGATGGATATTTTATGTCTTATACAGACTATCATCAGTGGATTGCCGAGAGTTTTATTTGTCATATTCATTCGAAATTGTTTGATAGAGCTTCTGTTCTACTTCTTCAAAAACCCAGCCACATCAAGTGGCTTTTATTTAAAGTCTACAATAATATTTTGAGGTTTAGAAATATACGGTGAAGGTTAAATGTTGATTAAATTTTGCAGTGTTAATTTGTAATAGTCTTTAGCAAAAGATAACGACTGACCGAAAACAGGCACTTTAGGCAGACATAAAACAAAATTATGCTGAACTATTTAGCACTCTTTCGCAGCTTGGGTGAAAATATCATAAGAACATGGTTTTATCACTAAGTGTAAATTACACAATAAAAGTCAGCAATAAGTTAAGGGTAACAATAACCTGATCATTTACATAATCATTGACTTACGTCTTCCAAGAAATAACGAGAAAATTAGATCTCAAGGTTAATTTGAGGACATCGTCTACATTAAACTAAATTCTTGTCTAATCTTTTACATTCTGTATACAGGGGATAACTCTACGGAAGGGAATCACACAGCAACTGTTGCAGCATACCCAGATACCGAATACATAAATATAAGTTTTCAGTGTACATTACCGAGTATCACCAACATGAGTTTAAACAGGCAATGTCAAGAGCCGTCCAAATGTCAAGAATGGTTGCTGAAATTTAAGGACAACTGTGCGATGCAGTGCAACGTGTCTTCTGAATTCCCTGCTTACAGCGAATGCTCAATAGATCTACAATGCCTAAATAACACTAACATATTGCGATGCTTGACGAACAAATATTTGAAAGCGTCATATGAATGTATACATATAGAAGCGAATACACGTAAGTACATGTTCATGTCGCCGTAAACGTATATTGTTTTTCAAATATTTTTTTAGACAATTTAAACAAATATGTTTGCCGTCATTATTATAAATATATGATTATATAGATATATATTATATGGACAGAGTACACCGTATTGTTTTTGGCGCATTTTATCGATGGACACCATCAGTATGGTCCCAGCCGATTTCCAATTAAGTGAATGCAACATGCTACATTGTTTTAAAAATTACTACAATTGCATCCTTTACACACCGCAAACCTATGTACATTTCATTCATTACAAAAAATTTCCAAATCCAAAAAGCCTGTGATTTGGGTTAGTATATGCTAAATATGACCTTTTTTACACAGAAAATGCTTACTTGTACAACCTGTCTGTCCCTCTTGATATTGAACAGCTGTCAATAAATTGCTCTGAACATAACGTGATAGATATTAAGAACATATCAGTACGTCAGACAAATAATGACTGTTTTTACGAAGCAGCCATGTGTTTCGTTCAACCAAAAGATGCAGATTACAAAAAAATTCTAGACGCTTGCCAACTAAGAAACCATTGTACAAAGCACGAAAAACTAAACTCACCATGTACACAGCAAGTGGACTACCTCTATTATAAATTTACAGTAGCTTGTTCAGGCGGTAAGTAAATCATGGTTAACAGGCCTTAGTTATGCGACGTGCAGAATTCAACGTGATAATGCATTTTAAAAATATTATATTGCCTTTTTCGTTTCCAAAGTTTTAGTTTACTTACGTTTTTTTAAATATTTCTTTTAACATACAGCGGTCAATTATTTTTTTACAAAAGACTAATTATCTTTTTTTTTAAAGAAAAACGTCCACATCTCTTAAGTATTCCACTACAAAGATTATCTGTAAATTTCGACAAAAGTTGGTTAGAATGAGAAATTATGATACACTGTATGTCATGACATGTACAAGAGGGGGTATTAACAGGACTCGGAACAGATATTATAAATTTTATCCGTATCTAAGAAATATCTTATTATGAAATTGATTTACATCAGAAGTTTCACGTCCTTTTGTATAAAATGTCCCTGCTAAAAGTGAATCAATAAAACTTTGACTTACCATGTAGTGCAGTGTAATATAAGGAAATATTAAACAGGTTTATACTGTATCAGATACATTTGTTCTGTTTTCAGTTGTTAAAAGCGAATGTTTAAGTGTAAACCAGTCACTTAGTTTATCTTGTAACACAAATGACACAGTTCAATACATAGAATTCGGTTTTCAACCTAGGAATATTTCCAAACCATGTAGCAACTTGCGAAACACTTCAATAACAGAAGTTTCATGTTGATGTTCCAATAAATTCCCATGCACAATATAACCTTTTAGCAACAGAAGTTTTTAGGAAGAAGATTGTTTTATAAAGATTTATTGTCAACTGCTAATTTTCTATCGATGTGTAAATGGTAAGTTGTTACAAGTGTAATTACAATATATATTGATACGTCAGTTTTGATTAGTCGACCTATCGTTCAAGTTTCGACGAACAGATGTGGTATATGAATACATGTTGGAAAAAGTAGTACTTTTTCAGAAAATTAAAAATGAAACAATTGGTAAAACCATAGGGAGTACAAGATGTTTTTACAGAATTCGTCGTTGTATGAACTCTTCAACTCACTTAAAAACTGCGCTGTACTTACTTAAAGTTCATTTAGTTTGTGAGTGAGTTGGCGAGTTCATAAACCGAGAAATTTTTCAAAAAAACACTTTATTTACTATAATTAACAATGTTACGTATTTTGACTAGTCTTGTAAAGGTTTGGTTGAACAAATAAAAAAAATAAATATGACTGAAAACACAAGTTTTCAAACACGATTATTCTACTTGTGAAAACACTTAGGGATAATGTCTGTCTTCCCGCAATCGACATACTAAAGCAGATTGATTGATTGATTGAAAAGATGCTTAACGTGAAAAGATGCTTAACGGGAGAAGTTTTCCTATAGTCATAACTAAAACGAGTTATGGGACGGATAAAAAGTCTAAATTTTCTACGCGACACTTTTGACAATTCGAGCAGCTCTTCAAATCGATCACTATGAACTCATCCTATTACTTTATTAAAGCATAAACGATTGTTACGTACTCGTTTACCGATGTAAGAAACAGTCTTTTGTCATAACATAATTAAACTACCTTTATAAGATCACCTCACAGAAGGGCCATGTGGGGGCCTCGGTGGCCGAGTGGTCAAAGTAGTTCGTCTACTATTGATCAGGTGGTCTGTCAACACTGATTGCGGGTTTGATTCTCACTGCAGGCATGGTGTACTGGACTCCAATCTTAGTTGACAAGGATTGCCAGTTTTGCTACCGCAGGTCGGGTTTTTTCTCTGGGTACTCCGGCTTCCTCCCCAATAAAAACTGGACGCCATGATATAGCTGAAGAATTGCTGAAAGTGGCGTTAAACACCATCAAACAACAAAACAACCAACAAGGGACAAGTGAAAAGCCACTGAAAGGATTATTTCGAAAATTCAAAAACTTTGAAACACATCATAAGTAAAATGTTTTCCAACAAGTTTGCATAAACCATGGCTGCATGGTCGTCGTGGCCTATAATAGAGTCAAAACACTTTTGTGTTTATAGTACAAAACGTTTAACAGATACAGTAAAACCAAGAGACTTTCCTTCTTCAGCAATAGCTCTACAAAACTCTCAATTGAGAAGAAGTTGTACAACGACCTCTTATGGGAGTTATTAACCTTAATTGTTCTTTGTTTTCTCAAAATCTTGAAAAGTATTAGAAAAAGAGAAACATTTAGCATTGATATATTTGTCAGCTCTCTATGAGCTACAATAAAGAACAGTCAAGATTGTCTGATCAATTGTTTAGGAGTTATTACCACCTGAAGTTTTTTCATCAATTGTAATTGAATTTGAAAATAACTAAAACCACAGACTGCGTGAAAACATTGCACACATCTGTACCAAAATTGATACCATGAGAGTAGACCAACCAACATGGCTTCCGTAGCTAAAAATTATTCGTGGGGTCAAGAAGTTCAATTAGTTTGAGGTTTAGGTGAGCATTTCAGGCTCCTATGTGCCCTTAGTTTATTACAACATATTTTAACTGACAATTAAAATAAACATTGATTACGTTTGGGTTATTAAAGAAAGGTTATCCCAAGCTTTACTGTAAAACAACACACAATCTAAATTCTTACATAACAAAATTATTTCACCCATGTTTATTTCAGGCATTTAGTTTAATTTTCATCTTTCAGTTACATTATTTAGGCAAATGGCAATCGTACTAGACAACAAGCCTAGACACAATTTTAACCAAAAAAAATGACGTCGCTTAACAAACAATTTTTTATTGAACGTATCGTTTTGTTGTTTTTAAGTCTCCAGTATTGACAGCAACATTACAGTGCCAGTTATTGAGACCACAAAAAGTAAAACAAAAGGTATTTACACTTTTGTAAATTACAGTATATAGAAGTATTACGTAAGAAAATAGCGAATAAAAACCGACCGAACAACAAGAGCCAAAAGCCAAGGGACAGTTACAAATCCGGATATAGAGAAACACAACACAAAAACCAAAAACATAAAACACACAAAGAGAGTAACCCGAACCCAATAAAAACCATGGGTGCAGTCAGATGCTCCGAACGAGTTCGCAGTGCCTGCCTCTTATTAGACCCCCGTTGAGTTACTGAGTTACTCATTGTCTTGTCTAATCCAGGAATAGGAAACACTACCTAAAAATTGCGAAAATGTCAATCGTATTTGAGACACTGATTTCCCATAACGATGAAGTCTGGTGCCGACCATATAACTTCTGGAGATATAACATCAACCTAGGTACAACACACCCTTGTTTGAGTAGTTTAGCAGTCAACAGCAGTGATCGGTCTAGAAAATCGGAAGATGCGTGTTGCTATGAATTGCATACATTTTATACACTTTGTTAGTTTATAGTAAGCCTTAAAAAAATCTTCAAAATATAGTTTGTATCTGTATTTTGTTGTTAATCTATCATTTATAATTTTATTATGTGCCCCTTTTTCTACATATTGTTTTATTTTAAAATCAAGCCTAAGAAATCTACTACATTTAAACACTTCATATTTTCTTCTTACTTTCTGCTTCAGTTACAGCGATCTCAAGTCCGCCTGAAGTGACCACACCAAATGTAGAAACCACAAAAGGTACATACTGATTTTTTTCTAAATAAGTTCTCTTTCTAAAAACAATAATCCAAAGTGAGTAATGTGGTAAAACAAGTACTACATAAACGCCAAAGTTTACATATAAATCTTAAAACTTAAGTATATTTTGTATACACTTTTTAACAGCAAATGCATAATACATATACATTATCTATTTAAGGACTCCAATCTTAATTGACAAGGATTGCCAGTTTTCCTACCGCAGGTCGGGGGTTCTCCCCCAATAAAAACTGGACGCCATGAAATAGCTGAAAAATTGCTGAAAGTGGCGTTAAAACACCATTCAAACAAACAAACAAATTTATTTAAGGATTAACTACAAAAAATATTTTCTCCATCGAGGGATAACACAATTTCCGTTTTGCACATTTTCTTTATCCCTCGATGGAAAAATATTTTTGTAGTTAATACTTATAAATAAATTCAGACAATAGAATAAACTCAACAATTTAATTTTTTGTAACTGGAATTCTTTAAAAAAAGAGATCAACAAAAAAACTGTTAGTTTCCCGTGGAGTAATATATGACGTCGAATGGCGCGCGTCTCCATGACGATCAAATTTATTTTCCATCCTCTGATAGAAAATATTTTCCAGCCAATCAAAAGTCAGTATTCTCGCAAAATTTATTTATAAACAGATAATTGTACATGTAGTAGTCTTTTCTCATAAATATCATAATTCATCAAAACAAATGTATATTATTTTCAGATATATTTAAGGCTGCTTAAGCAAGTTTTAAAAATGATTTGACTCGATACAAAAATAGTTTCAAATGCTACTACCAACATATTGGCCTCTAAGGATTCGACAATAATTTTGCGAATAACTACGAATAAGACTACAAAAACGAAACTTTTCCCAATACATTTTCTTTATGTTTCTCCTCATAGTTAAGATACAATTTTCGAACAATTTCTAAATCCAGCGAAAGCTGTTGGTTGTGCAACATAGCATGTCTTACATTCTCTTTAATTGTTGGAAGTTTATCTTTGATGACATTTTATTATACTAAAATCACAACCTTCCTGCGCGTAGCTGTTTGCTAGCATTGGTTTATTATTCCATATTATACATTTGTATTGCGTCCATATTTTATACTATGTTTTTATTGTTTACATGTCAAAAATTCGCATTGATTATGCTAAGGGAATTTACATAGTAAGTAAGCCATTTTTTGTTTCTAAACGAGACAAACGTTATTTTCAAAAGATCGTCTGAATTCGAGACGTTCAGTGATTATAGGACAAACAATACTTTTCCAGCTTTAACCGACATTATCCGAAAGGTTTCGAATAGACAACAGTTGTCGGCTCCTAGTTTACTGTTCCGTTCTAGTTTAGGTCAAAATTGCCCTATCAAAACAAAAACCCGCCGTATTTGCAAACACTTTTTATAACTGTGGAAAATGATTGTTGAGTTTCGCACATTTTTGGATCTATACAAGGAGCATAAGCGGGAACAAATGCGATAAGAAATGTTCACCCGTCAAGCTAAAATCATCCGACTGTTAGTATTGTTTCCCCGGTCTTATATATATCCTCCCAACTAACGAACGCTTCCCGGTTGCAAATAAATACCCAAGATATTCAACTAGTGCATTATATAAATTATCATTCTTAGATAACATAAAGTTGTTTTTAAGGAAATATTTTTAATTTTAAAGGTTGTTCGTGTGCTTGGATTTTCTTAAGGCCTCTGTCTATCATTATTGCATGTTTTTGCAACTGTATTCTGACAATAATGGGTTGCTGCTATATGTAATATGCGAATTATTATTCTTGGTTTCGGCTGTAATTCGTATATGTGGTACATGGATCTTGGATAGCAATATTTTCCTCAGATAGAAATTCAAAGGTCGAAACAAACTTTCGACGGGTCTGTAAAAATCTACATTTTTGAAACAGACTATAGAAGCTGGAATAATAAGGGTCGGTCTCGTGTTATGTCCGTTTGTTATCCAAATGTTATAAAGGAGATGTATGCATGAATACAACATACAATACTGATTAAAACCCAGAAAAGTTTATTCGACCTAAAAAGATTGGCTAAAGGACCTTAACATTGCATCAAAAATGTGTTTCAGAGTCAAATGCTGCATTTAAATGTGTTGAAGAACCATTTACACAAAAATCCGTATCAATCTTAAAATTGAAAACCACACAAACTTGTTAATTTTTTTTTATAGAAATAGATTATTTTACGTTGTTATAATTGAACAGTGTTTACACAACTTGACATTCTGTAAAGAATCCTTTTCTGATGATGCAATACAAGGTTTGTCATCTTTTAATGTTTTGTATTCTGATATTTATTTTTATTTCCATGTCATGGCGGGTCTTGCATAACTGATTTGTTGAACTCTTGTTTTGTTAAAAGGGATATATTTGAATGCCACTCAGACAATGAAATTAACGGAGACAACATCATCTAAAGTTAAAAACGGACAAATTACTAATGATTCTGGTAAGCATGTATACAATTTAAGAAAACCTGAGAATAATGAAAGATATAAATTATTTTCATCTCAAGAAAAATCATTCAAAAACTACTTGTAACCTGATTTTGCTATAGTGAATTATTATGGTGTAAGTACATCTCGTTTGATGTTTTTGAACTGGCCATCTCGATTAGCAACGTTAAGCATCTGTGTGTTACAACATTGAATTAAATCAATTTATTCACGAGGGGGTACTCGCAGAGAACATGATATTTAGCAAATGCGGAGCTAAGAATTAGGTACCAATTCGACCACGATTTACTAATTCATATTTATATGAGATTATAAATAAAATTGTTTATTGCGTTAGAAGGTAATATTTAGTGTTTAGAAATACACCCCAAATAAAATGCATTTGTTTTTCACATATTTAGTAAGATTTCCGTTCGTTATTATTTGACAAGTTGTAAACTATGGATATCAGCAACAGTTTATCATCTTCGAATTTAAAAAGAATGATATTTTAATATTTAAAAGAATTAACATTGTAATACCATTCTCCTGAATAGCAAGTGTTTTGAATGACCATATGTAAGATGCAAGTGTAAACGTTTTTTGAATTTGACATACATATGTAAGAAAAAAGTCCACGCCAATGTATATAATTGAAAAATAGTTCATAGCAAAACGCGTCTGTTGAAAAAAAGTTCATTGCAAAACGCGTCTGTTGCGACGTCAAACGCAAGAACATCGTTCTAGAATTGTTTCAAAGTAAATACTGTAGATTTGTCCATTGTAGATCGTATATTTTTAATGTTTATTTAAAATATATAGAATCTGAACCGCAAAAAACGTCGCTCAGATTCAAAGTCGTCTATTTAAAAACGACACTGTATTTTACAAAACTAACTTAAATTAGTGAATTACTGTCTTTAGGTTAAAATGTTTCTTCAACCGTTTGAATTATACAATATTAGTGTTTGATAATTTAATAGCGCTTGAGTCCGCGTATGTCCATCACCACCACTTATTACAGTGGGGTTTTTTTGGTGCGTGAATTTGATGAGACGATTAATGAAGGCCATTGCAACACGTGCCCATATTCTTTGAAATGCTAGCGAAAGTTCATCAGCTGTTGTGGGACTTGGCTGCTCTACATTGAAACGTATTTAAACTCTTTCCTATACATTCGAAGCCGATAAAAGACGTGCCTGTTGATGTTAGGGTGTAGAACAGGTGCTCTAGTGTGACGACATCTGATATTCCTTGCAGCTAAGGACAAACTGTATCAGCATAAAATGGTGTATGTTGTATTCCAACAGTATATCTTGAAGTTTAAAAAGCCGATTCATCATATGCAGACGGACATGACCTTTGCTTTATCGGAAAAGTAACTTGGGGTAGACCTTTTTGTGACCGTCATTTGAGCTATTTATAGTAATGAAACTTATCTGCAGACATTTAAGACCCGATAGCACTGTTGAAGTCTTTAGCAGATTTCCAAGCATAGTTTTTGTGTCTCATCTAAATTTTGTAATGGCTTGTACAAACTTCATCTATATGCATCCTTAATAATAAGATAAGATCAATTTCAATACATGTAGTTACAATTTTTACAATACATTTTATAGCATTGAATATCTATCTCTGACATAATTAAATACATACATGTATGTGACATTCTCATCAAACAATATCAAACAAAAAAAACACGTACTGCATCTTTGTAATTATTAATATATGTTTCCTGTTTTGAAAGGCCTTCCTAAATCAAGACAATTTCCCTACTTAACAATAGGTCATTGTACATATTGGAACGTTAATTTATAGTTAAATGAATAAACACAGCAAGGAATTCATGAGTACTTGACGATTTATGTCAAAAGATCTAGTTTTGGTTTTATATAAAAAATATTTTAATAGCAATTCCCGTGTCAGATATAACCGCTTCATTACGAAATCGGATAAATGAAGATACAATTGAAGGAAATTCATTACTCATACGAAACACATTTTCGTATTCTAGGTTTGAAGAAAGTGGTAGTAAATTATGCAAGTAAGAGTTATAGTTCTTTCGTCCGTATAAAAAACCTTACTGGTTTAAAAAATCTAGATATTTTAACCTAAATGCCACTTAATAATTTAGATTAATTAATGTGTTTAAATCATGGTCTCTGTAGGAAGCCACTTTTATAACTCGTAATGCATAAATCATGAATGTGTCATTTGTCAATTCCTAATACATAAACATATCGAAAAGTTCTTCATATATATAAATTAAACAATCTTTCATTCGTCATTCATCCTTTTCAATATATCATAATTTGGTATAACGAAATAAAGCATGATTTGTCTATATTTATTCCAAATACAAAATTAGTGCATGACGTCATGATTTTCATAATTGTATGTTAACAAATTAATTGCATTACAGGAGGAGAGACAGAACTCATCGAGATGGCTCTAACATAAAGTGGATTTCGTTACAAGATTACACTGGTATTCAAAATGTTGCATTTCCTTCGTCGGATATAAACGCGTCATCACAAAATCAGGTTCATGAAGATACAATTGAAGGCAATTCGTTACTGAATATCAATTCATGCGAGGGAAAACTAGCAGACGTCGCTGCTCTAAGTAATGCTGATCGTCAAAATCAAAGTCAATATGTAGATACAACACAATCAGACAGTAAACAGGATAAATGTAGACACATAAAAAAGCCTACCAAAACGAATATCAAGATTTGCCAGACGGAGTTTACAATAAAACCAACCCATTCCAAATAAAAGAAGATAAAACATACGACAGAGATACCGGAAATACTTATGATAGAGTAAATCGTGGCTTTCAAACAAACACTAATGACACTAACGCATATGATCATTTCCTTGCATTAAAAACAAACGACAACTATGATACAGTCAGTCAAACATTTAACATGGACATGGAAACGCCATTACATGACAAATTTGTGGGAGATAACAACCAACAAGGAGTTATCGGAGGAAAAATCATTGTAACTAGGGAGAGCGTATACCAAGAATCAACAGACGGTGTTTACAACACTACAAACTATAAACCAATAACCGAGGACAAAACTTACGACAGAACTTCCAGACGTACTTACGATACAGTGAACCGTGGCATCGAATAAAAAATGACGAAACTGGCACATATGACCATTTTACTGGGTCCAAAACAAATGACAATTATGATCTTGTGACTAGCAACTATAACAATACAATGGATCAAACATATGATACAAATTAATTAATGTATTTAACAATATAGATATTTGGTACATGTACTAGTTATATTATGATAATGCAGTTGATCTTTTACCTTTGTTTTAAGAAAGAATTATTTTATTCCGTTTGGGTTTGACATAATTGCATGCATGCATGCATTCATTGTGTTTATGATAATAAATTCCTTTAGCAACTTAAGGAATATCTAGCTGGTTAAAGTAGATAGGATCTGTATCAAAACATTACAAGACCTACACGTATGCTTACTTTATTTGCCGACCGATTTGTATTTAAATTAACTGGTTTACTTCTTGTATTTGAAGGTCGGGGCTTTTCTCCGGGTACTTCGGCATCCTCCCAAAAATATATCCAAACAATTGTAGAAAGTGGCGTTTAACAACATTCAAACAAACAATTCTTTGTATTTGATCCATTAATTTGTCGTTATTCTCTTCCCTTTTGTCTGTTAGATTGTCTTTGTAAATATTTGTTTATCTGTTTTATATTTAGAACCAATATGATACAAACGAACATCTCCGTTGCTATTTACGTATAGGCTTAAAAATCTGTAATATGTCAAAGTACTATGCTAACTTTACTTTTTAGTTTTTGTTGATTGGTGAATAAAAGGTGTTGAAAATCGTATCATCAAATCGTTTAAAACCTTAAAACCTGAAAGATTAAGTAAACAATCTTGATTGAAATGAGAGAGACAAAATGATGATAAATCTTAAATGCTACAGGAATTCACAAATAACTTAATAATCAAAACGTTTCGGAACGTAGATTGCATACAGAGAACCTATATTCCCAAGATTACTTCTGAGATTAATTGTATTGAGCTGATACTTTTTCTACATTGTTATTGATACATTCATACCTAATTTTAGCCAAATAACTAATTCTGGACGTTGCATGTGTCAAGTGACTGTTAAATTGACAGGATACAATAAATGACCATGTCTTGTTCGAATCCTTGAATTTACTTAATTATAATTGCAGATTTCTGACACAATTACGAGGTCTTTTATACTTATTTTATTGATTATAGTACGTGTTGACGTAGGTTGTATAGTGTTTTTGCGTTACAAATGAAAACTGCTTACCGCGTATGGTTCAGCTTATGCTCCTTTTTTAGATCAAGAAGGGACCTTTTTGAAATCAATAATTATTTCCCCCGAGATATTCAGCGTTTTGAAATAAAGCGGTTTTTTAGTTTTGAACGGGCGATTTTTCATACTAAAATTTGACCTTAATTAGAACGGAACTGTACTTTAGGAACAATCGATTGTTGTCTACTCGAAATCCTTCGGGTGATGTCGTCTGCAGTTTAGGCGGGAAAAGTCTCGCGGTTTGTCCGAATACCATTGAACGTCACGAAAGCAGACGAACATTTGTAAACATCGTAAGGTCCCTTAAGAAACAAAAATGGCTGACTTATTATGTGAAATTTCCGTAGCAAAGTCAAGGACGATTTTTTAACAACTTAAATAAAGAGGCATACTATAAAACATGGACAGGTTGTTGTATCTACGTTTTTTCTACTGAATTTTCGTAATAACAAGGTAAAATATAAAATAATGAAAAAATGCTAGCAAACAATTTTTTCCAAAGGGGGGGGGGGGGTTGGCATTTAGTATAGTTTATTGTCTGCGCGCCGATGGTTTAAACATTTTCAGATCTATCAATGTGTAAACTCGCTTTTTAACAAGAATTATAAAACCGTCTATATTAAAGTTTGTAAGTATTATTTGGGCGTTAACAGTCAGACAGATCACGAAAATAACACTTGGGCTCTCTCTCGTCCATCATTTTCGTAAACAATCAGAAATGGTAAATGGTTTATTGCCCATTGCAATAATAATAAAACATTGCATTTCATAAAAATATTGAATAATACAGTATACAGATGTATCTTGTTAGGGTTTATTTTTAATATTAGTTTTCTTCAATTGAAGTGTTATAACGCATACAGTTTGTTTCCGTTAATTCTCGAAGCATTGATATTGTCGCGTTACTAACCATGTTTTTCTGTGTAATGTTTAAAATACAATAGTTAACATTTATTTGTTATGTTGGTTATGCGTCTAATATTTTTGTTCTTTTAGAAAATAAAATTAGCCTTGTCTAGTTTGTTATCTAATTGTCTTCTAATTTTCTTACAATTTTTAAAGCATCCCAAGCCCTTATACACACATTATGAACTTAAAAGAAAGATAAAAGTATTACAATATATGTATGCCATCTAATTAAACGCCACAACATAATTTAAACTCAAGTTTTCCAGTTTGAATCAAACGGCTTTAATATTACCACGCTGTACAATTTGTGTACGATCATGGATAAGGATATTATATTTTCTTTACTACATTTTGATACCAGGAATCTTTATTTGATAAGGCAACTAACACATATTGTCAGATTTGTTCAAATTTTTAATTTATTTAAAATTGTAATTGCACAACATTATGTAAGAAAACGTTTTTGCATGTATTGGATTTGTTATATGAAGAAAATGCGAGTTTAATACTATATTACGTGGTAAGATTTGTCATACACTTCCTTTGTCATCGCTGCTCTCCTGATTCAAGAGCCCTGTTTGTACAAAGTATTTGGAGAATTTATGATACGCTCCTTTTCCATTAAACGATTAAATGGCTCCAGAACGTTCAGTAAGAAGTATTTGATCTATATTCAGGAACAGAACAACAATCAATCAATAGCAAATGGAATTCGAAACGACAACGAACAGGAAGTTCGAGTATTGTGCAAAACGTAAATAATCTGTTTATAGCTGTTTTTTTAAATATTGCCTTGAGTATTGTTTGAACTAAAGGACATTGAGTTTGTTTTGCTTTTAACCTATCAAACATGGAAACCATTAACGTATCGTCTAGAAATATCATACCGATAGCAATTCTGTTTGCTAGTTTTTGAAGAGCTTATGAGTGGTTTTTGCAGATAGTTCGTGTCTTCTTTTTGAAGATTGATTTAATGCAATAGTCCTGTACCAGGAAATCACACAACGTTATTAAGCAGATCAAACGAATATCAAGACATCTCTTAAGGATGTTACAGTATATAGCTAATTAAGCTTGTACCCTCAGGAATGAATTCATAATAAAAGCTTCAACTGTTCCCCTTCCGATGGAATCAAATTATAGATGACAAATGTTCTGATGTGACATTTTTAACGTATAAAACGAAATATCAAATCTGATGCTCTAAAAGTTTCCCTAATGACTATGACATACTTAAATATTAGTTTAATTATGCGACGTCTTAATGGTAATTTGTAAAGATCAAATAAACGACCATTCTATTTAATGAATTTCCGGAAACGCATTATTTTGATACGCTTTGGTATTTGATAAGTTCTATATATGGGTATGCAAGGTCTTGAGAACTATATAACTATTATCACTTTATTCGACTATTACTTCCAATGATATTTGGCAAGCAAAATGAAACTAATTTTTATACAGCAATAATGGCATTATAATCAAAATAAGTAAACTAGGAGTGTGGTTAGGCTTTTGTTTTAACATATTTGTTATGCTTAAGTTTGCAAATAGGATATAACACATGTTTAACAAAACTAAAAAGTCGCTTCAGTGTACAGTATGTTATCCTTGTGAATGATTTATTTTACTTTATTATGCGTTAGTTCTGCACAAATACCAACTACAGGAAGTTACAGCGCTGAGTACGAGTAAAGTCAGTAAAGGTTTTCACAAAAATTGTTTCTAATGTTAGAATACCTGTAACATTTGAAACGATATGTTGTAATGTGATGTGATGTGATGTTTACGTCAGAACCCCAAACCATATAGATAAGATGGATCCAAAACTATAATTCTGTAGAAGTAATCATTCAAAAATAAAAGCAGTTCATCTTAGTTGGGTTTTGACAATATTAAGTTTTGCGATGTCCACATTCTTAGTGTTTTGAAAACCTTCTAAGTGGGTTTAAGTTTTAAGTTAATTTTAGTTCAGACCTGAAAAAAGTAGAGTCATACAAGGGAATCATAATATTATAAAAATTACGCAAGGACGCGCTTTGTTGGAAATAAGTGGAAGAGATAGTCTGTAGCCGAGATATGATGTATATTTATAAAGCATAATAATATTAAAATTAGTAGGCATGTCAGGATTCAAAAATATGTAATCTTATTTTTTTTCAAATTGTTTGCAGAAACCTCCATCTATGTTTTCCGAACATTTAAGTGTTTATTCCTAATGGATGGGATCTAATAAACACTAAAAAACTTTTGTCCTAAATATTCGGTGAATTCTTGTTTAACAGAACATTCATACATGGACAAAGAAAAATGTTAGGAATTAACATACGTTGCGCATTCCTAAGCAGTGGAAAACTTTGCAAATTAAAAAAAATCATTAAGAACCAAATTTAAATTCAGATTTCGTGCTTAGATACTGTTGCCGTGCAAACATTCCTATTGGCAGGCATCACAGTAACTACTGAAATAGTCCTAATTCGTCTATGAATAAGGAATAATATTACATTTTTTAGACTTTATTTTTCTTTTGCCCTAAAACTATAATACGATTGAGAAACTTGCAATCAATCCAAAATATCATTATAGATTTTTACATGCACAATGTATTATTTACTGTCGTTAATCCTACCCTTATTTATTGTGTGTAACCTTGCTTGTAAATTAAACTGACTTCAAACATAAGCCTTGAGACTAACCTTTAGCCTACAACACGACAAACGGAGTCACACAAATCTTAACTAGCATGTATATTGGTTACTGATGCGTAACTCTATGTTATAGTTTAGATTCTAATATGGCGTCCTGTATACGTTTTGAGAACCCATTAGGGTTCTAATAACTATAGAGCCTGCTATGACGCCCCAGTAGGAATGTCAACGCCATTTTTAGCAAAACTAAAACAATTTAAACTGGAAAAACGTAGTTTTAATAGATTTATATATTTTTATGCCTATTAGGAATTAAATATTCAATAAAATGCCATGCATGTGTCTATTGGATTTGCTTTACGCGTTCTTTTGACATATATCTTACATGTATTTTGTTTCAAAAACCCAAATTACCATTAAAGGTGTCCTGTTAGAGCAACTTTGGAATTTTAAAACATTTGTTAGACATATTAGAATCGAATTAGCTTGCAATAACCTATTTCTTAATCAGCCTATATTGTACAAAAATACATCAGTCGCAATAATGGTTGGAGGCTAAATGTAAAGTCAAAAAACGAACAAACACTAGACACCAATTATGGTTGAATTCTCATCCTTGGAGTTTAAGGAGATATACCTTTTGACAAATCATTGCCTTAGAACTTTTGTCACACAATAAACTGTATTTAGTAAATGCAAAATCTTGGCGTAAACTGTGCATGGCGCTAAGAAGATTAGCATTAAGCGGAAATTCTATGTATAAGATAGATGTACATCCTAAGAAAACCGTATGATTTATAAGCCGACTTTTTGACAATGACATTTATTTAAATACCTTGTAAATATTGATCTTAGTTATTTTTGAAGTCCTTGCTATAAAGGGAATCATTGACCACAATTCATTGTAATAAAGGGGCCTCGGTGGACGAGTAGTCAAGATAGTTCGTCTACTATTGATCACGTGGTCTCTCAACACTGAGATTGCGGGCTCGATTCTCACTGCAGGCAGGGTGTACTCGACTTCAATCTTAATTGGCAAGGATTGCCAGTTTTCCTACCGCAGTTCGGGGGTTCTCTCCGGGTACTCCGGCTTCCTCCCCCTAAAAAAACTGAACACCATGAAATAGCTAAAAAAATTGCTGAAAGTGGGGTTAAAACACCATTCAAACAAACAAAAACAATCATTGTAATAAAGTGACGTTGACAAATATTTTTGTTACATGACATTGTGTTGATATTTATTTTAAATCGATACAATTCATAGTTATCACTCTGGGAATTAGTGTACTAATATATTATTTTTATCCTTTGGTAGGAATATTATTTTCTAGAATCTTTTCGACACAAACCGATTTCTATAAATACAATTGATCGACGGCCATCAAAATTCTATTAATTTTCTGACGGGTTTATTGATTTTAATAGAATTTGGAATAATAGCCAACATAAAACTTCAGATAATTGCACTGTAGCAATTTCAGAATTGATATTTTAGAGATCAAAATTTGTACTATTAACATGCACTTAATCAGGTTGGCAAAGATGTCGAGAAATATATCGCTATCACAAATTTCGTTGTGATTTAATTTGTAAGGTTTTTCTAGTGAATGAAGTGAAAAGACTATAAATTACGTGATTATATTTTCGTATAAAAGTACAGTGTTACTAAATATAATAAACATATTTGTCAGTTGTCAAGATGAAACTTTATTTGAGAATTTGTTACGTTTTCAGTACAATAGTTACGCACACAATTTGCATGCTTCTAATTGAGCGAAAACCATTGCCTTCATAGGTTAATGGTTTGATATCGCGTTTATATTTAATATGATTAAACGAGAAATATTTGTCAGATCTAAAATTTTCTATTCATCCATCTTCAAAAAGTTGACGCCTTGAGCTATCTCTGTTATTCAGATATGATTCCATCCAATCCTATACTTAGAGAATTTGATTGTATCTTACCAATCATCATTCGTTTCTTGACGTAAAATCGTTCTGGTTTAACTGTCCCCAAATTATAGGGTCAAAGTTCATTCTGATTTATTTTTTCACTACTCCCGACTCCAATTTCGGAACACAATACTACAAGTGCTTTATTGTTCGAACGAACGATATTTAATGGGACTGTCAGCCTTGTCGATAAACCATTCTATAGTTTTGCAAATCATGTTATTAATTTCTTTGTTAGTTTTTGACGAAATTGAACGGGCCAATTAGGTACTTTAGACTTACTTTCTAATCCAATTTTGTTATGAATGGACACAAGTGCTAATGAAGTCAGTTTTTTGTAAGTCTTTTGCCTTGCTTTGTAAATCAATTAACTCTGGCTGGTATTTGGCCTTTAGCATAGGAACTCTATTCAATTTAATGCACGGGCAACAACTCTATTCAACTAAGTGCAAAGATAACGTCTCATGTTCACATCAGATTTATTGGCTTTAAAAAAGATCGTTTTAATATCCATCTACAACTAATTTTCTCAAGTGATAAAGAAAATAATACATAATAAAAAACAACTCCACATGAATATTTCGGTCTTAAGTCCCTCTGTCAGCGCGAATGAAGAATACATACGCAACCAGTTTGACGACGCACGAATTATTAGGTCCACGTATCAATCTGTTGAATGAAACAAACTGGGGTGTGGTCCGTATTTGGCTACCTGGCTCTAATACTTCGCTCCTTTTCGAGTGCCATCAACATGTTTAAGCTAATTGAATATACTATCCAGATAATTTGGGTTTGTTTTACTTTTGACTTATATAAATCAGTTTCTAATAAATTATGTTGGTTTAAAACGAATTCTGTTCATTTCTACACGCATTATTCAGAATAACTGACCGCAAGATACACCTGTACGTCCTATTTGTATTTGAATTGTTTATTACCGTCTCCCATGGGAGACGGAATATAGTCAAATAATAAACAATATAAGGAGTAAATGGCTATCTGTTACTTGATTGGGTGGTTTACTAAATCTATAAATATCTTTGTCATATCATTGGTTTACGTCAGGATCGCACTAGTATGTGTACTAAAATTTCGATATATTCGGTTGAATCGGGGTTGTAATCTATATTTTTGTGTAGTAGTGTTACGTTCCACATATTGACTTCTTTTTCATTCAGTGCATTGGTCAGTGAACTATTAAAAGGTAAACATTGCACCAAAATCTCCCTACTTTAAACCTATTTGGGTACTAAATACTTATATTTCTGTACCTTTATTTTCGTTCCGATAATGATGCAACTACAACAACACATATTTTTACCACTCATTTTGAACTTTTGTGCAGGGTGTCAATTTTTGTTAAATTATTTAATTTTTAAAAAAACGTGAACTGACGACAATTATTTAAATCTCTCACGCACCATTGTTTAATAGTTAAGCGTAAACAATGTCCTTAAAAGGTACAGGTATTTATTGTTAACATAAACGTTCCCGTCTGTTGTGTGTCGACATGATGCTAACGTTGTGTTTATTGTGTCTGTTGTGTGTCGACATGATGCTAACGTTGTGTTTATTGTGTATTACGTTCCCGTCTGTTGTGTGTCGACATGATGCTAACGTTGTGTTTATTGTGTATTTTTGGTCAACATAAACATTCACGTAACTTCTGCATTATTTGTAAACATAAACATTCACATATATTGTGTATTTGTATTGTTTTGGTTATACTTTGTTGTACTAAATCTTGCATATTTCACTTTATCGAATGAAATAATTAGTTTTGTTTAAACGAACTGTAGTGTTGTTGTTGTTCTTTTTTATTTTATAAAATAATGGCTACATCCATGTAAACGATTTTTGCTGCATCTTTTAGCATCTTCGTTGAAAAATCAGTTGAACTTAATATTGTTTTTTTGTTTGAATCATGTGCCATTTACATGTATATCATGGCATCAAATCTACATCGGGGCGGGAAAAGCAAATGTACCCAGTAAGAACATCAGATGCAGGATAAATGGCAATTTCCATCAAATAAGTCTAGCACTATGGTCTAGCGCACACTAAAGTGTTGACACGTCGTTGAAAATTAGTAAATAGCTTACTTACTAAACAAGTCGGCTACCAAAGGGGTTAACAATGATAAAACAAATATCGTAATCGATATTCGTTGAAAAGAGTTAAAACATGAAAATCTGCTTTACTCATAAGGATGTCCTTAACATTTATAAGCAGATGAAGAAAAAAAAGAAGATAGACAATAATGAAAAACACGTCAACTGTTTTATAATACCATTTAACACACCTAACATGCGAAGTGTTGCTAATATTGGACTATCTTATTAAGAGTCATGTTAACATGATCATGGAGGTCCACACATATTCTTTATGAGAACACTTGCAGATTAAAATAGGTTTATATGTATTGATATCATTGTCCATGTATAACAAGTCTTACGTTTACATACCATAGATTGTTCCATAATATTATCTAACAAGAAATAAGTTGAAGTCAGGATAAGTTCAAATAAAAAGAGGCGTTATTATTTACAAGACAACCAAAGAACAGTATGTCTGAAGACAACCAGTTACATTATTAAATTATAAATTTGCCTAAGTTGGACACGCCTGGTGAATGCATTAATTCCCAATGAAGTCATGAATGGCTTGATTCTACCCCGCAAACCAGAGAGGCTAGGTCCAAATTCTATAACCTGGGAAAACATATAAGGCGGTGATCAATGATGTCAACAAATAAAAACTTCTAAAGCAGCAAGACTGATTAGTCATGCATGTACCTAATAAGTTATACGATACGGAACAAAATATACAACAAACAAATCTACAACACAAATAAGACGATATCAGTTTTAATAAGACAATGTAATTCATTAAAAAACGACTGCGACAGACAGAAGAACACGTTGTTTATAGCCAGAGCGAAAGAAATGTACGATGGATTTTTTAAAGATTTTAGTAGATGTATTTTAAATAACGTTACAATAAAAAATATAGATGTTGAATGAAACAAATACATTCCATTCCTTATAGATTGGTGAATAAAAGCAGTCTATCACAGTTACATTTAAGAACACTTCCTTTCACGTTTAGGTTAATACCTTTCATGACCACCTCGAGCTTAGAGTCAATCAATTTTCTTATGCTTTTACCTGAAATTGTTCGCCTTACCTGTTGCAACATTTGACAAAGCTGATCGAGGGTCTGAGAAGGAAGTTGATGCTAACGCACCCGTTTATCCGGGAGGCCGCACAGGTGTTCAATCGAGTTCAAATTCGGTTATTTGAAAGGCCTTTTTAGCACATTAATGTTGTTCTGCTTACGATAGTCCATTGTTAAGCGTGCTTTGTCAGTCATCCCTCTGTCGGACTTTTACGCCCTTTATGTGAGATAGGAGAATTTTCGTCTCTGTACCATTAAGCCGTCTAATTTCCCGGAAAATGTATCAGTTCTATTTAACGACACAAGAGGATGAGAATCATTCATTCCTACGCCCGTTTCGTCCGTAATGTTTCTATAGCAGAAAACGAGACTCGTCGATGACGATATTTCGAGAGTTCAACATGGGGATGGAAGTATTTTAACGTTATGACAGATACTCGTACCTATCGCTTTAATTAACCACAAAGTTTGCGATAAAAAACATTAGCCAAATTTCAGCAATCTTGGAGAGTCACCTTGCTCGTTTATCAGAGAGACCAATCAAATAAACAGCCGTTTAAAATAAAAAATATCAATTATTGAAGTGACCATTTCATTACACCTGGTTAAATATATAATTTCATTTTTAAAAATTAAAAAGAAGCTATGCGTTTCTTTCAGTTTTAAAAAGTATAGTTGAATAACAACAGAATACCATATACACAGAGTAATTGAAAACATATGCAATGTGCAAACACAATTTCATGTTCAGTCTTATTGATTTCTAAGAAATTAAAATTTAAGGTTGACATAGTGTTTAACAAAACGTTATTACCAAAGATTTGTAATGGTTGGCTTCAATGAAGTCTGTTGGGGAAAACATTTGTGATAAGAGACAGTTTGGATGTATTAAGCAGGCTTCCCACGATGTGTTATATCATCCTGTAATATTGTAATCTTATTTTCGTTTCAGTTCGGCTTGTCTTACGTAACCAGAATACGTACTTTATAGAAAAATTAGTGCTTTTTAATCTTAAGTTTTTTAAATTTGCGAATTGCAAAGTCTCAGCTTTCAATATAGTTTGTTTCGCCATTTTGACAATTACAAATATTTTGCATTTAAATTGTGTGCATAAAAGAATACACTGCATTATAACGTTAAATTAATACCCTGTTTACTTCTATTTCAACTTAAAAAAGGTAATAGTACGCTGTTCGAATAATGTTAAACGACACTTTCAGCTTTTCTTCAGCTATATTTCGCGTCCAGCTTTTATTAACAGAGGACCGGAGCAGGAGTACCAGGAAAAAAGTCCCGAACTTCGGCAGAAAAACTACCAACTTTTGTCATTTAAGACTGGATTCGAATATATCTTCCCCGCAATGAGGCACGAACACGCAGCCTCATTGTTTCAATGTTGAAAGGCAGTGTGGTCAATATAAGATGGCTAACCCCCTTAACCACTCGGCTACTAAGGCGCTCAACTATTTTCTTGGGACGACTGCGGTTCTATTTGCAAACAGAAAGACCGCGACTGTGACATAATGACTGATCGTGATAGTTTGAGATCATTATATTTTATTGTGTGCATTGTGGTCCGTATTTTGCCGTTTATGACACTGTTATCAAATTTGTTATGTGAAAAGAGTGAAAAGAGACACACATATCACTAGAGAAATCTAATCAACCTTGTTTCGTTTATAATCATCATAACAATCAGCGATACACGCAAATACAATTGTCTTACTGTGAATTAGTACATTACATAAAGACTGGCAAACGTAATGAGTCTCCGGAATGTCTCAGAGTGATAATATGCATCAATCATATGTATTACAAGGCAACACGAGAAAACGTCATGTTTTGTAGATTCATTAACATCATTATTTGGCTTGGATGTCTCTGTTAGGTTTAGGTTTAAGAAATTTGCAGATAGAACTTTTTAATAGCTTTTATTTTCTAATAATCCTGTCTATGTTGACATTTTATTATTTTAATATCTCGTAAAAATGAATGCATTGCGTCATTAGTTAGAGGAATCAAAGAATATTATACTGTAATGCGTTTAATTTACTGTAAAAATGTAATATCGCATCGAGGTTAATTCTTTTATTTTATATTTATGTTCAAGAATCTTCAAACATATTGGTTCTAAGTTTATTGTGTACAAAAAATTTACCATAGTGAACGCCTTAAATGCGAGTTCATTTTTCAATTGTCGTCTTTGTTACAGGCATTATCACAAATTTATCGTTAGATATTTCATTTCACTTTAAATTATTTTTTTATTGTATTGTCGTTTTTATATGTATATATAAGGTGCACAAATTTATATAAAACATCCTTTTTTACCTAAACCATGGCGTCCAGTTTAGGAAGCTGGAATACTGGAAGTAAGGTCCCCACCTTCGGCAGGAAAAATATCAATCCTTGTCAATTACGATTGCCGCCGGGTACACATTGCTCGCAGTGATACTCGAATCCAAAACCTCTGTGTTGACAAAAAGCGTGATCAATAGTAGATACGTATACGGCTAAACTACCTTAACCACTCGTTCACCAAGACCACTACACCGTTATTGTGAACATATTTAATAAGTTGATGGCTTGTTCAGCTTTTGTAAATAACTTTTTCCCCATGCAAAATAGGAGTTAGACAGAGTAAACATCGTTCACCTTTTCTGTTTACTATTTACTAAAATGATCTGCAGGAATTTTTGAAGAAACAAGCGTTAAACCTTAAGTTACTATTTCCGTTATTATTAAAGAAAAATTGAACATTTTTTTTAAATTATTCGTCTTTTACGTGCATAAGATACAGTACTTATGGGAGAATCCTAAAAAGGTTTACAAAATGTTTTAGACAAATTTTGGGGAAAATGGAAACTAAAAGTTACCATTGAAAACTCAGAAGTGATTGTTTTTGCAAAGGGTAGACAACCACTAACCAGATTTAAAGTGGCATTTTAGATATTGTTACGGAATTTAAGTATTTAGACATCCCGCTTAGCAGAGCAAGCAAGAAAAAAAGAAGTACTGAGAAGCAAAAAGAAAAGGCTACAAGGCACTGTTTGATGTCTGTACACGTGGTCGCTCACATAACTTATAAATTGTCAAGATGACCTTTCAACAAAATGGAGAAACTACTTTACACTATGGATCAGAATTTTGGTGCTTTAATAAAAATATCAGTTGTCTTGAAAAGGTACATTTCTACAAATTGTTCATAAAACTGAAGTCATCCACACCAAATTACATGATGGAGAGCTTGACATTTTTCAATTGAAATTCATATCAAACTAAGAATGATATCATATAATTATCACAAACTCTACAATAGAAAACATTTCGATATTTTATGAGTAGCGTTTGTTAAAAGCATATATGAAATACTGGTCATGCATATATTTGGACAAATCAAGAGTGCTAACCCCGAGTGGATAATATCTGAAACCAAAACGAGACAGCAAGACCAATTCATACAGCAAGTAGCATCGAATAGATAAACGCGGAATTCAGTACGTATGGTACGAGGACCTGTGTCCTTTACGGCTTATTTGTAGAATTATGGTGTGTACATTTTACAACTTACAAGTTATTATAGATTCTGCGATCGGTATTCCGATTTTCTTGACCGATCACTGCTGTTGACTGCTATACTACTCAAACAAGGGTTTGTTGTACCTAGGTTGATGCAATATCTCTATTGTGTAACACGTATCGCCCGGAGTGGACAGACAATGATTACTGGGCACGATTAAAACATGCAATAGAAATGGCTTACGAAATTAATCCAAACATTGTATTGACTGGCGACATGAACTGTGATTTGTTTAAACTGAATAATAATAAACTGCACGACTTAATTGGCTTATTTAAGTTTAAAAATGTAATTGAGAAACCAACAAGAATAACTGAACGAAGTAGCACCCTTTTAGATCAATTATCTTAAGCGATACATTAAATTATATCCACTCTGATGTGTATTCTATACCGATCGAGATCAGCGATCACCAAGCATCAGTCCTCTATCTTAAATGTCCTAATACTAAGTGTGAGTCATTCAAGCGCGAAATATGGTTATACGATCGAATAGAAAAAGAGAAATTTGCAGACAGTATAGGGTTATTTGATTGGGAATCGTATTTATTAAGATTTGAAAACGTTAGTGAAATGTGTGAGGAATTCACAAAAAAAAATTTTAAAATGGCCAGAGCATGCATACCAACTAAAATGATTACTGTAAGGAAAAACGACAAGCCCTGGTTCACAAACGAATTGCGGCGAGAGATAAGAAAACGCGATCGATTAAGAAAAACGGCTTTTCGTACAAAAATAAAAAGCCTAATAAAATCACAAAAAGCTTCTTATAATATTCCTCTAGTAAAAAATGAGATTGAAAATGAAAATTTGGAGGATATGGTTTATGATGACGACAAGAAGTGTATACTACTTAATGACTATTTATGTTCTATCTCATCAACTGATGACACAAATATACCACTTCCTTACTTTGAAGAAAAACTACTAATACAATCTCTGACATAATAATAACGACAGAAGATGTATGTTAAAAATTTGCCCCGAAAAAATTGCTATTCCTTTGAAAATTATTTTCAACAAATCCCTAGAACAGCGTAAATTCCCATCGCTGTGGAAAATATCTAATGTTATAGCAATATTTAAAAAGGGAGATAACTCGCTTCCGTCAAACTATAGACCGATTTCCTTAATCAGCTGTGTTGGAAAAGTAATGGAACGTATAATATATAAATACGTATTCAATCATTTACATCAAAATAAATTAATTTACGAATACCAATCTGGTTTTCTTCCCAAACATTCAACAGTTCATCAGCTAATTGAAATGTATAATAATATTGTTGATTCCATGGAAAAAAAAATTAATTGCTTCGTTTTCGGTGACTTTTAAAAGCATTTGATAAAGTCTGGCATAATGGGTTACTTCATAAAATGGGATCTTACATGTATGGAATTTCTGGAAATATCTAAACCTGGTTCTCTAGCTATCTAAATGAAAGAAAACAAAGAGTAGTAACAAATAATGCACAATCTGAATTAAAATCAATAACTGCTGGTGCACCCCAAAAATCCGTTCTCGGACCCTTACTTTTTATTATCTATATAAACGACATTGCAAATAAGCTGAAATCCCTTTGTAGACTTTTTGCAGACGATACGTCGTTCAACTATTCGGATAAAGATCCAGAAAAAATAAAAAAATTTAATTGACCACGACATAAGTGAAATCGCAAATTGGTCTAATAAATGGCTTATGTCTTTCAACCCTAATAAAACTGAGATCATGCTATTCTGAAGTATACAGAATCCGTATCTTAGCTTTTCATTTAACAATCAACCGATATCAATAACTACATCACATAAGCATTTGGGTATAACATTTCAGACTGACGGCAAATGGAATATATGTTGATAATATTGTATCATCTGCAAAAAACAGATAAACGTTTTGAGAAAGTTAAAATACCAATTAAGTTGCGCCAATTTAGAGAAGTTATACATAGTCTTTTTAAGACCTATGCTTGAATATGCTAGCGAAGTATGGGATAACTGTGGAACTCTTCATGCCTCGAAGTTGGAACAATTACAACTTGAGGCTGCAAGAATTGTTACAGGACTCCCAGTCTTTGCTAGCGCAAGCAAAGTCTATAGTGAACTTGGATGGGAAAAAATAAATATAAGACGGGAAAAACGGAAATTAAATATGTTTTATAATATCCAAAAGGAACAGAAACCGGATTTTATGTACAAACTTATTCCTCCAAAAATTCAAAGTACAACAGCATACCCTTTACGAAACGGGAACGACTTTATTATTCCTTATTGTAGACTTCCCCTAACCATGAACTCTTACATATCATCAACCATAAGGCTTTGGAACAATCTTGAACTTGAAATGAGACAATTTGGTTCAGCATCAAAATTAAAACGCGAACTTCAAATGTCATATTCAAACGACTTATCAATTCCAAATTACTTTTCATACAGCCCAAGAAAGTTAAATATTATTCTTACACAACTGAGATGTTGTGCGTCTTTTTTGAATTATGACTTATACAGAGTCAACTTAATCACCGACCCATCATGTCAATGTGGAGCCCCAGTAGAAAATGCCTTCCATTATTTCTTTGAATATCCTCGCTACATAAACCAAAGACAAATACTAATGCAAAACCTTCATTGGGTCCACAATAGACACATTATAGATCTACGCTTACTGGTGTCAGGAACAGATATATTTTCATTACAAGAAAATAAAGACATATTTAGGAACGTGTTAACATTTATTAAAGGGTCAAAAAGATTCATGATAGTATAATCCACAAACACACACAATATGTTTACAATATATTTATGTTTATGCTTTCGTTACTACCTTTTAAAAATGTATATACTGATACTTTTTTTAGCATGCTCAATATATTATTATAAAATATTTGCTATTATCGGAGAAGACTTCATAAGTTTGTTTAACTTGTGACTTATCCATTTTGCTGATTTTTTTGAAAATAAAATACGTTTAAACTAATTTCTAATTTTTAACCAAGTATGGGAAATCAGTGTCTCAAATACGATCTAGCATTTTCGATGAGTCATAGGTAGTGTTTCCTATACCTGGGTTTGACTTTTCCCTAGACATGAGAATGAGTAATTCGACGGGCGTCTGCAGGCACTGCTTACTCGTCCGGAGCACCTGAGTGCACCCATGATTTTTATTGTGTTTGGGTTACTCTCTTGTTTTATGTGTTTGGGTTTTTTTGTTGTGTTTGTCTATATCCGGATTTGTAACTGTCCCCTGTCTTTTGGCTAACGTTGTTCGGTCGGCTTTCTTTGCCATTTTCTTAACTGAATTTACATCAAATTACAACATGAAGAGATCAAAGAAAAACCAGAATTAAGATAAATCAATGAAACAGATTGTGAACGGACATTAAACATATGATAGCCATATAATCCCTAATATCCAATATATAAATGTGACGACATAGACATGAACATCAAACGAAATCAGTGATTAAAGATGTCAATTTCAAAAGACTAACGTCTTTGATGATGATTTTATAAACACTTTGATGAACTAGGTATGTCATACTTAATCATAAAAATAACGATACTAGAGGCGCTTTGTAACTAAGTAACGCTGATCCGTCCATAGTTATTTTTTGCTCGAAAAATGTTTAACAAAACACCAAGCTTTTCATAGCAAACGAGATTGGGAAGTAAAACCTGCCTATAACAAAATATTCTTATTCAGATTGTTATAAAAAAGAGTAAGTCAATTTACATAAACTGGCATATGTAAGTCAATTTACATGAACTGGCATGTGTAAGTCATTTTGAATGAACTAGCATATGTGAAAGTCATTTTACATGAACTGGCATATGTGTAAGTCAATTTG
Organism: Limnoperna fortunei; assembly: GCA_944474755.1. Lineage (NCBI taxonomy): Eukaryota > Metazoa > Mollusca > Bivalvia > Mytilida > Modiolidae > Limnoperna > Limnoperna fortunei. The sequence continues at coordinate 74,993,264 of OX104117.1, read as the reverse complement.
TGTGAACTGGCATATGTGTAAGTCAATTTGTGTGAACTGGCATATGTGTAAGTCAATTTGTGTGAACTGGCATGTGTAAGTCATATTACATGAACTGGCATATGTGTAAGTCACTTTACATGAACTGGCATATGTGTAAGTCATTTTGCATAAACTGGCGTATGTTTTAAGTCATTTTGCATGAACTGGCATATGTGGAAGTCATTTTTCATGAACTGGCATATGTGGAAGTCATTTTGCAGGAACTGGCATATGTGTAAGTCAATTTACATGAAATGGCATATGTGTAAGTCATTTTGCAGGAACTGGCATATGTGTAAGTCAATTTACATGAAATGGCATATGTGTAAGTCAATTTACATAAACTGGCATATGTGTAAGTCAATTTATATGAACTGGCATATGTGTAAGTCATTGTGCATGAACTGGCATATGTGTAAGTCAATTAACATAAACTGGCATGTGTGTAAGTTACTTTACATGAACTGGCATATGTGTAAGTCATTTTGCATAAACTGGCGTATGTTTTAAGTCATTTTGCATGAACTGGCATATGTGGAAGTCATTTTTCATGAACTGGCATATGTGGAAGTCATTTTACATGAACTGGCATATGTGGAAGTCATTTTTCATGAACTGGCATATGTGTAAGTCATTTTGCAGGAACTGGCATATGTGTAAGTCATTTTGCAGGAACTGGCATATGTGTAAGTCAATTTACATGAAATGGCATATGTGTAAGTCAATTTACATAAACTGGCATATGTGTAAGTCAATTTATATGAACTGGCATATGTGTAAGTCATTGTGCATGAACTGGCATATGTGTAAGTCAATTAACATAAACTGGCATGTGTGTAAGTTACTTTACATGAACTGGCATATGTGTAAGTCATTTTGCATAAACTGGCGTATGTTTTAAGTCATTTTGCATGAACTGGCATATGTGGAAGTCATTTTTCATGAACTGGCATATGTGGAAGTCATTTTACATGAACTGGCATATGTGTAAGTCATTTTGCAGGAACTGGCATATGTGTAAGTCATTGTGCATGAACTGGCATATGTGAAAGTCATTGTGCATGAACTGGCATATGTGTAAGTCAATTAACATAAACTGGCATGTGTGTAAGTTACTTTACATGAACTGGCATATGTGTAAGTCAATTAACATAAACTGGCATATGTGTAAGTTACTTTACATGAACTGGCATATGTGTAAGTCATTTTGCATAAACTGGCGTATGTTTTAAGTCATTTTGCATGAACTGGCATATGTGGAAGTCATTTTTCATGAACTGGCATATGTGGAAGTCATTTTACATGAACTGGCATATGTGGAAGTCATTTTGCAGGAACTGGCATATGTGTAAGTCATTTTGCAGGAACTGGCATATGGGTAAGTCATTTTGCAGGAACTGGCATATGTGTAAGTCAATTTACATGAAATGGCATATGTGTAAGTCAATTTACATAAGCTGGCATATGTGTAAGTCAATTTATATGAACTGGCATATGTGTAAGTCATTGTGCATGAACTGGCATATGTGTAAGTCAATTAACATGAACTGGCATATGTGTAAGTTACTTTACATGAACTGGCATATGTGTAAGTCACTGTACATGAACTGGCATATGTGTAAGTCATTTTACATGAACTGGCATATGTGTAAGTCAATTTACATAAACTGGCATATGTGTAAGTCAATTTACATAAACTGGCATATGTGTAAGTCAATTTACATAAACTGGCATATGTGTAAGTCAATTTACATGAACTGGCATATGTGTAAGTCAATTTACATGAACTGGCAAATGTGTAAGTCATTATACATGAACTTATATATGTGTAAGACAATTTACAAGAAATGGTACGTGGAAACAAACGAATGTTTGTTAACCTAGTTGAAGTTTTAATTACGCTCAAAACGGACCCAAAACTAATTGTGTGGTCATCATTGTCAGATTGTTTAGTATTATTTGTTTCAATAGTGTATAATGCTACTTGCAGTCATATTTCAGCTCTATCATGATATCCTTGTTATAGGGGAGAATGCCGCAGTAACCGAAGAAAATCCTGAGGTAGGAAAATGGCAATCATTGTTCATTAAGATTGCAGTCGAGTATTCCCTGCCCACAGTGAGACTCGAACCCGCAACCTCTGAGCTGACGGGTACAGGATTACTAGTATACTAACTACCTCAACCACTCAGGCAACGAGGTCCGTCTGTTTTGTATTGAAAAATAAACCAGAATATGCATTGTTAACTTATATGTACTTGAAAGGAGTTCACTTGCTGTAAAATGGAAAGTTAGATGCACGAATTATTGTCAAGAATAGCTTTCTTAAAATAAAAAAAGACAATAAAAGTATAAATGGAATTATTACGGATCAATAAGAGATTAGACTTGTATTGTATCTAAGATTAGGTCTTTAATGAAACTGTGTACACAAAATCTCAAAAACTTACTAGAACAAAGACTAAGTTCTATGAAAAAACGAATCCAGATACGTGAACTGAGCATTGAAACTAACTACTTATGAGTTCGTGATGGCCAAGATAGAAATGCCACATAAAAAACAACAACAAACATTATATACCTGCGACACGACCATAATTGATATTTATATTTATCAAATCGTATCAATAGTTTGTATTTATTGATATTTTTCTCCTTAAGCAGATACTGACGCAGATAATTGTCAACTGAACAATTCATAATACAGTTTAAAGTTGTGGGTGGTACTAAGTTTGGTCTAAAATCTCTATGCTCTAGGCCACAAGCTAGCAATGTAAAATGTTCTGCTCATAAAATAGCAATAGTAGATAAAACTCAGCCCTTGTCCTGATACGCCGGTAGCAATAGTAGATAAAACTCAGCCCTTATCCTGATACGCCGGTTAGCTATAATAGTTGAACTCAGCCCCTGTTCTGATACGCCAGTTAGCTATAGTATGTAAAACTCAGCCCTAGTGTTGATACGCCAGTTAACTATCGTAGATAAAACTCAGCTAGAGGCCCTTATGCATACATTTCTTTATCTTATTAATGGAATGTGTTTGGCAGACGTGTATGTCATTAAACATAAAATCAAATTTATAAACATACGGACTTGTCGTGGGTTATAATCGTATTGACAGACTCTGTCGAGGTTAAAACCTGCTTGTATTGTTAACTTGCGCATCTTTATTTTTTCTTGACCAGCAAACAGAACTTGCTAATTTTAATTTGTAATGAACACATTAAGTATGATGGCGAAATATTGATTTAAATGCGTGATATGCTAACCGTGACATAATCCCATTAACAAGGGTGTGTGTTGCTTATTCATTTTCAGTAGGCAAAATGGAAAGGAAACCCACTGAATAACAAGATCACAGTGTCTATGCACAATTAAAACATTGACAAACAAAATATGCAACGCAAAACAAATATAACACAAAAACTGAAAGTGTGTTTGTTTGAATGGTGTTTTAACGCCACTTTCAGCAATGTTTCAGCTATTTCATGGCGTCCAGTTTTTATTGGGGGAGGAAGCCGAAAACTGAAAGTGAGTCACTCGAACCCATTAAACACCATGAGCGCACTCAGGTGCTCCATACATGTGTAAGCAGTGCCGTAAAGTTTTTAATGTTAAATTCTGTAAAATGTTTGTGTGTGTTGCCATGGAAATATTTTAATTTGTCTTTTAATTAAGCTAAAGTATCTCATAGACTCTTTTGCTTACGAAAAGAATTTACAAAACACAATGTTTCATTCAATACTTAATTTCAAACACCTACTAAACTTACAATTAAACAATAATGACGAACTAAATCTATTACCGAAGTACCAATTAATAGAATTGGTTTTTCTATATGGTGTTTACCGAACGAACCACATTTAATCAATTAATGGATTGATTGATTAGAAGATCGTTTGACTTCCAGAGAGTGGTATTTCAGCTATATTCAGGAATAGAACTAGCAAACAGCGGTGGACATAGGGAACATTGACTGCCATTGAAAAAATATGGAGTATTAAGAAATGGGGATAATTAAGCTTTTTCTAGCGGCTACGATAAGCATTCTCTTTTTCGAAATCTTCAAAAGGGGTCTTTATCGTGCAAAGAGCGTGGCATTCTCCAAACACGTTACCTACCGAGTTTCGTGGTCAGGCTTTCCATATTATGACCTGTCAAACCCCTCACCGAGACTGTCTCCCTTATCCGCCACCTGGTGACGCTCTCGGTCTGCATTTAATCAATAATCATGTACTAAGTCGATGTATATATTATTTATAAGTATTGGTACTTTGCCAGTCTCTTTGGTCCAATGACTATTCAAGTTGGAGTTAATTGCCAACGACTTCGAGAACCTTTTTGACAAATGACTTTAGAGTTACTTGACAATAATTAACGTCAAGCATTTTGTTTATAGTCATACCAACTTTGTCGTATATATTATTTATGCCAATAATACAGAAAAGAAATAATCCAAAATGTGTATTGTTTTTCACACGTATATGCTCAAATAACAGAAGAAATAGACAGCTTCTGAATAAAGCATATTCATTTTTAATTACCAAAGATGAATATCCAATGAACTGTTTCCTTCGACAATAAGCAGGTACCTATTACAGTGAAGTAATTGAATAGGTCGGCAGACACCTAATTGGTTATGATAATTCACAGAATGCAATTAATAGCATAATTGTGTAAAACGAAAAAAATCTGTCTGGTACTTGTACTTGTAAATGCATTAGTATTGTATACCAAGGACTTTACACTATACTAGACATTTTACGAGGAATGGTTTAGAACCAGCAGTTCCAGAGTAATACCAAGGACTTTACAATATACTAGACATTTTACGAGGAATGGTTTAGAACCAGCAGTTCCAGAGTAATACCAAGGACTTTACACTATACTAGACATTTTACGATGAATGGTTTAGAACCAGCAGTTCCAGAGTAATACCAAGGACTTTACAATACACTAGACATTTTACGATGAATGGTTTAGAACCAGCAGTTCCAGAGTAATACCAAGGACTTTACAATATACTAGACATTTTACGATGAATGGTTTAGAACCAGCAGTTCCAGAGTAATACCAAGGACTCTACACTATACTAGACATTTTACGATGAATGGTTTAGAACCAGCAGTTCCAGAGTAATACCAAGGACTTTACACTGTACTAGACATTTTACGAGGAATGGTTTAGAACCAGCAGTTCCAGAGTAATACCAAGGACTTTACAATATACTAGACATTTTACGATGAATGGTTTAGAACCAGCAGTTCCAGAGTAATACCAAGGACTTTACAATATACTAGACATTTTACGATGAATGGTTTAGAACCAGCAGTAATACCAAGGACTTTACACTATACTAGACATTTTACGAGGAATGGTTTAGAACCAGCAGTTCCAGAGTAATACCAAGGACTTTACAATATACTAGACATTTTACGATGAATGGTTTAGAACCAGCAGTTCCAGAGTAATACCAAGGACTTTACACTATACTAGACATTTTACGATGAATGGTTTAGAACCAGCAGTTCCAGAGTAATACCAAGGACTTTACACTATACTAGACATTTTACGATGAATGGTTTAGAACCAGCAGTTCCAGAGTAATACCAAGGACTTTACACTATACTAGACATTTTACGAGGAATGGTTTAGAACCAGCAGTTCCAGAGTAATACCAAGGACTTTACACTATACTAGACATTTTACGATGAATGGTTTAGAACCAGCAGTTCCAGAGTAATACCAAGGACTTTACACTATACTAGACATTTTACGATGAATGGTTTAGAACCAGCAGTTCCAGAGTAATACCAAGGACTCTACACTATACTAGACATTTTACGAGGAATGGTTTAGAACCAGCAGTTCCATAGTAATACCAAGGACTTTACACTATACTAGACATTTTACGATGAATGGTTTAGAACCAGCAGTTCCAGAGTAAAACCAAGGAATTTACACTATACTAGACATTTTACGATGAATGGTTTAGAACCAGCAGTTCCAGAGTAATACCAAGGACTCTACACTATACTAGACATTTTACGAGGAATGGTTTAGAACCAGCAGTTCCATAGTAATACCAAGGACTTTACACTATACTAGACATTTTACGATGAATGGTTTAGAACCAGCAGTTCCAGAGTAATACCAAGGACTTTACACTATACTAGACATTTTACGATGAATGGTTTAGAACCAGCAGTTCCAGAGTAATACCAAGACACCTAATTGGTTATGATAATTCACAGAATGCAATTAATAGCATAATTGTGTAAAACGAAAAAAATCTGTCTTGTACTTGTACTTGTAAATGCATTAGTATTGTATACCAATGACTTTACACTATACTAGACATTTTACGATGAATGGTTTAGAACCAGAAGTTCCAGAGTAATACCATTATTTAACACTTATTGACTACATGTACACGAGGTGAAGCAATAAATGAAATATAATATTCATGGCGATATCAATTCAACAACAAATAAGTAAATGAGATTGCATAAAGTGGGATTTAGAGAGATACCATAAACCTAAAATGTCGACGGCCTCAGAAAACCAGGATATAAAAAATGGCGCCACAAAAAGTTAACTTGAAATGTTTTTTTCCTACAATGTACTCTCCCGTTTACATGTTGAGATACAAGTACTCTACCAACGAACACCAGTGATCACGCAGCGTTTTACATGTTTAGAGACAAGTACTCTCCCAACGAACACCAGTGACCACGCAGCGTTTTACATGTTTAGAGACAAGTACTCTCCCAACGAACACCAGTGATCACGCAGCGTTTTACATGTTTAGAGACAAGTACTCTCCCAACGAACACCAGTGATCACGCAGCGTTTTACATGTTTAGAGACAAGTACTCTCCCAACGAACACCAGTGATCACGCAGCGTTTTACATGTTGAGAGACAAATACTCTACCAACGAACACCAGTGATCACGCAGCGTTTTACATGTTGAGAGACAACTACCATCGAACACCAGTGATCACGCAGCGTCTTCAAATAACCCTTTTTTTGTGAATGTCGACTAACACTACAAATATCTAATTGATTAAAGTTCAAGTTTAATTTATATTTAGATATATCTATGTATTGTTTGACCTTTGAACTGTGAGTCCTTGTCTAATTAAAGGTAAATTTGACTTTATAATCTGGTAATAACTGCATTGTAACAGTGAAAGAAACAACAAAATATGCCGAATAAAATTTGAATAGGTTGTTTAATGATCGAAACCCACGAACGGCTAAAATAACAGCTAAATACGTTATAGGAGGATACAGCTCCTGATCAACATCCTAATCTAATTGTAATACTAGGATTAGTAAACATCGTGACTGTCGCTTTTGTAAAATCTTATAAGCTTAGTATAATGGAAAACAGCGGAAATAGATTATAACTCGTTTATAAGATTAGAATTCATTAATGCAGAATCAATTTAACTAGTTTTGAATTCGTTTTGACCGGAAAATATATTTTAAGGGCTTTTTCTGGCAAAAACCAAAAACCAAAACAAAAACTGACATGTTTTGTGCAATCTCAGACTAGTTAAATGCTTTGAAACATCCATGTATATGTTGTGAAAGACATTTTAAAAAGGAAGAAGATAAGATTTATTTATTTATTGGATAATTGTTGTACGTCCAGCGAGCAGCATTTCAGCTATATTCAGGACTTAAAAGAGGGTGGCATAAGACATATGTAACGCAATTTTATAACTTGAAAAATATGTATTGGGTAGGGGCGGAGAATAAGCCTTTTGTAGCTGGTACAATGCCTACTCCTTTTCGATATTTACAAAGGGGTCTTTATTGTGATAGGAGCTTTGCACTCTCCAAACACGTATCCCACTACTGTTCGCGGCCAGGCTTTCCGTATTATGACCTGATAGTCCTTAACTAGACGGTCTCCCTTATCCCCCACCCGAGGACGCGCTGAAACTGTGGGTCGAGCATTAGGGACCCTTCCAGTATGGTTCAGTAGAAGATTTGAGTAAGTATTGTGTAAATTACAAACTTTTACAAAAACAAATTCTTGTTTGGATCTGACTGAAGTGGATTATTTTAATTATATCTATTAGGCATACCATAATAATGTTCTGTATATTAATCTCTAATCAGTCTTTAACAGAATCGTTGAAGCTATATTTGTTTGGATGGCTAACTTATGACTTAATAATGGTCCCGTTTTTTCTTATATTAAACGTATGAGTATTCATAACTTTATGCTAATTCAGAACGACTAGACGAAGTCGTGGTGATTTATGTCGTACATCTATTAAGGTTTGATTAATCTCTCATTATATTTGACTTCTCCATAGAACTACTACATGATAAAGCTCTCGGCTTATATCTGTAACAGCATTATTTTTACCATCAAAGGAAATCTTATTGTCGCATTACAATAGAAAAGTCGTTGAAATGCAAGACTCTGTACTTATATAGACAGTGAAATTATAACAGCATCAAGTTAGCCATCATAGGTCATTTATCACGTTTGCCGAGATAGTTAATACTACAGTTTTGTATCATTTAAATGGAGGGGTCACTGTTTCTTTTATGTTCTTAACTAATGTCACAATAGCAGAAGTAGACATAATTAGAGAAAGTATACGCTGTTTATATTACTAAGTATAATTTTTGTTAGTAATACTGGAGATAACACTCTGATTTTTTGTTGAAATTTGAGTCGCTAATTTTTCTTGACCTTGTTTAATCGACAATGGAATTGTGGTGCTAAAACACTTCAATAACTTAGGTAGCATGGCACGGTTTTGTAGCTTAGTTTTAAATGTTCCCCTTTGAAACTTCTTAATATAGTTTTATATTTCAGGTGCAGTTTACTTACAGCTATGATACATGGAATGCAATGAAGTTTTTGCAGTGTCAGTAGAAAGTGTCATGTTTTTTTTATTAAAAAGGAATAAATATAATGTTTAGGTGACATACTTGGCATAGCAGTAAACCCCCGAGACTGCCTGTTAGATTACTTGACTTCCGGTTTTAGTCGTCTAAAATGCATTAAAAGGGCAGCAATTTGGTGAGGAATTAGGATGGATGACAGGTATTTTGCCAGTGTGTTTTTTTTCTGTTTAGAACGTCACTAAAATAAACAAATATATATTTCATATTGGAGTTCTTTTAGGCCTTACAGTATCAACAATTTCCAAATAAAGGTAAATGATAATGATTTGTCCGATTTGGTCACATGAAACAGCTGAGTGCAAGAGATGATTTAATAAAGCAAATTTTATCAAATAACAATAAAAGTGAAAATGCAGTACACAAATTTGATATGTACTACATTTCCATTACATTTGGATCTATGAAAAGTGTCACCCATGTTTTTATTTGACAAAATAGGACCACGACCTCAGTTAATAAAATCTGTGTATTGTACTCTTAATTATTTGGTCTTCAAATATGTTATTTTTAGCGCAAATGGTGAATTTCGATGTCACAACGTCATGCGTACAGGCGGTTTGTAACATTGATTTTTTTTTATAAAACGTTTTACCAGAGTCTTGAGTATATATCAGAATGCTCGTTACTTTTTATATTTACGAATAATTATAACTGATACACTAATAAAATTATCATTGATATTATTCTACACAACGTCTACATGTAGATGTTTACAGAATTTGGTTTTAAATGTCAGGATTTATTTTGCAGAATTTTTCAGTTTTTTAAAGCTGAAATGCCAGTTTGTCTATATTGATTAATCTTTTGGTTGAAGTTCGAACGGTAAAAATCAAAATCTCTTTTCGATATTCTGTTAAATACCTTCAGAGATGTATTGTGTTCCCTGGAAATTATTTTTGATTAATATTGTTAGACGAAAAAAAAATTGCAATAAAAAGTAATGCAATATTTCCCATAATTGAAGTGTCGATTTAGGCTTTATTCATGCACTTCGCTCTACGCATCCGGGTCTTCACAAAGAGGAAGTCAGAATTAATACAATATCAAAAAGAAGACAGTAATGATTGACAATATAGTTTACAGCATCCGATCACTTCTTAATTGGAATCTCAAATTTTATCCACGTTCTTTTACTAAAATTTAATGTCAAATGAAATTGAGTATGTTGTTTATCATAAAATTAGGGACACTGTTTGGCTTTTTAAAATTGATTACGTTGATTCTAATGTCCTTTATACTAAAACACAAACTAAAATGAGTGCCTTTACATTAGATATATCAATCAAGTTAAAACGATAGCATGGTGTTTTGTGGACGGCGAGTAAATGTGATTACTGTAATTATATTATTTTGCATGCAGTAATTGGAACTATCCTACCGTTGCATGTCAACAGCCAAGTTAAGTCTTTATTTACGGATGACAGAAAAGTAGACTAAAGATAAATTATCCATTTTACATAATTATATTTATAGAGAGGTTGATGCATGTTAAGGCAGACTTTGTCGAACACAGATGTATTTATTTCTGCATCCTAACTATATTTGTTTATCCGTTTACTAACTTAATAATTTATCTTAGGTTGGTTTACCACTAACAATTTTACATCGTGATATCCTAGAGACTCTTCGTCGTTCTAGAAACCATTTATCCGACATCCAATGCAATCGGAACGCATGCAAACAAGAACGTTTTTGTTTCATGCATTCAAATTGGCTGAAACAACGAGTACAGATGTGGGGGGGGGAAGGGGTGAGCTTATCTGTACCGTGTTATCTGTACCAGTAAAACAATGCAGTTATTTACAGAAAAAGGTTTGTTTCAGTATTTTTATTCTTCGAAATATGATAAAGCATGTGAATACTGATGCTATTTCCTGTGGCGTAATTTTCCAAAGTAGGTACTCCTTGTCATCTCTGACATAAAGCATCAAAATGATTTAACAAATAATTTTGTTAACAGACCAACAATAAGCCGTTCAATGTATGTAGTTGTTTAAATAACAAGATATTAATGCATATCGTCTGTCAAGAAGCAGGATTTGAAAGGAATACTTTGTTCTTTATAAAACGCAAAATCCGTTCCAATTTCGCAGGACAATTCACAGCGTCTACCGGTGACTGATAAGGAATGACATCTTATTGAGAAGCGGGTTGTCAGGTAATTATACGGGAAGCCTGATCGCGGACCAAAGTTAGTAACGTATCTTGATAGTGAAACACTATTGGCAAGCTAAAGATGACAATATGAATAGACTAAAACCTCTCTAAAGGCTAAATTGACGCTGTCTCTTTCCGAAACGCGTATGTTTACAAAGATTCTTCCTATCAATTATGACTATAATTACATATATAACTATTTATAGCATTACCTTTCTAAATTTCCCCATTTATTGAAGGGTTTCTTTCAGTTCCGGAATTGACAAATGCCACATGATTCTTTTACCTTTTCTTAAAAGATATGTCTTTAAATTCCGCACGATATGTTCTCTGACCGAGAACCATGATGACGTCTCAAACATATTTGCATCAAATTCGAAAGCATCGATATAAGCTTCTTACTGATAGTCTTGTATAAACTTTACGGATAAATAATCACGTGGTTTTTTCCGTTTTCTATGACAATACACAGCATGTTGTTCTTCAAAATACTGATAAAAAGTTCAATGAAAATTTTAATGTGAAACATTGGATAATTTTATTATCTCTGTTATGATGCTATTACGTATTTCAGTTATATATATAGCCCGTGTTTAAATATATAGGAGTATATTATAGATAGAATATATATCCCTTTTGAAGTCTAAAGACATGGAAATCCTGTTAGACCCGTTTTGATTTTAAAAGGCTATAACTGATTCAAAAAAGAAGCAAAGAAAAAACCGTAATATAGATTGGAAGATGGCCGCAATATCTGTAATTAGAATTTCCCCTATAGGTCAGTCTGTAGGGCTTAAGGGCTAGATTTTATTATTGTATTCGAATGACCTCCCTTTTCTGTGACAACCAAATTACATCGCACATTATTCTATCATAATGTCACAATAGAGAAAACGTAGTAATGCAGTTAGTTGTTTCACTGACAATTTATTGTCGCATACTTACGATGTTTAAGCGCAAAGGTCTCGAACTGTTAATTTGAGGTCAAACTATAAATTATATGTTGTCTTCTTGTACTGACTGATTCTAATAGATCTGTAACGCAACACAGATGGTAACCGATGGTTATGGGTAAACGGCAGCTCCTATCGTCCGTGGCATCGCATTAAGTAACATTACGGATGTCACTACAATACGTATTTGGGATATGCACACGCGTTTGGAGCAACGTAAGACTCGCTAGCACAACAACTCTGATGACAAGTTTGAGAAACTTCATTATTGCTGTAAACACTAACATAACTAGTTGTAAAGGTTGTGGTCTTTAATATTTGTCACCATGAGGTTTGGTCTTGAAAGGTACCATATACAGCTTTTTTTTAATTTAGAGGAACATGATCTGTCAATAGAAAAAATCACATTTAAAGAATGGCTTAAAATGATCAGTTGACATGACATTTGATCACAACAGAAATGAGCGTAAATAATCCACAGACACATAGTACGTCTAGTATCAATTTCATGTGTGATCTATAAGGCAGACAATGGCTTTTAAGATGTTAATTGGCTTCTTCCTGATATCTTAAGAGATGTTGCATTATGTCTAATTAGTAAAATTAATAAGATGTGCGCACACAGTTATAATTCAATTGATCGAAAGCCTTGGTACATTGACACAAATGTGCCTATGAGCCCGAGGAATCTTTGCTTCAGAGAAAGTCGATTCATGTGACACGTGAATAGGACAAGGACCACATTCAGAACAATGAATAGATATACTAGAAATTGGGAAACTAGAACAAATAAACCAAATTAAATTAACACGTTAGGTGCTTGAAGGTTATATGCCCTTTAAACAGTTTGAAAATGTTTGCTGATTGCCAAATATTGCAATATAATATTTATACAAAGATAACACTGTAACATTATTAAAGTTTACGTTAACGTTTAGTTACATCTAAGCGTATCCATGAAGTTATGACAAATGATCTACTTAAATTGTTACGATCCTTCTCGATGTTATTAAACTAATCCTGGAGCGGAAGTGGTCGAAACTTCCAGGTAATAATTAATTAAAGGAAAATCAAATGAGCAATCAACTGTGTTGTCCTAAAAGACGGCCTTATAGCAAATAAACTTAACGCCATAAAATTGTTAATAAAAACTAAACCCTACCTAAATTAGCAAGGAAACAATATTGAATATTATATTTTATGATGAAGGCAACATGTGTTTAAGTTTCGAATTAATTGTAAATGAAACGCAGTAAAACATGTATATATAATAAAATGTTACACGTTTATAAATATCAAGGGGTTATATAGGAAGTCAAATCAACATTTTATATTGAACGCAAATGATATTTTATTTATTACGACAAAGAGTGGTTTCAATGTCCTAGATAACAATTTCTTGTGCAATTTAACAGTAACTAATGTCGTTATCATTGTTCTTAAGGACCAAAAGAAAACGTTGGGCTGACAAAACAGAAAGTTTTAAATTACACTATATATTTCACTATATTTTGCATGGCCTAGTAGTCAAGGAGATATTGCACTTCTAAAACAGTTCATGTCATTAAGCTACAATATCCATAATGAGTTTCTCCGATAAAAACTTTTAAATGAAACTAATTGTACTGAGTAATCATCAAACAACTGTGGAGCGTCAAAAGCGTCTCTGACAAATACATAATATGATAAATTCTTCGTTCTAATCCGTTTCGTTTTAATAAAATAATGTTAAAATACGTTTTCTTTTTATGTAATATGCAGAGTGATCGTATAGAAACATTTTGAATTTCAGATACATGTAATGGTGGGTTAAACCAGGTTTTGTGTCATATCAAACCTTTATTGTTGTGTGTGAGTTATTGTGTTGATTACATGTAAAACGTTTGGGAATCATACCATAGTTATTAATATGTGTATTCTATAATCATCGCGGCACAATTTACTATCTTCTGAATTGATAACTTTGTAAACTATATATTATTTACAATATTTTTCAGCATGGAATTGGTTTATATAGCAAAACTTATATGTCTATCCCGAAGAAATAGGTGATGTTAGACCTTATCAACTGAGAAACATAGACACCGCATGCAGGATAAGCTGGAATATTGCTGCATAAGTTTTGTGATGAGATTACCATTGGTGTTATATTTGAGCTTTTTAATCTAAAATGCTGTAACTTGTACATTATTCTTGATCCTGCAATCGGTATTCCCGTTTTCTAGACGATCACTGCTGTTGACTGCTAAACTACTCAAACAAGGGATTGTTGTACCTAGGTTGGTGATATCTCTCCAGAAGTTCTACGGTCGTCACCATGACTTTATCGTTATGGGAAATAAATCTCTCAAATACAATCGGACATTTTCGCTGAGTCGTAGGTAGAGTTTCCTATTCCTGGATTTTTCACAGACATGACAATCAGTAACTCGACTGGTTTCTAAATAGAAACAGGCACTGCTTACTCGTCCGGAGCACCTGAGTGCACCAATGGTTTTATTAGGTTCGAGTTACTCTCGGTCTGTGATTTTTTGTTTTTGGTTTTTGTATTGCGCTATTTATAACTACAAAATCAAAATAAGACCATGCAAGAATTCTTCTTGACGGAAATAATTCATGGATCGCGTTACATTTAACAAAAACATATACCAAGCAGTTATAATAATGACTTTGCGTAGAGGTAATGTTGAACGCATTACTAAAAGAGTTAAAAATTAGAAGCAATGGTGTTAGACAAAAATCTTCGAAAGTATTTTGTTAAATATATGCACACATGTTGTCAACTACAAGCACAGTCATCTTTGAGTAACTAGAAATGTTTATATTTTCAAATGTCACACAAACAGGTGTAGAATTTTGCAAAGGGTTATCTGCTAGAATTGTAATAATGTATTCGTGCAAACAAAAATTCAATAAGAATAATCATATAATCATATATGTGGTTTGAATATTTCTTGAAAACATTAGAATAGAATTTTCCACGTTAAATTCATACAAATAGACAGGGTTTAGCAGTATATAAAGATGGTGGCAAAGTTAACGACCTATACAATTCAAGTAGATTTAATCAATCGAAATAATGTTGTTCCTTAAATGGGATTCATACCAAATTAAGTAAAATTACTCTAATAATGTAAATTTGAACCGACTGCAAATAGAAAAACTCATTTAAACTACTTCCAATATGTTTG
Source organism: Limnoperna fortunei (assembly GCA_944474755.1). Taxonomy (NCBI): domain Eukaryota; kingdom Metazoa; phylum Mollusca; class Bivalvia; order Mytilida; family Modiolidae; genus Limnoperna; species Limnoperna fortunei. The sequence goes on along the minus strand of OX104117.1, from coordinate 74,978,003 downwards.
TTTTTAGTAACTTATGTTACGCACATTTTCGTCGTCATCAAAGTTTAAATTATAAAAGAATTTATGAACTATTCCTAATTACATATAGAATAGCAAATTGTTTTAAATTGAGAATGGAATGCATTCTTTAGAAGTTTTGTTGACGTATGAAAGCCTAGTATCACATTTACAATGATGCGCGGTGAAAATATTCGTTTTAAGTCAACGAAATTTCAAAAGAATGCATTCTATTCTTATATTAACATTTTATTTCATTAACAAAATGCCATCCTGATTTAAATCGTGCACAAGATATTATTTTTAAATTTACTTCGCGTTGTTTGTTTACCGTGTAGTCGTCAAGGAAGCGCGTGTTCTTTATGGCTACCGGTTCCATTGAGAAATGCAAAGAATGATTCTACGCCATCTGTAACTTTTGAAACCAATAGAAATTCAGGATATCGATGAAAGACATACGTAATGTAAATATTATGTAATAAAACCTGATTCGTTTGCAATCTTATTAACTAATATATTCCTCCCACCTTCATATACCATCTTGTTGTATGAAATATTTCGTCTTTATTGCCAAGATTTATTAAAATGAAAATCTGGGTAGGGAACAGTAACGTTTTGTTTTAAGTTAAAATTGGTACATTGAGTCCAAGGAAATACTATTGCCTATACCATCGCAGTTCACTTTAACCGGAAATCTTGTGTAATCTTTAATCTGTGACATACATGCCACCTAAAATATATTTGGAGGTCGAACCGTTATTTTTTGTTCAACGTTTACTATCGCATTCGGCCTTCTATACCATGCAGCAAATTAAAAATTTTTACGCAAAGCATGCTTTAATAATATTCCCACAATTTTGGGAAAAAATATTGATCTTCGTTTCTATAATTGAAAAATACTTACTCTTTATGCAAAACGTGTGTCGAACTCAATGGAGAAAGGTATTCATGTGAACGTCGTGGAAGTTACTTGAAATGAAATTATATTAAACTATAAAAATGTATGTCTGCTCATCGGATCTTAGTTAACTCCCATTAGTAAAAATATTCAAACAGTTTTTTAGCAAAACACCATGATACTCCAACTTGTCTGGTTTCTATGTACACAGAAATGCAAAATGATGTAAAAAGTATGTTAACGCAGCACTTATTTGAATTGTTGTTGTGAATCATTACGTGTGAAATTAAACTCTATTTGTGCTAAATTTTTTGAGACCTAAGGGACTTGATCTGCATAATTGTGCAGAAATAAATAAAATAAAAATGACTCATTGAAAGTTTGGTATTACTCCGGCGAGTAATATTTAAAGAATACTCAGGAAAACATGTTTACGCAGCAAAATAATCCACTTAGTGAAAAATCTAATTAAAATTTGGCTAGCTCCTCCTCTTTCTTATTGTCGCTGTGAAGACGCATACTCAAATTGTTAAAAAGGGTTGCAACACAAGTTTATTTAAAATACATTATTACAAAAAAATTAAAAAAACTGCCGTCACGAGTCTGTTAATAATGATCAGTGATCACCTTTCTGGTTTTTAGAAGACAGTGCCTTTTTTCACATAGATAGTGTATAAGATATGTGTCGTTAGGCGGAGATATATTGTTTTATTTTTGTTCGTCGGTTTAGCAGTCTGTCATAGTCAATGATGTGGCCAGGCATTGTTCTAGAGCTGTCAGTTGCTCTGTTCTATAGGGCATTTATCTGTTTTATGACTGCTTACATAGGAACTCATGTCCACAACAAAATGTACACATGGGCAGCCAACTCATTTCACTTTTTTTCTTCTACTTAATGTTTAGTTAACTGGTTTCATCAAAGGAAATATTATTCAAAGCGCATTAACAGCGTCTTGCAATCTTTGCTGTCATTCTCTATACAGATAGAAGATGTGGTAATGGAATTAAATGATAAATTCTTTAGAGTATTCAAATTGTTGAACTTTATTTTGTATAATGAATAGCTCATCCTACAGTGTCAATCCTAGAGGACACTGTTACCGAGTTATATTGAAAAGCGCATCCAACAGTGTCAATCCTACAGGACACTGTTCCGAGTTATATTTTTAATGGTATTGAACAAACAGAGAACACTTCAGATTTACCGAATTTCAATCATTCCGCTGTTATTTGTGTCCAATGTCTGACACAGCGGTAGACATCAAATGCTTTACACAGGCATACACATCAACATTATCAGATTGCTGTTTCTAAAGCTTGAAGTAGGATTGTGTGATCTACCCTGTGATGTGATGTTGTTGGTTTTTAATTTATATTAAAAAAGCGGCAATCCTCGGTAATATAAGATTGTGTTTGTTATGTTGGTTAAATAATAAATCAATATTAAGCTGTCAACTACTAGATTACTAGATAAACAACCACTGTCAAAAACGTAAACTGGATACACAAAGGAAGATTTAAAAACAGAAAACTATAGGACAATGATACGATTTGAATTGATACTCGACAAAGAGAAACGAACAACAAAAACAAAAAAGAGTAACCCGAAACAAAGAAAAATGAAACTAAAAAGTGTAAGCCGTTAAGGTATTTAGCAACTCGCACAGGTACTTATATTTTTAACTAACCTTTAATTTCCTAATGTTTTCTGTGACTAAAAGGTCTGAGCTAAAACATGAAAAGTGAGGTAATAATTATTCTTCATTTTTGTTTATACTTTTCGAATATTTCTTGGTGTCTTTGATGCCTTATTTTACTACCAATCATTACGTCTTTATGATAATTTACAAGTTACTGTAACAATTCGTTTTCTTTTAATTTCATTTTCAAGATTTCTGGAACAGTTATTTAAGGAATAGTTCAAGATTGTAAAGAGGTTGTATGATGCTACCTTCTTTGGGTCTGTTTACACGTAATAAATCACGAAACGATTAATGATTGGTGTAAACAAACCTAAACAGAGATTTTTCAAAAGCTTTAAATGTTACTTGTAAATTGATTTTTAAATTTAGGTTATATTTACTCAGTACGGAATTCATAAAGGTTTGAAATATTTAAATATTTTGCTAGCAAATGAATACAATAATAAAAGTGACCAAGTGAGATTATACCGTACAACGTGGATTGTTTCTAGTAAGATTCAAATACTAATCAAATTAAATTATTAATATACATTTTACGATATATCTTGTATAAGTTATAAGAATCTTATCCGGAATACACTAGGACCATCATGGAAGAGTTTCCAGTCCTCTTGTTTGGTGTGTGTAGTAAGACAGGAAAGACAGACCTCGGACCATAGAAGGCAAAGTGTTACAAGATTACAATGCTCCCTGTAGATTTCAAAGAAAGTATACTTATTAAAGCGGCGACAAAAGGCTAAATTCTCCATTCCTAATGACTACTCCTAATTTATGCTGTACACTTTTAAAACTATATTCAATTATATTAAATGTCTAATATAGTTATAGTAAAGTTATCTTAAAATGTATACTAAATCTTGCATCTTATTATTATAAGGCGTCTAAAGAATGGTATACCTAATAGGAAACCTACAATGAAAACATCTTACTGAGGGGTTTTGAAGGACGTTCTAAAGAATAAGAAACTCTTATCGTTCCGGGTTAACGGCCAAGACAGATTTTAATGTCATCTGACGATTCTTATTAATGACTTATTTGTCGTCTTTCAGTATTAATATTTAATGCAAATATTACGTGTCTTACATAGTAAAGGTTAGATGTGAGATACCTAAGGAACTATCTTGCAATAACTTTCTTTGTATTAGATTTAGCGTTATATCTGTGCTGGCAAGAAATAAACGAAGACCAGAATTATGCGAGTTGTCGGCAATGGAAAAGGAATTTACACGAAGAAAAAAAACACAAATAGCGTGATCTTCCGGTAAGATTAAACAGCATTCAAAAGGTTAAATGTCTGCATCGTCCACAGCCAGAACAATACAAGTCGCGCAAATGTAGTTATTTTTTTTTGTTAACGTAATTAATTTAAACAATCGGGATCAATAGCTCTGCAATTTCCATCTACATTTTCCTAATAACAATGGTTAAGCGCATGAGAAACGTACAATGAAAACATCTTTCTGAGAGGTTTGAAGGACGTTCTAAAGAAAAAGAAACGCTTATCGTTCCGGGTTAACGGCCAAGACAGATTTTAATGTCATCTGACTGGATTCTTGCTAATGACTTATTTGTCGTCTTTCTGTATTAATATTTTATGAAATATTATGTGTCGTTTTGAAAACGTTTCCATTAGCAGAGTCTTTGATAAATGTATATCGATGACATAGCCGACTTTCTGTCATTATTAATACTGAATACCTGTCAGCACAAGAATGGTCAGTCTCTTTATTCACGAATAATGGAAGTTTGTGATATCAATAGAGTTCAATATACAAACAATATGCCGTAAACTGTTAATCGGAAATCAAAAGCTATTTCTAACTAGATGCAGTATTACATTTGACCTCTGGACAAAAGAAAAAAAACAACTATGATTTTGGCAACTAAACGATGTCGTTTATACTTGTTTAATTAAGCGATAAAACAACATTGTTATATTGACGACGACCTTGAACTGTCTGATATATTGACGACGACCTTGAACTGTCTGATATATTTCTGTACATTTTCTGCTGTCAGCCCAACACTGAGCTTTATTATATCTGTTAAGAAAATAGCTACATTCGCTCATGTACTATTTTTACTTGGATTTATGCCGAGTATTTAAACAAAACATTAACACGAGCTGTACTTTAACATAAAAGTTTTAATATCAATATGTGTAAGTATAAGCAGAATGCGAAACGCTTGTCACAGCGTGGTAATAATGGCTGAAACCTATAGAAATACAACATGTAACATGCATGCGTGAAAATTCTACGTAAGGTATTACATTTAAAATAAATTACTGTGGTTTCATTTATTTTCGTGGGTATCAAATTTCGTTGTTGGAAGAAAAAACGACATTTCGTTGGATTCTTAAATTCGTGGTTCGCAGAATAGACAAAAATAAACTGACAGATAAGGGAATTGCTTACAAATATTTGTGCTCCTATACAGTGTTAGTTTGTATATTTTCTAATACGTCATTTTCAAGATATACGGTGACATTTAAACGAAATGGAACGGGTTAAACAAGACGTTGCAAAATGAAACCGGTTCTATGTTGTGCCGTGGTGCAAAGCCCAATTTCAGTTTAGTCTCATAAACACACTAAGAGTTGTTCATAATGCAAAATTGTTATATCTATCGAAAACATACGACGATGAACCTTGAACATCACTCGTCATTATCCATGTAAACAACCGTCCTTTATCAGTTTCTCATGTCAGCTTACCGTCATTATGGATCGTATTGAGAACATTATTAGTTGAATTCTTAATTTCTTGGTTTGTCCCCACCCACGAAATCGATGAAAATTTGTACCTCACGAATAAAAATGAAACCATACGAACAATGTATTTTATAACGACGATAATACTACAGTGCTATAAAATAAGTTCAATAAAGACAATTTTTAAAAAAGTCGAGCCTTAATAATACACTTATGTCATACACAGGTTACGCGTTTAATTGCGTAATTGCAACTGACATTTCAGAGGAAAACAGTAAGAATACCGACTTTTGTACGTATCAGGCATCATTAATCTTTTATTATAAAAACCAAAGATAAACACGTTTTCAATAATAGTAGTTTTTACTATTATTATTATTATTATTATTATTATTATTATTATTATTATTATTATTATTATTATTATTATTATTAATTGTGTTTTTGTTTATCGTATTTTATTGTTCGGACTATACTATACAATTGGTTTAATAAATAATGAAAGTATAGACCAAACGAAAGTGAAACTTCAGAGACTATTCTATGACGATTTATGTCTCATTACTCTTTAATTTAGCTTAAAACATATAGAAAAGTCATTAAGAATTTAAAATCAACTAAAAGGAAACTGTGAAACAGATTTTATTTAAAAGGGACTAACGAAAACTGGAGCTTAAGCAAAGGGGCTACGAAGACGACTAACATGTTTGTTGTTTGGACGCACAACTTGGACATATCTGTCAAACTTGTTTCCACCTTTATCTATACATCCAAAATTCACATGATAAGGCGACATTTGTATGTGCTCGCAGTGTACTTTGTTCTTTGCAACTTTGAATATCTGGTTAAAAGGTGAGTGTTTCGTACATTTCTTTATATTTAAACCATGATAATCTGCTTTAAATATACATTAATGAAGGTATTTTAAAGAAAACAGCATAAAACCTGTACAAAAATACAATTCACAAATCAGCCCAAGAAACCGGCAAACTTGAGAATCAAGAACCAACAATATAGTAACTACATCAATAGTCCTGATTTCTTTTAGGCATTTTGAAGAGAAATGGTGAGATAAACAAAGTTTTGGGGCATGCCAAAACTCCCGCTTTTCCATTGAAGTTTTTAGGGAGTATATGTGTAAAAGGAAATGGTTGGGCATCATACACCATAAGTCAGTAATATATGTGTACATGTAACCAATGATCATCGAAATGGTATCAATAGTAAAATTTATTAAAATTGGACAAATCCTTGTGACCTATGTTTATTAGTATTTTTCGAAGAAATTGTTGACGTTTCCAAAAATAACTATATTCACTGCAAGCTTTGGCATACCTACAGGAATATCAGAAATTGTGCTGCATAAGTAAGGGCAATTTATAATTCTGAAACTCTATTCGTTTCGTGTGTCGTACATTCTTGTGTTGAGATGATCGTTGACGTCATATAAGTGGCGTAAATCTACAAAACAAAGAAGACGAAGCGGTTTCTGTGTTTTTTTTTAAAGTTTTCAATTCTAACAAATGTATCACCGAAGCTACTGAGCAAATTGATTTTTTTTAATATTTAAAAGGACATCATCAATTTATCTAGGGCCTCGGTGGCCGAGTAGTCAAAGTAGTTCGTCTACTATTGATCACGTGGTCTGTCAACACTGAGATTGCGGGTTCGATTCACACTTCAGGCAGGGTATACTCCAGTCCAATGTTAATTGACAAGTATTGCCATTTTTCCGACCGCAGGTCGGGGGTTTCCTCCAAGTATTCCGGCTTCCTCCCCCTTTAAAACTGGACGCCATGATATAGCTGAATATTTGCTGAAAGTGGCGTTTAACACCATCAAACAAACAAAAACAAACATCAATTTATCTATGCTTGAACGAATTAATGCCTTCTACAGTTACTACGTATAATATATACAGTATCGTCCTCCCAAATTTGTTTCTGCGAAAAATCCAGTTTAATATCAACCCTTTGGTCAACAGATTTTTCTTTGGTTTGGTGCCAGACACAAAATAAAAAAGCAGGAGGACCGATAAACAATAATGAAATTCTCCGTGGTCAGGAGGACCGATAAACAATAATGAAATTCTCCGTGGTCTTTAGTATACTGCCACGTTAACTTGGTATTTTTGATGACATTGTATTTGCAACCACTGGTTCAATATCTCTGTTGTTGCACTGTTAGTCCCCGACGGTACCACTAGCCAAGTAGTCACAATTTGGTGCTGACTGGAATATCATTGATTTTTGCAGTGGTATAGCCATTGTTTAAATTTACTGTACTAAAATTTCAAAACTTATTTCAATCCCAAGGTTTTAATATTTGTAATGTTTAGCGCATTTGCTATACAATTTTTTGAATTTTGGTGATAACTGCTCCAAAACATCTTAATAATTGGATTTTAAATATTGTTTAAATTTGAGCGCCATGATTGAGTCTTGCTTGATTAGACCAGCGCGCGTACGGAGTCGTAAATTCATTTAACCTTTGCAGCTCTGACGACATTTTATTTTAATGCTAGATCAGCAAGATCAATAATGCGCATGTTTTACTGTGTGTAAAGTATAACTATCATTAGATGAAATCTTAAGGATTGATGGAATGTTTGATTAATGCCCAGCAAGTAATATTTAGCTATATTCAAACGCGACCAAGCTAACAGACAATAAATTAGTAAGCGAGAAATCGAGAAACAAATTTGCCTGCCGCAAGAAAAGTGTTGAATATTGTTTATTAGTTATAGGCGGAGAAATTTAATCTTTTGTTTCAGCTATAATTATGTACAAAAGTGGTTTTAATCGTGCATGGAGCTTAACTCCCACAAAACACGTTACCACTTCAATCCACGGAAATGCTTTCCGTATAATAATGGGAGAAAATGGCATTTTCGATCCCCATTCGTAGGACAGGCTGTACATATGTGTGGGTCAAGCAATAGTAGTCCTCCAAGTACGACTCCCTCCAAAACATCTAAAGATCGTACATTGAAATCAATAATGTTTCACTGAAATTCATATTTTTTGCATGTGATATTAAAACTAACGACAACTTGTTATACGAATAATACTAATTATTACACTTATACAATATGTAAAAAACTACATGAACAAAATTAGATGTATTTATTTAATGTTAAAATTCGCACACGAATAAATGCGTAAATATTAAGAAACACACAAAGCAAATAAAATTGTTTTGATTTTTTCCCTTAAACAATTTAGCACTCACTACGTACTAATTCAACCAACCAGTAGTTTTATAATTATAATAACACAATTGTGCTCAGCTAATGTTTAGTTCATTTTAATATAATTATCTAACAAAAAACATATAGAGTATATTATATACATACAGTTGACCAGTGATTTGTGTTAAGTTTGACTTTCTTTGTCAACATACAAATTGTCTTCGTCATGAAGGAATGGTACATTGTCACTTTTCAGAGGTCCGGCATTGTCGGCCACAGTCATTGTTGTAAGTTCGTATTTTTCAGTTCTTTTACCATTTTTGCTTCTTTTTCTTCCGCTAGCTTTGGTAAAAATACTATTTTCATTCACAAGACTTTTGTTAATTTCGGCAGATGTAGCACATTTGAATGCTTTGGCAAAGCTTTTCCTAAAGTTATCACTTAGAAATGCATATAGCAATGGATTAAGCATACTGTTAGCAAACGTTAGTACAGTAAAACCATTGAACAAGTAAATTTCCCATTTTGTTGGAGTCGCTTCTTTAGGCTGGAAGGTCAGATTTACTTGAAAAACCCAGTGTGGTAACCAACATATCACATACACGGAAATAACGGTTAGTACCATTTTAGTGACCTTTTTATGTGAACGTTTTTTCTCTTTTGACTTTATTGCGGGTCCAACTGTTTTAAGACGTAAGATAACAGATAAATAAAACACAGATATCATAGAAATCGGTATTGCAAATCCAAGCAGAAAGGTGTACCATGTAAATGCTTTCTCCGGTGGAATCAATTGGTTGCTAGGCCATTTTATTGTGCAGGTTTTCCAATCGTGGTTTTTCCTATTCGGAACAGTATTCGAGTATAGAATAATCGGCAACATGACAACGAACGAGACAGTCCAAATGCAGAGGCATATAAAGAAGGCAATATTTGTTGTTCTGTATTGTCCGGATCTTATTGGATGACACACTGCCAGATACCGATCACCACTCAATGCAGTTAGAGTGAATACGCTGGTAATAAAATTTATTGCGTACAACACAAAGAATATTTTACACATGGCCGTTTCAAATATCCAGTGTTCTAAAATAGTAGTTGTAATTAAAAAAGGTAAACTAATTAGGAACAAAACGTCCGAAATAGCGAGATTTAAAATATACAAATTTGTCACTGTTTTCATTTTTGCAAATCTTGTAACTACATAAATTACTAAAACATTTCCAATCAAGCCAGCTAGGCATATTACAGTATAGGAAGTCACCAAAAATACTGTCATTCCGGCTTTGTTTATGGCCACATATGGATGATTTGTTCCATTTGTAAACATGTCAGTGACATTTTCGTCACAATACAGAGCTCCTGAACTATTATTTTCCATACTTTTAAACTCGCCAGGCCGTAGAAATAATTGAATCACAAACAGTTGTCGTCTCAAGTTCTAATAATAGTCGTTATTTCATCATTTAAATAATTGTGTGTTTTCGCTGTCAAGAAACGCTATTTATTTTCAAAGTAATTTACAACTTCATTACTTAGTTCTAACCCTAATGTAATAAGAAGGCTCTTACCCCCTGAACAAAACTAAGTAATCCGATGTATTAACGGTTAATTGATATCTCCAAAGGCAGCTTGAACTTGATGATACTTTACGTTAGAACAATAATAATAACTGTTTCCGATAACTTATTATTTCAAGTGAGATCATTAGCCAATCACCATATTATTCTGTCTGTAGCCATAGCAGTAAGACAAATGAAGAGTTTTCACCAAATCTACCATTTTTATTCACTCGCGGGTAATTCAGTTTGATTCAATATAATAACATACGCAGACGAGTCCACTATATGAAACTGTGGTACTTACACAATCGAAAAGGGATGATTAGAAATATAATCCATAGGATTGCATACAATATTAAATCAATTTCTTACAACTATGACATCTGATTTCTTTTTCGTAACTTTGGAACTTATTTCTCGCTTCGTATGACATTTTCACCCTTACTGTTTATTACTGTGACAGATAACATTTCAAATATTTCTGTGCAAATAAAAATGTAACCAATTGATTAACTAAAGGTTTATCGAACCGTCAGGCGAACAATTTCAGCACAAAAATAAGTTTACTGAAAAACAATCAACAGGGAAATAGTTGAACCATTTAGAATAAAATGTTGATTGCCACTGGAAAATGTATGGTATGGACAGACATGTTAGCCTTTGTACTACACTGTGCCTGCTAGTAATCTACAAAACGAGTCTTTATTCTGCAAATTATCTGAACTCATGGACCAATTATTTCAAACAATATAAATTTGTAATTAAAATCACGTTTATACGTAGTTGCATTGATATCAAATAAATGTACATGTAATGCAAAGGTTATTTTAATTATGTAATAGTATCAAGAACATTTTCATTTAAATAGTCTTCCGATGAATTATAGCAGTAAGACGACATTTATGTTTGAAGAATGCTACGAAATTTAATCGTTTAACTTGTCAATTAGAAAATACTGCAGCTTTAAAAATGGTCCATGGTTACACGGTTCTTTTTAGTAGATATTTTTTAAATATTTACAGTTGCTTGAATAACTGACAAATAATGTATTAAACATTCCATACATATATAAACACATGTATAAACACATTTTATCACATTACAGCAAATCAAAAACCTGTTTTTTATGACACGGAAGTTTTTTATGAGAAAATTGCAGTTAATATATCTTATTCTTCTACTCTTCTAAAAAGAATAAATTAAACCAATAAAAAATAATTCCCGTGACTATCCATTTTATTACAAAAATAAACGCCAACAAACGGATTAATATAAGAATGCATACTTAAGAATCCATATAATTAGTTTTAAAAGGGCTGAAGTAAGGTATTCGTCGCATTTATTTTTTTACCAAGACATACAGACAAGTATAAGTCAATTGATTGCTTATGATACAAAATATATTGTTTTACTTTAAGTCACTGTTAACAACAAATGTAGCTTTGAGTAAAAATGTTGATAGTTATATAGTATTTCCGATGTTTGCCGAACATTACCAAGGTCTTCTACATTAAAACACAATGGACATTCGGGAAAACAGCTATGGACTGGTAGTAATTTAAAGTCCGGATACCTGATAAATAAAAAAAAACTCTTCCATATAAATACCTCCAAATACAAACAATTGTTTTAAATATGCATTAAACAACGTTTTTTTCTTGATGTTAAAGTTAAATAAAAAAACGCAACAGTAAACATGAATCGAAAACCAGATTAATACAAAGACACACGAACTAAACCGAAAACCAGATTAATACAAAGACCAACGAACTATAAAGAAAACCAGATTAATACAAAGACCAACGAACTATAAAGAAAACCAGATTAATACAAAGACCAACGAACTATAAAGAAAACCAGATTAATACAAAGACACACGAACTAAACCGAAAACCAGATTAATACAAAGACACACGAACTATAAAGAAAACCAGATTAATACAAAGACCAACGAACTATAAAGAAAACCAGATTAATACAAAGACCAACGAACTATAAAGAAAACCAGATTAATACAAAGACACACGAACTAAACCGAAAACCAGATTAATACAAAGACACACGAACTAAACCGAAAACCAGATTAATACAAAGACCAACGAACTATAAAGAAAACCAGATTAATACAAAGACCAACGAACTATAAAGAAAACCAGATTAATACAAAGACCAACGAACTATAAAGAAAACCAGATTAATACAAAGACACACGAACTAAACCGAAAACCAGATTAATACAAAGACACACGAACTAAACCGAAAACCAGATTAATACAAAGACACACGAACTAAACCGAAAACCAGATTAATACAAAGACACACGAACTAAACCGAAAACCAGATTAATACAAAGACCAACGAACTATACCGAAAACCTGATTAATACAAAGACACACGAACTAAACCGAAAACCAGATTAATACAAAGACACACGAACTATAAAGAAAACCAGATTAATACAAAGACACACGAACTAAACCGAAAACCAGATTAATACAAAGACCAACGAACTATACCGAAAACCTGATTAATACAAAGACACACGAACTAAACCGAAAACCAGATTAATACAAAGACACACGAACTAAACCGAAAACCAGATTAATACAAAAACACACGAACTAAACCGAAAACCAGATTAATACAAAGACACACGAACTAAACCGAAAACCAGATTAATACAAAGACACACAAACTAAACCGAAAACCAGATTAATACAAAGACACACGAACTAAACCGAAAACCAGATTAATACAAAGACACACGAACTAAACCGAAAACCTGATTAATACAAAGACACACGAACTAAACCGAAAACCAGATTAATACAAAGACACACGAACTAAACCGAAAACCAGATTAATACAAAGACACACGAACTAAACCGAAAACCAGATTAATACAAAGACACACGAACTAAACCGAAAACCAGATTAATACAAAGACACACGAACTATAAAGAAAACCAGATTAATACAAAGACCAACGAACTATAAAGAAAACCAGATTAATACAAAGACACACGAACTAAACCGAAAACCAGATTAATACAAAGACACACGAACTATAAAGAAAACCAGATTAATACAAAGACACACGAACTATAAAGAAAACCAGATTAATACAAAGACACACGAACTAAACCGAAAACCAGATTAATACAAAGACACACGAACTAAACCGAAAACCAGATTAATACAAAGACACACGAACTAAACCGAAAACCAGATTAATACAAAGACACACGAACTAAACCGAAAACCAGATTAATACAAAGACACACGAACTATAAAGAAAACCAGATTAATACAAAGACCAACGAACTATAAAGAAAACCAGATTAATACAAAGACACACGAACTAAACCGAAAACCAGATTAATACAAAGACACACGAACTATAAAGAAAACCAGATTAATACAAATACACACGAACTAAACCGAAAACCAGATTAATACAAAGACACACGAACTATAAAGAAAACCAGATTAATATAAAGACACACGAACTAAACCGAAAACCAGATTAATACAAAGACACACGAACTAAACCGAAAACCAGATTAATACAAAGACACACGAACTAAACCGAAAACCAGATTAATACAAAGACACACGAACTAAACCGAAAACCAGATTAATACAAAGACACACGAACTAAACCGAAAACCAGATTAATACAAAGACACACGAACTATAAAGAAAACCAGATTAATACAAAGACCAACGAACTATAAAGAAAACCAGATTAATACAAAGACACACGAACTAAACCGAAAACCAGATTAATACAAAGACACGCGAACTATAAAGAAAACCAGATTAATACAAAGACACACGAACTAAACCGAAAACCAGATTAATACAAAGACACACGAACTAAACCGAAAACCAGATTAATACAAAGACACACGAACTAAACCGAAAACCAGATTAATACAAAGACACACGAACTAAACCGAAAACCAGATTAATACAAAGACACACGAACTAAACCGAAAACCAGATTAATACAAAGACACACGAACTATAAAGAAAACCAGATTAATACAAAGACCAACGAACTATAAAGAAAACCAGATTAATACAAAGACACACGAACTAAACCGAAAACCAGATTAATACAAAGACACACGAACTATAAAGAAAACCAGATTAATACAAATACACACGAACTAAACCGAAAACCAGATTAATACAAAGACACACGAACTATAAAGAAAACCAGATTAATACAAAGACACACGAACTAAACCGAAAACCAGATTAATACAAAGACACACGAACTAAACCGAAAACCAGATTAATACAAAGACACACGAACTAAACCGAAAACCAGATTAATACAAAGACCAACAAACTATAAAGAAAACCAGATTAATACAAAGACACACGAACTATAAAGAAAACCAGATTAATACAAAGACCAACGAACTATAAAGAAAACCAGATTAATACAAAGACCAACGAACTATAAAGAAAACCAGATTAATACAAAGACACACGAACTAAACCGAAAACCAGATTAATACAAAGACACACGAACTAAACCGAAAACCAGATTAATACAAAGACACACGAACTAAACCGAAAACCAGATTAATACAAAGACACACGAACTAAACCGAAAACCAGATTAATACAAAGACCAACGAACTATAAAGAAAACCAGATTAATACAAAGACACACGAACTAAACCGAAAACCAGATTAATACAAAGACACACGAACTATAAAGAAAACCAGATTAATACAAATACACACGAACTAAACCGAAAACCAGATTAATACAAAGACACACGAACTATAAAGAAAACCAGATTAATACAAAGACACACGAACTAAACCGAAAACCAGATTAATACAAAGACACACGAACTAAACCGAAAACCAGATTAATACAAAGACACACGAACTAAACCGAAAACCAGATTAATACAAAGACACACGAACTATAAAGAAAACCAGATTAATACAAAGACACACGAACTATAAAGAAAACCTGATTAATACAAAGACACACGAACTAAACCGAAAACCAGATTAATACAAAGACACATGAACTATAAAGAAAACCAGATTAATACAAAGACACACGAACTAAACCGAAAACCAGATTAATACAAAGACACACGAACTAAACCGAAAACCAGATTAATACAAAGACACATGAACTATAAAGAAAACCAGATTAATACAAAGACACACGAACTATAAAGAAAACCAGATTAATACAAAGACACACGAACTATAAAGAAAACCAGATTAATACAAATACACACGAACTAAACCGAAAACCAGATTAATACAAATACACACGAACTAAACCGAAAACCAGATTAATACAAAGACACACGAACTAAACCGAAAACCAGATTAATACAAAGACACATGAACTATAAAGAAAACCAGATTAATACAAAGACACACGAACTATAAAGAAAACCAGATTAATACAAAGACACACGAACTATAAAGAAAACCAGATTAATACAAATACACACGAACTAAACCGAAAACCAGATTAATACAAAGACACACGAACTATAAAGAAAACCAGATTAATACAAAGACACACGAACTATAAAGAAAGACACACGAACTATAAAGAAAACCAGATTAATACAAAGACACACGAACTATAAAGAAAACCAGATTAATACAAAGACACACGAACTATAAAGAAAACCAGATTAATACAAATACACACGAACTAAACCGAAAACCAGATTACTACAAAGACACACGAACTATAAAGAAAACCAGATTAATACAAATACACACGAACTAAACCGAAAACCAGATTAATACAAAGACACACGAACTATAAAGAAAACCAGATTAATACAAAGACACACGAACTAAACCGAAAACCAGATTAATACAAAGACACATGAACTATAAAGAAAACCAGATTAATACAAAGACACACGAACTATAAAGAAAACCAGATTAATACAAAGACACACGAACTATAAAGAAAACCAGATTAATACAAATACACACGAACTAAACCGAAAACCAGATTAATACAAAGACACACGAACTATAAAGAAAACCAGATTAATACAAAGACACACGAACTATAAAGAAAGACACACGAACTATAAAGAAAACCAGATTAATACAAAGACACACGAACTATAAAGAAAACCAGATTAATACAAAGACACACGAACTATAAAGAAAACCAGATTAATACAAAAACACACGAACTAAACCGAAAACCAGATTAATACAAAGACACACGAACTATAAAGAAAACCAGATTAATACAAATACACACGAACTAAACCGAAAACCAGATTAATACAAAGACACACGAACTATAAAGAAAACCAGATTAATACAAAGACACACGAACTAAACCGAAAACCAGATTAATACAAAGACACACGAACTAAACCGAAAACCAGATTAATACAAAGACACACGAACTAAACCGAAAACCAGATTAATACAAAGACACACGAACTATAAAGAAAACCAGATTAATACAAAGACACACGAACTATAAAGAAAACCAGATTAATACAAAGACACACGAACTATAAAGAAAACCAGATTAATACAAAGACACACGAACTATAAAGAAAACCAGATTAATACAAAGACACACGAACTATAAAGAAAACCAGATTAATACAAAGACACACGAACTATAAAGAAAACCAGATTAATACAAAGACACACGAACTATAAAGAAAACCAGATTAATACAAAGACACACGAACTATAAAGAAAACCAGATTAATACAAAGACACACGAACTATAAAGAAAACCAGATTAATATAAAGACACACGAACTATAAAGAAAACCAGATTAATACAAAGACACACGAACTATAAAGAAAACCAGATTAATACAAAGACACACGAACTATAAAGAAAACCAGATTAATACAAAGACACACGAACTATAAAGAAAACCAGATTAATACAAAGACACACGAACTATAAAGAAAACCAGATTAATACAAAGACACACGAACTATAAAGAAAACCAGATTAATACAAAGACACACGAACTATAAAGAAAACCAGATTAATACAAAGACACACGAACTATAAAGAAAACCAGATTAATACAAAGACACACGAACTATAAAGAAAACCAGATTAATACAAAGACACACGAACTATAAAGAAAACCAGATTAATACAAAGACACACGAACTATAAAGAAAACCAGATTAATACAAAGACACACGAACTATAAAGAAAACCAGATTAATACAAAGACACACGAACTAAACCGAAAACCAGATTAATACAAAGACACACGAACTATAAAGAAAACCAGATTAATACAAAGACACACGAACTATAAAGAAAACCAGATTAATACAAAGACACACGAACTATAAAGAAAACCAGATTAATACAAAGACACGCGAACTATAAAGAAAACCAGATTAATACAAAGACACACGAACTATAAAGAAAACCAGATTAATACAAATACACACGAACTATAAAGAAAACCAGATTAATACAAAGACACACGAACTATAATACAAAGACACACGAACTTAACCGAAAACCAGATTAATATAAAGACACACGAACTATAAAGAAAACCAGATTAATACAAAGACACACGAACTATAAAGAAAACCAGATTAATACAAAGACACACGAACTATAAAGAAAACCAGATTAATACAAATACACACGAACTATAAAGAAAACCAGATTAATACAAAGACACACGAACTATAATACAAAGACACACGAACTTAACCGAAAACCAGATTAATACAAATACACACGAACTAAACCGAAAACCAGATTAATACAAAGACACACGAACTATAAAGAAAACCAGATTAATACAAAGACACACGAACTAAACCGAAAACCAGATTAATACAAAGACACACGAACTAAACCGAAAACCAGATTAATACAAAGACACACGAACTAAACCGAAAACCAGATTAATACAAAGACACACGAACTATAAATAAAACCAGATTAATACAAAGACACACGAACTATAAAGAAAACCAGATTAATACAAAGACACACGAACTATAAAGAAAACCAGATTAATACAAAGACACACGAACTATAAAGAAAACCAGATTAATACAAAGACACACGAACTATAAAGAAAACCAGATTAATACAAAGACACACGAACTATAAAGAAAACCAGATTAATACAAAGACACACGAACTATAAAGAAAACCAGATTAATACAAAGACACACGAACTATAAAGAAAACCAGATTAATACAAAGACACACGAACTATAAAGAAAACCAGATTAATATAAAGACACACGAACTATAAAGAAAACCAGATTAATACAAAGACACACGAACTATAAAGAAAACCAGATTAATACAAAGACACACGAACTATAAAGAAAACCAGATTAATACAAAGACACACGAACTATAAAGAAAACCAGATTAATACAAAGACACACGAACTATAAAGAAAACCAGATTAATACAAAGACACACGAACTATAAAGAAAACCAGATTAATACAAAGACACACGAACTATAAAGAAAACCAGATTAATACAAAGACACACGAACTATAAAGAAAACCAGATTAATACAAAGACACACGAACTATAAAGAAAACCAGATTAATACAAAGACACACGAACTATAAAGAAAACCAGATTAATACAAAGACACACGAACTAAACCGAAAACCAGATTAATACAAAGACACACGAACTATAAAGAAAACCAGATTAATACAAAGACACACGAACTATAAAGAAAACCAGATTAATACAAAGACACACGAACTATAAAGAAAACCAGATTAATACAAAGACACACGAACTATAAAGAAAACCAGATTAATACAAAGACACACGAACTATAAAGAAAACCAGATTAATACAAATACACACGAACTATAAAGAAAACCAGATTAATACAAAGACACACGAACTATAATACAAAGACACACGAACTTAACCGAAAACCAGATTAATACAAAGACACACGAACTAAACCGAAAACCAGATTAATACAAAGACACACGAACTATAAAGAAAACCAGATTAATACAAAGACACACGAACTATAAAGAAAACCAGATTAATACAAAGACACACGAACTATAAAGAAAACCAGATTAATACAAATACACACGAACTATAAAGAAAACCAGATTAATACAAAGACACACGAACTATAAAGAAAACCAGATTAATACAAAGACACACGAACTATAAAGAAAACCAGATTAATACAAATACACACGAACTATAAAGAAAACCAGATTAATACAAAGACACACGAACTATAAAGAAAACCAGATTAATACAAAGACACACGAACTATAAAGAAAACCAGATTAATACAAAGACACACGAACTATAAAGAAAACCAGATTAATACAAAGACACACGAACTATAAAGAAAACCAGATTAATACAAATACACACGAACTATAAAGAAAACCAGATTAATACAAAGACACACGAACTATAAAGAAAACCAGATTAATACAAAGACACACGAACTATAAAGAAAACCAGATTAATACAAATACACACGAACTATAAAGAAAACCAGATTAATACAAAGACACAGGAACTATAAAGAAAACCAGATTAATACAAATACACACGAACTATAAAGAAAACCAGATTAATACAAAGACACACGAACTATAAAGAAAACCAGATTAATACAAAGACACACGAACTAAACCGAAAACCAGATTAATACAAAGACACACGAACTATAAAGAAAACCAGATTAATACAAAGACACACGAACTATAAAGAAAACCAGATTAATACAAAGACACACGAACTATAAAGAAAACCAGATTAATACAAATACACACGAACTATAAAGAAAACCAGATTAATACAAAGACACACGAACTATAATACAAAGACACACGAACTAAACCGAAAACCAGATTAATACAAAGACACACGAACTAAACCGAAAACCAGATTAATACAAAGACACACGAACTAAACCGAAAACCAGATTAATACAAAGACACACGAACTATAAAGAAAACCAGATTAATACAAAGACACACGAACTATAAAGAAAACCAGATTAATACAAAGACACACGAACTATAAAGAAAACCAGATTAATACAAAGACACACGAACTATAAAGAAAACCAGATTAATACAAAGACACACGAACTATAAAGAAAACCAGATTAATACAAAGACACACGAACTATAAAGAAAACCAGATTAATACAAAGACACACGAACTATAAAGAAAACCAGATTAATACAAAGACACACGAACTATAAAGAAAACCAGATTAATACAAAGACACACGAACTATAAAGAAAACCAGATTAATACAAAGACACACGAACTATAAAGAAAACCAGATTAATACAAAGACACACGAACTATAAAGAAAACCAGATTAATACAAAGACACACGAACTATAAAGAAAACCAGATTAATACAAAGACACACGAACTATAAAGAAAACCAGATTAATACAAAGACACACGAACTATAAAGAAAACCAGATTAATACAAAGACACACGAACTATAAAGAAAACCAGATTAATACAAAGACACACGAACTATAAAGAAAACCAGATTAATACAAAGACACACGAACTATAAAGAAAACCAGATTAATACAAAGACACACGAACTATAAAGAAAACCAGATTAATACAAAGACACACGAACTATAAAGAAAACCAGATTAATACAAAGACACACGAACTATAAAGAAAACCAGATTAATACAAAGACACACGAACTATAAAGAAAACCAGATTAATACAAAGACACACGAACTATAAAGAAAACCAGATTAATACAAAGACACACGAACTATAAAGAAAACCAGATTAATACAAAGACACACGAACTATAAAGAAAACCAGATTAATACAAAGACACACGAACTATAAAGAAAACCAGATTAATACAAAGACACACGAACTATAAAGAAAACCAGATTAATACAAAGACACACGAACTATAAAGAAAACCAGATTAATACAAAGACACACGAACTATAAAGAAAACCAGATTAATACAAAGACACACGAACTATAAAGAAAAACAAGTGAGATAAAAAACTGGCTTTTATTATAGATATTATAATATTTATAATATTTATAAAAAAATCAAAGTCGTTCTTTATTAATACCTACTAATAAAATATAACTACAGTTCCAAACACGGCTTATCTGTTAAACAACCAAAGCAATAACACATAACTAAAGTAAAGCCTCATGCATTGTGTTCTAAAACGTATCTAAATTAATTTACTAGAAACATTAAGGTGTTCTATAACGTCATTCTTACTGATATAAAAACCGAAGCATAACTAACTTATAACAAATAAGGAATTAGTTTGGCTTAGTCAAGCTTAGCAGAAATTAAATATATCAATTTGTTTACGTTAAAACCAATAAAACCTAAATCTAAATTACATGAATTAAGCATCAACATATTATTTATAGATTTAAAGCGTACATTTATATCTAACGGATGTTTTATTCAAATATGTATATATATTTGGGTGGTCTTGACTTATATCTGAAGCAATCAGGACAAAGCAGTATTCACATACATATACACATGTAAAGTATAAAGATCTAAGGTTGAATGTAACAAAGGAAAAAATTAAAACGACTCTGTTGATAATGGCTATTTTGTCATGTTAGTTTCATTCACACTATTTAGGTGCATTCGGACAGTAACAGATAGCGTTCATTAAGTTGTTTATTCATCCATACAAATTTAGTTCAAACATTTTCGTCATTAGTTTGATTGAAATTATTTAAGAATTAAATAATGTACACTGTATTAATGGACTAAGTATGGATTTCATATACCATTTTAAATATGAATGTGTGACATTTCGCACAGAAAATATCAATTTTTGTATGATATGACCTTTTGTTCACATTTCGTACACGACTTAGAGATTTGTATAAAACTCGGAATAGTTAAACATGTTAGATAATATTCACATAATGACTAAATTGTTTACGACATATTATCCATGGCTGTCTGTAGGCGTCTGATCAAATATAAAAAAGGAGCAGGTGCTTTTCTTGTTGTATAATAGATAATAGTACAGCAATTAAATAGTAGTGTTATATGTTCTTGCTAATTTGAGTTTTAAGTATTCAGAGAAATGTGGATGAAAAAAACTTGTCAATAATAACTATTGCCATTCCAACAGAGATCGCACACACCCGTCTTGTTTATAATAATTCAAACTATGTTCAAAAATCAAACATATTTCTGTACCTGCCTTCTCATTATTTCGTAACACAAATAATATATACGTAGTTGTTTATGAAGTAAAACTGAGATAATTATTGCACTGTGCTTTTATAAACATATATGTTTTAGCCTTGCTTTTACAGACCATTCAAGAAGATCTTACATCTTATTTACACGACATTTGAAATACTCATCTTAGGATTAACGCTCAAAATTTCACTGACTTATGAAAAAGTGTGGTAAACTGATTTGTAGAACACCTGCCATAGCTTGCAGAATATCGGCATTTGTGCCAGTTAGAAAAACAGCTACGGAAAATTAATTTGGAGCCAGAAGCATCCTAGATTTCTTTGCAAAGTAGACCAGTAGGTTAGTCAGTTAGTACGGTCTCATATAAATTAACATACTCTTTTCTTTAGTGTTTATTACTCACGTGTCGTGCATAAAATTAATATTTAGCTGCGTAATCGTAACATATTTGTCGTGTTTTTATGCTCATTCTTTTATCCTTATGTTTTACAATTTGAAAATCGTATCCTTGTCAAACGTTTCTTTAACTTGTCATTGACACGTATAAACGCCTCACAAATAGCAAATAGTAGGAAGATATTTTTTAAGGTTATCAAAGTTAAGCATAGATTATTTGCAATTGAATATTGTCCATACAAGACTTATTGCAATTGACATTTATTGCTTATACGATATATATAAACAATTATATAAGTATTTTCGTTTCAGTAAAGGCTCACATTTCAGTAAAGGCTCACGTTTCAGTAAAGGCTCACGTAGTTGGTGTTGGTTAGTTGAGTTGACAATGCAGTTTTCAAATTCCTGCTGATGTAATATTAAAATTACAATGTGATATAGAAAATAAAAAATAAATAGTGCAAATCAAAAATACAAAAAAGTTCCAGGCAATAAAATTTGCTACGCCTGCAGACAAAGTTTAAACGATTATAATTAATAAGGACGGTCTTGACAAATGCAAATTTCCTACACAACTGTTTGTAATAGTTTGTGCTGTAGCGATCATGCTCATATTCCATTTATTCTAAACTATTATCATAAAGTAGATATATATTATATAGATTTCAAATTGTTTATACTTTATATTATACAGTAAATTATTATGTTTTTTAATATGAGTATCTTTACACGTCTGTAGGACATGTTAAACGATGCAAACACACATTATTGATTATTGTCATGTAATTTTGTAAGTAAATAATTTAGTTGTCTGTGGACTTCTATTATAGTTTATTCTTAAAACAGAGCAGGTGCTGTTCGTGTTGTATATTGCCGCAATTTAATGTAAATATGTTCTTGGAAGGATATGTTACGTCGGTTTAGAACGAATTTGTTCTAATTAACACAAAATCTAATGTAAATGTACAAGACAGCTTAACTAGCAAAACCCTTAAGAAAAAAATCAAAGACTCGCGCACATACAATACAGTATAACCGTAACACATCAAATTATGCTTGTTGCAAATGGTTAAAAAAGTACACTGATATTAAGCTTTAACAAAAATTTGCCTATGTGAAAATGTATCTTTAAATATGACTTTAAAAATAAAGAAAGCGCTATATGATTGGAACAGAACAAGCAATGACTTTAACAACGAAAACATAGTTAATTGCAAAGATATGACAGATTTACTACAACTTATAATACATGTAATAAAAAATCGCAATAAACGTATTAAAATTGAGTTAAGAAGAACTCATACCTAAAGGAAGGAATTAATATTTAAGTGAAAAGTAATTCTTTTTTTTTTGACAGAACCCTAGAATATAGTCCTTACATCAATAGTGTTCACCTTAAGAAAACGCCAACGATTTAAGTAGCAAACATATTTTGAAAATTATCTGGATGAATCAAGAAAAAAAAACAAGTACTTTATAAACTGCACCAACGTTCCTTTACCTTATATTACATGGATATCGCGATACAGTATGCTCTAATGTTTTCTAAGTTATACAGGAACTATACGTGCTCTGCACATTAGGAAGTAAGGCCATCGGTGAGCTCATAAGAATACTTACTGTCAGTATACCTGTCAGACTACGGTGATTTCATTTATTCGTGGATATCGATTTTCGTGGTTTGATTTAAAAAGACATTTCATGGTTCATAAAAGTTGGTTATAATTTAAGTATACTTCTTCCGTTCAGTAGATATTAAGTGTATTTTATATCATGCATTAAAACAATCTCTGATACAAGTTGATAAAAGTTGGGATCCTTCTTTTGTCGTATGTAAAAAAGGATTTTGTTTAAGATAAGAAAAGTTGCCGGTATAGTCCTGTCAAGACGAAAACTAAAAACCGAGAATTAATTTACAGCTAAAAGATGGTCAAAAGGAGGATGCGAGTTTCCACCCCAGCAGGGATCTGCCCTTGGCCTAGACTACTAGCGTCCACTAACACTAAATTCCTGGATGTTACTATGGTCTATATTTTGCAATAGGTCGCGTAAAGCTCCTTTCCGGCTACTGTGTATCTGTTACTTTAGGTGTTAAAATCATAATCACAATGAAATGACCGTAGTTTATTGTGCACTTTTGACGCTACCAGCATTCGTCAGGCTTGCACTTTTTAAGATGTATAATTTATCAATTGGGAACACACGTGATAAATATTAAATCCAAGAAGCGTACAAAGAGATTTAATTAGACATTCTTCGTTTAAGGAGAAGTTACTTTATATTCTGATAAACAAAACGCCATATTGGTTAGGATTATAGACATATTCTCTAGTGAAATCAGCTTGGTCTGATTGATTCTTTGGTATTTTTCCTATAATTATGTATCAGCATAACTGTCCTTCTGTATTTGTCTCGTAAACACTTGATTTGCAAAGGGACATATACTTTCTTTTTATACGCGACTTGCTTAGTGAACGGACTGACATTTATTCGATTAATTTCACATTAAATAGTATAACGACAACATTGTGCGTTGCAGATTACTGCATTCTTGACTATTTATGTCATTAAAAGCAATATTTATAATATATTGACAATAATGTGACAGATTTTCAGTTGAAACAGTCGAGATCTTTATTTCGATACAGTTATGTCAATTAAGTATATTATCTCTTTGTTGACCGAGTAATGTAAAACGCATACGCTACATTTTTGCTTGGATAAATTACTAAGAATGACTTTTATTATGCTGATAAGAACACAGATCTAAAATGCGATAGTGGTGCCAGGATCCAGTGTACACGATGTATTGCAACAATATTCCTAACGAATGGTAGATAGACTTACTGTCCGTGTTTGACTAAAATGTGTTTGATGATGGCGAATAGTTTTGTTACTTATATAAATCTTAAGACTTAATTTGTAAGATGTATGAGTATATGATAAGCTTGATCAGACTTGTAATGTACCAGTTTAAACATAAATTGATTAGAAATATTCCAAACATTACCATAACATTTTAAGTTTGTTGTTTACAAAGTTGAAAAGACATTGCGTGCTACGCAATGTTTCATTTACGTAAAAATTTTGTTTACATTTGATTCTACAGAGAACACAAATTATTTTTGGTGTTATGAAACAATTGACAGAAAATGCGATATCAATTACATTGCTCCCACTTGTTGATTAAAGATAAACAAACGTTCATTACAGCACTACGTTTAATGATCATCACTAACGATTCCATGTTAGCATGACATTTTTGTACTTTATAGTTTTTTTAGAAATATTTATTATCCCTAGGTAACAAATGCGGCGATTTATCAAATAATTTTTACCTAGATTCTAAAGAATGATGATTATTACATTATTTAGCAGCTGAACAAGATTGCTTTATTGGCCTTGAGCGATAGTCTTTTTTCCTTTAAATCGAATTAAGTAGGGAAGACATAATGTTGGACGTTAGATGTCAGTAAATATACAACAATCCGATGTAGAATAATCCCTATGTATCTTGCATAAAACCGTTAAAAAAGACCATTGCCAGGTCATTTTTAAAACGTAACAGCAACTAATAAAGCTCTAACGTTGTAATCTTAAAAGATTGATTTGTTACATAAAAGTAGTTGTTTACAATACTAACTGATCTTGGTTCATTAATGTAACCTGATGATTGCAGCAGAGAAATTGTATGCTGGAAAATCTGAAAAAGAAAAATAAAAGGACTTTTTATGATGAAATTCCAAATTCGTAGTTAAGTGGAACCTTCTGTATTTAATACAGATACATTAGTATCAAATCTGACGATACAGTACACAGGTTAATGACGTTTCAAACTAAATTGCAACATACTACGATAGTCACGTGTTGTTATCATGTACACATATGTTTGTTTGTTTGAATGATGTTTAATGTTACTTTCAGCAATATTATGCATGATATATGGCGTCCGGTTTTTATTGGTGAAGGTAGTCGGAGTACGCGGAGAAGATCCCCGACCATAAGTAGTACCCGGAGATCTATAAAAAACAAAATTCCGTTCGTAAAGAACATCATGAAGACCTTCTCAATTGTATCATTTTACTTATACAGTTTTAGTCTTTGTTCTTCCTTCCTAACTTTTACGGATGACGTCGTTGTTTTTGTCCTAGGTGTGTTTATGGCTAGCCCCATGATTGTTTATGTAAACAAACTAATACCTTATGGGTATTGACATCAGTGATTACAGGGCTGCCATAGGTTTATTCTATTCACAACATGGAAGCCTACGAATACTTGTACATGTACCTACTCTTAAATATCAAGAAACTTATTTAAATATACTACTTACTAACCTGAAATGCACATTTCTCGTTGTCCAGTTAACATTTCTCCAGAGTATTAATCCTAATATCGATATAGTTTTCCTCTCGTATGTATTATGTTTTGTTTTGATCATCGGAAATGTTGAACAAAATCCTGGTCCGGAATTGAACGAAACTTCAATTGTCCATTCAAATTCTGCTGAGTCATCAATATCAATTTGTAACATAAACATAAGAAGCATCCGACACAAACTTGAATTTCTTTATCACTTCTTTGAAGAATATGACGTAATCATAATTACAGAGACTCATCTGGATCAAAGTGTTGATACAAATGATTTAAAAATCGACGACTTTCCAAATATAATCCGCAAAGATAGAAATAATTTTGGTGGTGGTCTTCTCATATATGCGAAAGAGTCGGTAAGTTTATCGCGTAAAATTGAACTTGAGCATGAGCTTGACGAAACATTATGGGTAGAAGCACGTGTCAAGGGTACTAGCTTTCTCCTCTGTTGCACTTACAGATCGGATTGGTCAGATGGTCAATATTGGGCACGACTTTCTCATGCTATTGATACTGGTATTCAAATAAATGAAAATATTGTTCTGACGGGTGACATGAATGCTGACTTATTTGTGACGGCAAACAACAAATTATTTGACATTATGACCTTATTTAATCTAAAAAATGTAATTAATAAACCCACGAGATCAAGCGAAAGAACTCAAACACTTCTTGATCCAATAATAATAAGTGACAAACTAAATTGCACGTATGCAGACGTTTTACAAATACCAAGATCCGTTAGTGACCACGACGCTTCTATTATGTTCTTAAAGTGTGCAAATTGCAAGTCAACGTCATTTCAAAGAAACGTTTGGTTATATGATAAAACTGATTTAAGGAAATTTAATGATATGATGGACTCGGTTGATTGGAATGCACTTTTGGGGGCTGTTGATGATATTGATGAAATGTGTGGTATATTCTATAACTGTTTTAATTATATAATTCAAGAATGTATACCATCAAAAAAGGTCACCATAAGAGGTCATGATAAACCATGGTTCAACAATGAAATTAGGAAAGAAATCCGAATAAGAGATAGACTTCGTAAGAAAGTTCTCAAATATAATAGAATAATCGATACCCTAAAATATAAAAAACAAAGAAATAAGGTTAATAACATGAAAAAAGCTGCAAAAGAAGAATTTCAAAATAACATAGACAATTTTATTCTGGAAAATGCCTCTAATCCAAAAATATATTGGAAAATCATGAAAATGTTGATAAAATCTGAAAAAAGCTCTTATAATATTCCACCAATCAAGAATACTATAAATGACCAATCGCTTGGTGAAATGGCATACGAGGACAACGAGAAATGTGCGATTTTAAATCAGTACTTTTGTTCCATTTCAAAACTTGATGAGGACAACGACAAAACTCCAGATTATGAGATAAAAACTGATAAAGGAATCTGTAATATTTATGTAGAAGTAAGTGAAATTATTGATATAATCAATGTTTTGAACCCAAAAAAGGCATCAGGACCTGATACTTTTAGTCATAAAATGTTAAAAATTAGTCCACATAAAATTGTTATACCTCTACAAATTATATTTAACAAGTCACTTTCACAATGTAAATTTCCGTCCTGCTGGAAGACTGCAAACGTGATTCCGATCTTCAAGAAAGGAGAATCTTCACTACCATCAAATTATCGCCCCATTTCCCTCATTAGTTGCATTGGAAAGGTTATGGAAAGAATAGTTTATAAACATGTTTATAACCATTTGGCAATGAATAATCTAATTTATGAATATCAGTCAGGATTTCGCCCCAAATATTCTACTGTTCACCAATTACTAGAACTTTACAATTGTACACTTAATGCACTTGAAAAGAAAGAAATCAACTGCTTCGTATTCTGTGACTTTTCCAAAGCCTTTGACATGTTTGATAAAGTTTGGCATAAAGGCCTATTGCACAAAATGAAAGCTTATGGGGTAAACGGAAATCTACTGAAATGGTTTGAAAGCTATCTTAATGGAAGACAACAAAAAGTTATCATCAAAAATGCTTCATCTCCTCTTTGCAGTCTTTCAGCCGGAGTCCCCCAAGGGTCTGTACTTGGACCATTACTATTTATTTTATTTATTAATGACATTTCTGAA
Source organism: Limnoperna fortunei (assembly GCA_944474755.1). NCBI lineage: Eukaryota > Metazoa > Mollusca > Bivalvia > Mytilida > Modiolidae > Limnoperna > Limnoperna fortunei. The sequence goes on along the minus strand of OX104117.1, from coordinate 74,948,802 downwards.
AATCTCATATCCCTCACGAGACTATTTGCTGACGATACATCGTTTGGTTATTCCCATTATGACCCACAACAGATCAAGTATGTCATTGATCATGATTTAACAGAGTTAGATCTATGGTCCAAAAAATGGCTGATGAGTTTTAATCCGAATAAAACTGAAGTCTTAATGATTTCTAATATAGAACCCCCCAATCTAGAATTCAGTTTGAATGACCAAGATATACCCGTAGTAAATACCCATAAACATCTAGGAGTTACTTTCAGTTGTGATGGAAAATGGAATTCGCATATAGATAACATCTTATCAAGTGCTGCACGTCACCTCAATATTATGAGGAAGTTAAAATTTCAAATTAGTAGAAAGACTCTAGAAACTTTATATTTGGTGTATACTAGACCAATTTTAGAATATGCATGTGAAGTTTGGGACAATTGTGGTACAATTTATACAAATAAACTAGAAAGAATTCAATTAGAGGCGGCTAGAATTGTCACAGGGTTACCCTTATTTACAAAAACCGAAAGAATTTATTATGAAGTAGGGTGGGAGACTTTAAAAGATAGAAGGAATCGAAGAAAACTTCAAATGTTTTATACTATTACCCAAAAGATTGCCCCTCCATACTTATGTGAACTTATTCCCCCCTCAATTCAAAGTATAACTGACTATTCTCTAAGAAACGGAGAAGACATTATTGTTCCATTCTGTAGATTATCTCTAACTATTGATTCTTTTATTCCCTCTACAATACGTGAATGGAACAAACTAGACTCCTCTATCAGAAATGTAGATTCAGTTTCAAAATTTAAATCGATTCTTAAATGTAACAGTATTAAAAACAATGTACCTCCTCATTACTATTTTGGCCCAAGAAAACTAAATATTATACTAATATGAGATGTAATGCGTCCTTCTTAAACTATGATTTGTACACTGTTAACATTATATCAAACCCTTCCTGTAAATGTGGCAACAGCCAAGAAACCCAGTATCATTTTTTCTTTGAATGTACAGAGTATACGGATCTGAGAAGAGACTTATTTAACGGCTTAAACTGGTTACCAAACAATACAGCAGTCAACTTAAACCTCTTATTAAACGGCAGCAATGAACTTTCACAAGACGAAAATGAAATGATATTTACTAATGTTTATGAATTTATAAAGAAATCTAAACGATTCCTTGTTGTTTAAAAGAGTAACCATATCATCTAGCGACAACAACACACGAAGCGTCATCAATTCTTCTACAACTCTTTCATTCCTTATCCCTTTTCCTGTCATTGTTCTGTTTATGTATAATTTTTTGTATAATTGATTCTTTCTTTATTTTTTGTATAATTGAATGTAATTCATGTTATGTCACCATGTCCATATATTACTTGTATCATATTTTAAACGGAGAAGACTTCATAAGTATGTATTACTTGTGTCTGATCCTGTTTGTTCATTGTACAAATAAAATATGTTTAAACTAAAAAAAAAAAAACTAGATCTCCGGTCTAAGGTAGTAAAAATGGCAATCCTTGTCAAAAAAGATTAGAGTCGAATACACCCTGTGTGCATTGAGACTAGGACACGCAACATCAGTGTTGACAGGCATGTGATTTAAAGAACACTAACTTACAACGGCTCTGTAAATGAACTTGGACTGCGGGAGAGGAAATAAGTCCTTATTTTGATATTTGGCTGCGCCAAACTGTAACATAAACAGTGGATTTATTATTCAAAATAATTTTGATATTGAAGCCGTGTTTAAAAGAGTAGTTTCATATAGAATTTATAATAAATTTATTTAGATAATTTATTAAATGTATTTGCTATTTTATGGGTGTTTGTGAGTTTCCTTGAGTGTCATTCCGGGTTTTCATATATGCAAAACAAATTTATCTGACATGACACCCCGAAAATTTAATGTTAATAAAGCTGAAATAATTTCGCTCGGTTTGAGGGGTATCTCATTACTCAACGAAACTTGGTGCCTAAGTGAGAGCAAAAATGTCAATAGTTTCCAATATGTGCCAATAATTAAGAGGCCGTTGTCAGTTACTTTAACCACTCCGTCACCGACATTACAACGGTTGCGTACAATGATAAAAACAGTTCAATTATATCAATAGCACAGATACATGGTACAGTATTAAGACTAATAACTTATATCAATGGCAATCAAAGTATGCAAGATATATGCAATTACCCTGGATTATCAACCCACGGCCTGTCCAATAGCACGACAACTTTGTTTTTCAAGCAGTGCAATAATTTAACGTCCTTTGTCATTGCATTTTGTTACAATTTAGAAGACATCTAAACTTGTACAAACATGTACGCACATTATTTGCATATTTATTGTTTGTGGTTAATTTCATAGTGTTCTGTTATGAGTACATGTAATAGATACACATTACATACACAACTACCTGTGTCACGTCCACTCCTATCACTACTTATCATAGTTGTGATGCGGAATGTATGCAATTGTCGAGACGTGATACAGGTAGTTGTACCAACACAAAAAAGGCAGAACAAATCTGAAGGTTCTAGGTTTAATATTTAATATTTAACGAAGCACTTTTAAACAAAATACACACGTATTATGACGTCACAATTCATTTATTGAGTTATTCCCAACACTGCCATAGAATCATTGGTTACACCATTCATTATGACGTCAGAAGGTAGTTTCGACAAAAGTACATCTTGTTTATATTATCTATGTAGATGATCAAGGTTTTGTATTATCCACGTTGTATCAATTGCTCATTTTTCAGATTTTTACACAAACACATTTTTTTTCCATGAATAATCGAACAAGTTGCGCTATATGATATATAAACTTACAGTTTCCGACAGAACGAACTTATCTAGAAGGACACATACAACAACTAAGTTTTCGAAAAATTGCAAAATTGTCATTTATTGATTGTATTTGTGGTCAAAATGCAATCTGGGTAATATGCCTCCTAGACAGTGTAAATAAAATGACTCTGATTATTTTGTTTTGTTACAATAATCAAATCGTCTGACGAATGGTAAATTACAAGGGCTATTTTTGGAACAGTAATGAAGACAAAATTCACTCTCATTTCAATTATTTACCCTGTCAATTCGTAAAGATAAAGTTGAAAAAGCCAATTTATTAAAACCCAATTAATTTTAATACCTCAATTTTTTTGTATTTCCCAGTTCCCCAATCGTTCATATTCAAAAGAAAATATAATTAGTTTTGTCTATCTTTCTTATACCCTTCTTAAGGCATTATGCAAATAGTTTGCCAGTTACTTATAAAACTTGTCATAATTGTGCTGTGACCATACATTGAGGGTTCACCGTTATCTCTTTCCGCCAGTAAAATATTAATGTCATGTTATTGGACGAAAAGAGTCTTATTCTCTTAAATACCAGCTGCAAATAGGTCTATATAGGTAATGTAAATGTCATCACGTCAATAAATAACTTGGATTGTCCTGGATTCAATATGGCATTCATGAACTGTTACAGGTAGTTTGTAACGCATCAGTGAACAAGAAACCCGAATAGGATTCGTCAAATCTGGATATTGATTACGTAGAAGCCATTGTTTTATGCAAAAATAGGAAACCCAGTTGCAAAACATGCACCACAAGTTCGTACTAACTGTCTTGTGTATCACAAATGCGAATTGTTACAAACCTTGTATTTTGTGATTGTCTGATTTAATTTATTTTACAGAAAACGTGTGGGATTACTGGCAGTTACAATTTTACAAATACATTAATTATTTTTTCAATTTGTTCAATTATTCTGCACAGAAACAGTGCAATAACTCATTGTGACACTTTGACCTTAGATAGATATCATTATAGCGCAAGCATTTTGTTGTATTTGTTAAAACCTAATGGTTTGAAAAAATAATAACAATATGTGACTGTTCTTTTTTACGGTTACCTTTGAAATCGAACATAGTATAAATACTTGTCATAATTAGTAAAATAGCATATACATGCTTATTTTTAAAAGGGTTCGATTGATTGGTTGTTCCTTATGCTAGTGGTATGATGAGAGAGAACAAGTTATCAGACAGTCAATCAACAGGAACAGGATGGGGAATAAAGGAAAAATAAAAATGACCAAAGCGCACAAAATTCTTATCCTCTTAAAAATAGGGAATAGGTAGCGAGAAAAAACTTTTTTGTAGCTGCCTTTTTTCGTTTTTTATCTCTTTATTTTTTAAAACAAGTTACACACACTATAGCGCATGGTCAGGTTTTCCGTATTCTATTCTCAAGCTAAAGAACCAGTTGTGTAAACTATTTTTTTCTCATAAAAAACTATATTAAAAATTTGAAAGCACCCACTTAGTAATACAAAATTGGTTGAGGTCATTGTAGGCAATTTGTTTGTATAAAAAAGTAATCTGCCTTTGATTACATTTGTAAAGTGCTATAATACTAATAAGAAGACCCCGTTTTTAAATGTCGAAAAAGTTAGGCGCTTCGAAATGCACAACTACTCTGTTCCTAAGAAAACACCTTTTTACATTTCCAGGACAGTCATATTTTTACCATTTTTAATTATTTGGTGTATAAACTTATTTTCGACTTCTTATACTATGGTCATTAACAAATCTTCTTTGTTGCATAAATATAGCTGAAAGCTTCGACACAATATTGCTGGTTACCCGCCATGTAATGTAAATTTAGTTGTACGTAATTCGGACTACTGCAGTATATTCGAGTTTTACGGTAAACGCTGTCCTGACAAAAGGAAATATACTAGTAGATAATTTGATAAACTAGGCATCGATAATATTTAATTTTTATTAGGTTCAATGCCGCTGCTAGTGAATTGTTAGTGACACTTCAATGCGTAGATGAATATTGCCTTCAGATTTCAAAAATGTTTTACATTCTAAGGTAAAAATGGATTAAATATAAATTTGTTGTTAAATTTTGGCGAGTTACTAAATCATTTGAAATATAAGACCTGTCTAAATACTTGGTTTGAGCTATCAAACTAATTTTGTTTTGTAATCTCTAACATTGGTCACCAGGTCGTTTTCCTTAACAGGTTCACTTATAAACATTTTGAACAATTGTCAAGGCAGAGTCGTTCTGACTATGTTAAGCCGAACACTTTAACAATAGAAGTGGAACAATAAAAATACAACACATTTATCAAACAACTTTGGTTTATCTGTGGTAAAGCCTTAAAAAACCAGAACAAACAAATGTACTGCAAACTAAAATGTTATTTTAAGAGAATGATTGTTTTATGAAATATATGCTTAAGTTTCAGCGAGAAATATTTTATCAATATTAAACACGAAAATAACTTACAGAGCGGGAAGAAGAGATAGAACCGATGGAAACTGTAACTCTGATTGCTTCTTGAAAAGTATAGTGTGTATTAGGTAGGATGAAGAATTTAGGGTTGTGTAGCAGTACTGTTTTGTAACAGCTCTAATGGTTACAAAACTTATAACGTTTCAGTCCAAGTTATCTAACCATTTACCTACACTAACCCTATGTTTATGTCTATCAGTCAATAGACATGCAACTGCAATATAGTGGAACAATCATGAATTAATCGTGTGTACTTGGTAGCAACTGGAAAACTAGCCACAAAATAGACATTTATTATGTGTGTAAAATGTCTGCTAGTTATTTTTTCTGTCATAGATCTTTATGAATCACTTGTGCGTTAAGTACACGTAAAGTAATTTTAGCAATATATTTGGTTATAGAGCTCATATATTACTTTAAGTTTTAAAACGGAGGTTAAAAGTTTACAAAGAAATGCAGAGTTTAAATATTAAAAAGAGTTGAAAACAAAACGATCATAAGTATTGAATGATATATTTACACATTCTAATGTTGATTGTAAGGTAGTTTACATGTAAATTTGTAATTGCCTAAGCAATTTCCATCGCCCGAGAAAAGGAAACCTTACATAAATCATTATCATTTAAATAAATTAAAGCACAATTAATACGTCTTTGGACGCAATGCGTTATATATTTAATGTTTATTAATTGGACTATAGTTTATGGTTTTTAATATGCTTTTCGTTGTTGTCATTTGACTTTGGCGTAAACCATACTTGCTGTGTATACATTATCGCCAACATTTGAGGGGTCTGCAGGTTTGCGTGCATTTTTCTATCATTTAATATTGGTTTGTCTGGAAGTTATCAAAATTTTTAAAAAGCACCATAGCTTTAATAATCCGTTCGAGCCCTTGTAGCATAGGTACGGGCTGATGCGTGAGAGCTACTAGTAACTTTTGAAATGATACATTGGGACTAGAAATAATTCCAAAAAATAAGCTAAGTTTACCTATATCGATTAAGCTTCCTTTTATTTAAAAAGGAACATGCATCTTACTGTACAAAAGTCTTAGTTTTACCCCTCTACACATATCTGATGCTTTTCGAGTGACATTCATTTTTTGTCATTTTGGTCCATATTTTCCGAATTGATTTGTTTGTTAACCTCGGCCTGACTATAGCTAAATACTGTTTGCTGGGCGTAGAGCAAACATCTAATTAATTACTATGTAGTTCCATTTTTATATTTCAATACGTATTCACACATTAATTCTTAACATATATAAACATATGTATGTCTTAGAATAATCAAAATGAAAAGTTTTGGGCCTTCCAGGGTACTTAATTAAAAATAAAGGAAATATTTATGAAAAACCTTTAAACATAGAGAAATTAAGAGACACGGATAGTATTCTTCGGTTTACAATTGATTGAACAAGTAAAATAAATAAATTGATTTATTTTACGACCTTCAATGAAAACATCAAGAAAACAACAGGAATGGAAAACCACAGTATAGCGCACAAATCCTACTTAGGACACAAATACGACAAAGGGAAAGCAGCAACAGCAAGGCCAAACGTAAGTAACCTGTACCACAGCACCGTCTGGCTTTAATACGACACCCGTCGACTTACACATTGTTATGTCGCATTATAAGCCGATATTAAGTAAAAGGTCGTTTGAATATTATTTTAATGATTAGTAGATCATGTAGAAGCTAAAAAGCATGGTTTTAAAACGATAAAAGGATAAACAACTTATAGGGTTTTAAAGGTATGTTTAATAACTTATGATCTTATAAAACGATCTTAAAGATCTTATAAAACGCTGCTTTTTCAAGAAATCGGAAAGAAACGATATAAATACCTAGTAATTAGTCATGAAAGAACTTACTTCGTCATCAATCAATCTAATACTAAATATACTGCAGATCAAATCTGTCATATGTTACATTTTCTGATTGACAACATATTCGTCATGTTTGGAGGACAAGTTTTTCAACAGACTGCTGGTATTCTAATGGGTACTAATTGTGCTCCTCTCCTCGTCGATGTGTTTTTGTACTCTAGAAGGCCTGCTGATGAAGAAAGAAAAGACACTGACCCAGAACTTTAATTGAACAATCCGCTGTATTGATGATGTTTTATCCCTCATCAATGCTACATTTGGTGACAATTTACCCTAGCGAGCTTGAAATTAAAGACACCACCAATACACTAAGGTCAGCCTCTTACTTAGTCCTACGTCTAAAAATAGACTAAAAAACTACAACTAGACTCTACGACAAACGTGATGACTTCAACTTTCCAATTGTCAACTTCCCGTTCATCGACAGCAACATTCCAGCAGCTCCAGCGTATTGTGTGTACATTTCACAACTTGTACGTTATTTCAGATCCTGCGTTCGGCATTTCGATGTTCTAGACCGAGCACTGCTTAGGTTGATGTTATCTCTCCAGACGTTCTATGGTAGTCCCCATGACTCAATTGATCGTTATGGGAAATATGTCTCAAATATGATCTGACATTTTCGCTGATTCATCCGTAGTGATTCCTATTCCTGGATTTGACTTTTCCCTAGACATGATAATGAGTAACTTGCCGGGTGTCTAATTAGAGGCAGGCACTGCTTACTCGTCCGAAGCACCTGAGTGCACCCGTGGTTTTTATTGGGTTCCAGTGACTCTCTTTTTGTTTTTTTGTGTTTTTGTTATTGGCTCTTGTTGTTCAGTTTTCTATGCTATTTTTCTTTTAATACAATAGTACAGTGTTTTAGTATTGTATGATATTTTTCATTGTTTTCGAATTTTTTTGTGGGCAACTAACAGTTACTATCGGTCATTTTTAAACCACAATTGCATAAATTTAATAGTTTATTTTTTCGACTTTATACTAAAGTCATCTTTTATAGAATCAAATTCAAGTAATGATTTTTTTTAAACTAATGCCTACGGTTATTTTTATTTCTCGACAAAATGACAAATAAGAATAAAATTATAAAGATCTTGCAAGTAAACGAATTACAGTAACTTCTGGTCCATCAGCGACACTATGTTGTCTTTATAGGTTTTATTGTTTGATCCACAGTTAAACTGAGATTTTAAAGATAATTTTAGTCATCTGACAAAAGTATGTAATTTATGCATTTTCTAAATATATTCTATATGTAGAGGTTAAACACATAGTCATGATCAATGATCGTCAGATATTTCGTATCGAATGTGATTTGTCGTGTTAAGGGTTTATTCTAAAAACACTTTTTTATGCATTTTCGCATTAATGAATCTTTCTTGCAAATGACAGAGCGATACTAATTCTGAAATTTTAATATAGATACTTTCTTTTGGCATACTTAACAAGGTTTTCTTATGTTCAAGTAAACCTAACTAATTTAATTCGTATGAAATCTAAGTCAACGTTCAGAGCTATAATTATAATGCGTTCAATCTTAGGAGGATTTTATTCTCAACAGCTTTTTGGGATACCATTTCATTAAAAATTACAAAGCATTCTTTATCGTTATATAAGTAAAGTTACAATGTTAAACCATGTATTAATAATGATTACTTAAAATCCTACTATTATTTTGTTATTAAATCGAAGATGTAGATACGGTTTGTTGAGGTTTAATAAACTTGATTAGACATACACTAAATGCATTTTAATTCTTAATAAATTTAAGTAACGTCATCACTTATAATTTAACAGGTTTTTGCAGACACGCGTAAGGATAGTAGTCCCATTACCCAAGACTGATTTACAATATTTACAGCAGCAATTAATATATTTCTCTATATTTTGGAGAACTTAATTTATTTTGATGTATAGACTTCTAAAGTAATCATTTTTATATTGAAAAGTTAAAGTTTCACAATAAGCTCAACAACATCCAAAATATGCAGAGATACACAAAGCTAAAAACTACCTCTATCACAATGGAATACAAGCCAAAACTGGAAGATATTCCTGCATGACACAGATGAATACATACACAATATTCTGTTCAACAACTTTAAGCATTTACGAACCGGCATACTCCAGAACCAACAACCAAATATATAGTATGTACAGCAATGTTCCTAACTTGGAACAAGCATTTTGAAAGAAATGGTTGATTAAACCAGGTTTAATGCCAAATCCTACCGCTTTCATTACCGTGTATGTGAGTTGGATTTTTGATTAATGTTAAAATGGATTAGTAGTATATACCTCTAGTCAGTAATAGGTATATCCAATAATCATCGTAGCACACATACTGTACAATGAATTGAAAATAATTGGGAAAAACTATATGAAGACATGTTTTCGAGAATATTTTTTGACAAAGCAGTGGTATCTATATTAAAACGTATTAAAGATGCGGACGAGTCATTTTGTTTTGCAATCTTGGTTTATAAGTTGATTCTGAAGAAATTTGTGACGTTTGCAAAAGTCAGTATACTCGCTGCAAGCGTATGCATACCTGACCAATTGAGAAATAAATACACTGTGCGCAGATAAAGCTGGAAAATTCCTTCATAGGTGAGAAATTTTTTTTAATTGGAAATTAAATTCGCCTCGTTTCTTGTCAACAAGTGTACTAAGATGACCGTTGGTTCCATATTCGAGGCGTATGTCTACAAATCATGTAGATGAAGCTGTTTCTTTAATTTTAGCTCTCAAGTATATATTAACGTGAAAAAAAATTAAGGGTTGTTAATTGAAAAGACAACATCAATATATCTAATGTAAAATTAAAGGACCTTGCTTCTGGTATTGTCTTGTCTGTAATAAGACGTCGCAGACATTCAGTTTCAAACGAATAGGAACAAATCGGTAAGGAATGGGGCATAGCTTGTAACCACTGGAATTCCGATTGACGGCTGAAAAACACATTCTCCAATAGTTACAAATATGATGTAAACCAGCATATTTAGCATACGCATACTATAAAGCCGAGTCTAACGCCATAAACACATTCTCAGCTGAGACTTTCTTCATTCTCAATTTCATATCTAATAACTGTCTATTTCCTTTGCTGTCATGGTTATTGAGAAAATTCGCCTGCTTATCAAAATATTTTTACTCAAAAAGTGTTTATGGCGCAGGAGCCTGTTCTTTGCTGTAGCATAGTTTGCCATTTAATTCTTAAGTAGAAAAAAACATGTTGTTGCATATGTGGAAGCGAAGGCTTTATGTTGATTTCCTTAAGACGTGATTTTAGTTTTTCGGGCAATGTGGTGTAAAGAGTTGAAAAATCTAAGGTTCTAACATATGAAATTTTAGAATATAAATCATGATTTTAAATTTTCCAAAAGTTGTGTGAATTTTTAAGAATACAAATATGATTAATATTACTTCGCGAATAAACAGTATAAACAGTTTCACAATATTTTGCTGTGCTTCTTTTACTGCAGATTAATATCTAAGGAAACTTGTCTGAAGAGCACGTAGATGAGACGGCTATGTATATTTCTTTGTAAGGATTTTCATGTAATTTGGAATCGAATATACGTATGGTAAGTTTTCAGACTCTTTGTCGTTATGAATTTTCAAAAGTTATGAAGGACTTACGGTTAGCCGGATTTCATGTTTGTCAAATGTGGTACGTTCGTATGCGGAATTTTTTGACGCATAGTAATACAAACACAAGTCTGGTATGTAGGAACGACAACATATTTGCCATAGAGAGAAGTACGAACCTTATAGCATCGTCGTCTTTGAATACAGATAGTTCTTGGTATTACAAACAAACGAGCATTACACATATTTCCTTCTTTCAAGAATGCAGATCGAGCTATTAATAATACAGAGTGATAGTGCGTTATCCTACTGGTCATAGAGATTTCTCGCTATTAAAATGACCGAAGCATTTCTCGCCATTTTGATGACTGTGTCGTGATTTTTCCATTAAAAGCAATAAAAAGCTTTCGTTTGATAGATTTTACTATCTTCCATCCAACAACAAGTTACGTTTATCACTTTAAAAATGCCAATCTTTCGCAAAAAACTGTCAAAAGTTTGGTGGCGATAGATAATGCCGGCGAGAACTTCTTTGTGACCAGTATATCAATTGTTTAGGAATAGGGAAGTTTAAACGCCTTAGATTTGGATGGAGTGCTGTAAGAAGAATATGTTTCAGACTGTTTTTGAAGCCGCAGGCAATGAAAACATTTAGCATAATTATTTATTTAAAATAAGAAAGCTTAAACAAAAAATTCTTCTATGCCGAAGCATTTAATCTTCTGTTATTCTCTACTAAAGAAACCAAGAAATTATTGGAGCAGGTCAAATCACCCCACCATTTAATTGCCCTCTTAAAAAACTCCCGCTATTTTACCGCTGCAAAAACAGAGTGTTTCCTGTCTATTAAAGTTGTTCGTAAATACTTTAAAAACAATATATATATAATTCTTGTCGCTGATAATATATAATATATATTTTTATATTAAGATTTAATAATAATCATATAAGATTTCCTGTTTTACTTTAAATATTGAAGTTATTCTGAATACCCATATTGCAGACATAACTATATCAGAAATGACTGCAAATATTTTTTTATTGTTTCTTCGTAATGTGTATGAACACCAAAAGTAAATTGATACATAACAATGGAAAAATATTCATGTGAATCCACCTTGAGCAAATTGCTAAAGGTGGGAGCGCTATGAAGGGTGATTCTTGTAAGTGGGCCGATCTTGCTAAAAGTTGAGACGTTGATGCAATAAAGACTTTTTTCACTAGGGCGATTACACAAGACTTGAGGGTGTTTTTGTCGTGGAGACTAGATAAAATTACAATCATTTTTCGTTGTTTTAATAGAATTATTATAGATTGTAATATTTTTTATTTTTCCTTCTCTTTCGTAAGAAAAACAGTGTCTTGGATAAGATAAAGAAGAAATGTTGGTTGTAGCTTCTTGACAAGCTCAGGAGCCATGTTTAACACACTCAACTAAGTTAAACGTTTCGTATTCTGATTTACAATAACTTATACCAGCACAAGCGTCTAGTTCCCATTATCCTTTCAAAACCATCCAGAAAAGATGACAAAATAATTTATAGAAATGTGTTTTTTTTAGAAATAGTCTATTATAAGTGCTTTACGAAAAGAATGATCAACAATCATCATCAAAGAGTGAGGAAAATTAATATACAAATGTGTACGCGTCTAATACTTATAAGATAAATACGATTTATTCTGGGAATCATCATTTACTTTTCAGCTTGTCCAGGTGATCCCGATGGTATGAAATTTCGGCTTCACGCGCGGTTAGTTAGGTTGAACGACAATCATTCATCATATCGGGGGGGGGGGGGTCTTGTAATAATCCAATAATACTAACAGTGTTTATTGTAAAATCGATTTTCCAACTGGTCAGAGTTTTTGGCTAGGTTTTTCAAAGGAGTTAAAAGCTGTTTATCCTAAGATATTCTTAGCCTGGGATGCAGATAAAGTTTTATGTTGATTGTTATCCTTTAGAACGGTTTCTCTTGTATCTATTATTGCGGATGATACACACCAAAAACAAAAAAAAACCCAATTTTATATATTTTATTTATGAGATAAAATTACAAGAGTATTTATTTTAATCCTCATAAACTGTCTTAAACCGCTTAACATGGGCACTTAATACCAGTTTTTATTTTCGTTTTCGCAAATAAGAAAAGATTGGAAGATACTAAGAGTTATCATAAAAAGTTATCGTAAAACGGTTACAAAAAATGTGTCAAAGTCATCAATGGTTACATTTCTAGAACTAGTTTAATTAGGAAATCAAACGAGTTATGTGTTTATTTAAGGAAACCCTACAACGCTGCCAGAACGTCTACTTGACGGAATGAATGTTGACAAATCTGTGGTATCGATTGTTAAACTTTTAATGCTTATTTAGTGCGTTTAGAAATTTCATGAAAACCTCATATATGATAGGATATTTCATAAACCATCATTGTTTGTTCTTTATTAAATGCATTTGAAACATATTTGTTTAAAGGAAGTTATTGTTTAGGCGTCAACAGTTTTGCGGTAAAATGAATGAATCGTTTTTTCTTCAATTTTACCTTTCAAAATTAATGTTCAGTAAATTTTAAATATACGTCATGCAACTATATTTGGTTTTATTAAAAGACTATGAACTTTTTGAACATTTTAACTCTGAAATGGGAAAACATATTAATAAAGAATTTTATAATCACGCAATTTTGATAAAATGCATAGAGGAGCCATTACCCTCTTATGATAGTATTTCTTGTTCTATATTTTGATCTTATTTGTTTTTCAAAATCATATATGCTGCATACAGTTTGTGATAGAATTAAATTCATCTACTGACTGAACAATTGCTTAATTTCCAGCGAATAATATTTCGGCTCAGGACGAAAACAAGTTAACAAAAAAATAAATCAATGTAAACAAAGTAGTGGGCATCCAGGAAACAATACTGACTGACAGGGAGGAGAAATTAGCCTTTTGTAGCAGCTACACGGAGCCTACACTTTTAATAATGTACAGAAATGGTCTTCATCTCGCAAGGTACGTATCATTTACTAAACACGTTACGCATTAGGAACCGCGGTCAGCCTTTTCGCTATGGATTTTGAAACCAACAACATATATCGCTGTTTGGTCTGTCTAGTTATTATTGATTGAATGCTTGCTTAATGTCTAGATAACTGTAATATAGCTTCATTCGGCACAAGAACGAAACAGGTAACAAATAATTAATCAATTCCGATAATAGAAACGATTAAAGGCAGAAACTTCCACTGTTAACTTACGGATTATGGCTGAAATAACTATCATTGTTGTAGATGCTACAATGAATCTACTTATATCGAAATCTACAAAATGATGCCTGTAATGAGTGATGCATACTCCAAACACGTCACCCACTATAGTCGCGTGCAGACCTTCGTATTATAACCTAAAAGCCTCCATCGAGAGAGCCTACCTTATGTGGCACCTTGAGAGGACTGGGAAACCTTTCAGTATATTACTACTCCTTGTTTTGTTATTATCGGACATTAAAATACCTGTTTGTTTTCAAAAGTTTGAATGATGTCAAATTAGAACAGTTTATATTTCCCCAAATTAAAACATTTACCACAAAGGATTTGTCGGAGAAAAACTACAGAACCACGACAACCTCTAAAAACTCAATATCGATTTAACAATATGGATCAATATTAACATAAGTTATATGTAGAATCCTTTAATTATTTTACTTTCACATGAACGTCAGGATTAATAATAAATTTTAAGTCCAGCGTTCAGAAAAAATAGCCTTGGATAATAAAATCAAATAAAAGCGACTGGATATTCTATCGAGACTGATAAAAGAGGAATAACATCAGATTAAATTGCTATATATGATCATGGATAGTTTTCACTTTATGTAACCCGGTGTCTGTCAGTTCCTTTACAACCTGGGGCCTCGGTGGCCGAGTGGTCAAGGTAGTTCGTCTACTATTGATCACGTGGTCTGTCAACACTGAGATTGCGGGTTCGATTCTCACTGCAGGCAGGGTGTACTCGATTTCCATCTTAATTGACAAGGATCGGGGGTTTTCTCCTTGTACTCCGGCTTCCTCCCCCAATAACAACTGGACGCCATGATATAGCTGAAAAATTGCTGTAAGTGGCGTTAAATACCATCAAACAAACAAACAAACAAACTTTACAACTTGAGTTTAAGGATTCATAATCGCAATTTTATTACGATAATATAAAATTTATAAAAAGTCCATTACAATACATGCCTTTTCAAATATGTTATAAGTCATCGCTGTTTATATTAAGGTGTGGGTTTCAAAATTAGTGATGAATTTCTTCAAACCATCGTTATTTGGCATATGCGATTTGATCTTTCTGTTTGTTTTCGCCTCAAAACAACACTTAATCCGTTTTACGCAACGTCTTAATAATTGCTACAAAGTATTTTTTAAATCAGTAAAATTTCTACATGTAAAAACTTAGCAATTATTTCTTTATTTTTAAAATATTTGTTAATTGAAAACACATCTCCTTAATAACTTAAAGATGTATCTGTGTAATGAGACGTTTCCGGATGCCATATTTCTTAATGTATCCGCATCTGTTTCAAATGTCCTTGAAAACTCGTGACTAGTTATTGCTTTTTATAATTAGACGTATATTAGTATGTAATTAACGCGATTACAAGCTTTTCTGAAAAAATAAATGACATTAATAAGAGTAATGGCAAATTACACCCGATGTGAATATGTAAAACCGTTTAGTTTCAGGAAATATATTTCAATTATTTACTTAATTGTTCTGACGGATGTGTTGAATAGTTAACAAGTGGACAAACAATAATTGTCAAGCTTTACATAAAATGATAATGCTTTTTAACCACGCACCCAATGTGCAAGAAGATATTCGTAGTATTCCCAAATATCAGTATGTTATTTTCCTTTTTTTTGTATTGGATCAAACAAATTTTGTTAACTTATTGTTATTTAACAAAATATTGTATATATTTGCAGTTTTATTGTTACGGAAAAAGATTTATTGTTGTGTTTTCGTATAGCTGGTATTAAAAGATTCTGGAACATGTATTGATTACTGTTCTTTCGATGCAATCAATCTGTCAATATTTCTTAAAATTCAAGTCTCGGATTACATTTGTCCTTCCCAGATTTAGCTTGATTATACTGTTACGCAGAGCCTAAAGAAAGCAAGATTAATATTTCTTTGCAGTTTCATTACATTTTTCGGATTAGGTCTTCTGTTCACTTTATTACAGTTACCCATGCTAGACATAATGATTGTTTTTCTTGCCTTTCATGCTGAGGTCAGGACACCAGAAGATAGCTTTTGAAGTTAAATTTGAGCCTGTGTTTTTATTATTTTATGCACTAGCATTTTCTTAAAACGTCATGTGGTTGGGTTTTGCTTGGTTTGCTCATTCAAAACAAGTCAACACTGGCTTAGTCAAGGTCGAGAGAGGATACTAGTGGATCTGTGGCCTGATGTCCAATACACTTCAGTTATCATTCTTCTGAATAAAATAAGTTTAAATCAAACAATGCAAGATTCTTAATATTTATTAAGACAGGGTCAGTTACAAAGTCACACTGGATTCAGAGCAAATAAGGTACAATCAAGACTAATGTCTTATAAAATTAAGTTATTTTCAGACCTGTCACAGTTAGTGCACTTTAATACTATTTATTGTTTTGCATGTACATTAATAAACATTCGATCATGCCTATGATAACTTCTGCATAATTATGGATGTAGTTTTTTCAACCCGGGTTTAACCGTAGCAATAATAATTCATTTGGCATATGATAATCGGTTTCGATGAAACACCTTCGAATCCTTCTTGTACACTATTATTTGTTGAATTTAACAAGTGCTAATATGTTTCGAACAAATGCTTTTGATTCCTTTTTGTACCCTACTATTTGTTGAATTTGACCTTTGGTAATCGGTTTGAGGACTAAGACTAAACCTGTGGAGGTAGACCTAATCTAGTCAACTAATCTGAGGTAAGAGTGAGGTCGTAACTACTGATATATAAATTCATGAAGTCTAAACAAAACCATTTTTTGTGTGTGTATTTGTATACAGATTATTGTAATATATAGTCGTAGTTTTGACCAATTAATTTCCTTTAAAAAATAATTCTTATACAATAACGATATTCGTTATTATAAAAAAATACTCTAAACTGCTATTTATATTAAGCTTCTTAAGCAGTAATTGGTTGCACCCAATTATTAGGTCAAGTTATCCCTTCAGACGTTCTATTGCCGTCACCTTGACTGAATTGGGATTTGACTATGAGTAACGGGTGGGTGTTTTATTATAAGCAGGCACTGCTTCGTTGTCTGGACCTCACAAATGCACCAACGGATTTAATTAGGTGCAAGTTACTCAATGTTTTCGAGATTGATTTGTATGTTTTTGTCGGAACCCGGCTTGGTAATTGATCTTCGACTTTCGTCTCTTGTTGTTTGCTTTTTGTTTTTCTTTGTTTCTGTTAATGTCCAGATATTCGTTGTTTCGATCGACAAATAGAAAAAATAGTTTCTGTATAACAATTCAATAAATACGACTTTGTTTCTGTCCTTCAAATGATACTTTATAGAAAGGGTGCAAAATTGTTTTATTTGATCATTGACAGTGTAATAGATATCAGTTTTTGTGAAAGACATGTTTATGTATGTATTGAAAATTTGATTAGAACATCAATATATTTTTCTGTGATCATATGACACAATGCAATTAATTTACATAATATTCATTTGCACGTTATCGTTTTCATTTAGCCATTTCCCAATAAGTAGCAGTATTGTTCCATCTTTGTTATGTCTCGTTTATGGCTCATGCGAACAGAGATAAAGACGGTCTTAGAGATGTATAGTATACCTCAGTATGTGAAAAATAAAAAAAACCTTTAAAAGGGCAATGAACATAAAACAGTCGCAGTCACAATAAAGCGATATCGATATTTATTAGCTTTATGAGAATAAAAGAGTTAGGATATAGACACTAATTTTCGAAGACATTTATTCACTAATACTGTAATGGTATAAGGACATCAAAAAGATAGTTTGGTTTCTTTGACTTGTACTTGTACGCCACACGCAGCAATTTTTTAGCTGTACTGTTGCATGTCGTTTTTTATTTTGTTATTTAATTTTTGGTTTTGTTTTTTTTTTTGGAGGGGGATGGTGGGTGGAATTGGGAACTTACGAATATCCAGTAAAGACCCCTTTCATTTATCAGGACATCTAGCTATTTTCAATTCAGGTTAACATATAGCACTCACTTTACCTTTAGTCATCCTCAAATTCGAAACCTACAGTGATCGATGGTAAATGGCTATAACTACCTAAACCGCTGGGCCCTCGGACAAGAAAACAAGAATGAAAACAGCTAATTGAAGCGTCTTAAGACATCATTTTAAAAAGTAAACAACTTTGCTGGGGTTTAAAAGTGATATGCGACTAATCTGAAGGCAATACGAACTGCTAGCAATTAATATCAAGTAGTTGTTCTTTGCAGTATTTTGCTATATTCTAAGATTCTCGATTTTATAATTTGGACTTTAAGTGTCTATAGTAAGAAAGCAGTTAAGTGGCACTGATTAAAAGTTTAGTTAACAACAATAGCGCCTCAGCTACGGTAAAGAATTTTAAAGAAGTTTCTGCTCAATAAATCCTCAAAACAAAAAAACATTAAAAATATATATGTTGGTCGAAATCTTCGTCCGTGAGATCAATCCCTTATTTGTTAATAATAATATTACCTCTTTATATTCATTGTTGATAATACCAAATAATATTACATATGGTTTATGATTCTTACATTTTCATTGGATTATTTAGTCACGTGGTCCCCCAAAATATTCTGTGTATATATTCTATTTCTAAAGCATATTTAAGGCTTGTTACTATTTTTAAAGCATATTTAAGGCATGTTACTATTTATAAAGCATATTTAAGGCTTGTTTCTAAAAATAGATCCGGATATGTTACTATTTATAAAGCATATTTAAGGCTTGTTTCTAAAAATAGATCCGGATATACTCTTCCGACTCATTATTCTAAATTTAAATAAATAGAGAAAAATTCATATGTAATATAACAATTAAGGACTTTTTACTCTGTCAATACGTAGTTATATGGACCTGTAGAAAAATATTGACCTCGGACTTCGTCCTCGATCAATATTTTCCTCCACGGTCCATATAATTACCTATTGACCTCGTAAAAAGTCCATATTTGATAAATATATACTCACTCAAAAAAGAAACGCAACATACAAAAAAATGGAAATTTTACTTCATATTTTATTTTAACAATATATTATATAAACAATTGATACATAAATGTTAAATTGGCACACTTCTTGTTCGTGAGTTCTTTTACTATGGAATATAACATTTTGTCGCATATTGTCAATAAATCACGCAAAAATGTCAGTAATTGTTGTGCCTACCATTTGCTTGTAACACAGTCCTTACTCTTTTTGCATGGATTCAATTAAACGTACGAACACGCGGTATCCGTTGCCAATCATACTGAAGTGCCAGCTCTAATTGTTGCAGATTCTGTGGCGGTGGTTGTTGTTGGCACACGCACCGATCCAGTTCATCCCACAGATGTTCAATTGGGTTAAAATCCGGAGATCGTGATGGCCAAGGGATCACATTGAAATTCTGTTGCTCTAAAAAAATCTACTGTTACACGTGCTGTATGTTTTCGGGCATTGTCGTGTTGAAAAATATCTCTTCGAATGTCAACTACGGCCAATAAATGCGGCCGTATAATTTCGTCTCTATACCTAACAGCGTTAAAATTGCCTTGGATATGTATCAGCTGTGTGTTCCTGGAGTAAGAGATAGCGGCCCACATCATAACACTGCTTCCGCCAAAATTTTCCGTAGATGGCATAATCTAATGCAGCAATCCGGCGCCCGAGTTGTAACACGCGGACGCCCTGAACGTAGTTGGTCTGTCGTAGTACCAAGCTGCTGGTAGTGTCTACAAAGGCGTGAAATTGCACTATGTTGAACATTGTACGTTCTGGCAACATAAAAAAATTATCGATGTTGCGTTTCTTTTTTGAGTGAGTATATTATTAATCATAGTAATTGTTTTACTGTCAGTGATAGATGTATTGATGATGTATTATTGTTGTGATGCAGATTATAATTATTTGAGTTTCACCCTCGCTATATAGAATTCATTTTGTATTTCATTATTTTAAAAATTGTATTGAATATTTCTAGAAACTTCTAAAATCAAAAATGGGTGGCAGCCTATGTGCCGAATACAGGAGACATGCCTTTACATATGGAGAATGGCTTACAATGTACGTTGTAGGAAGTGTATGGTTTGTGTAGAACGCTATACTCAAAACGGCAAATTCCTCGGACTGTTACATAACAGCAAAGCTTTAGTGGTCTGGTTTGCAGAAGATTTAAAATTACACAAAATATGTGCTTTCCACTCTAAAATTCGCTTAGAAGTTCTCGAGTAGGTAAAAATGATTTTAAAAAGTCTTAAATATCCCATAATAGAAGGTACACAATCTTTATATGTGTGCAATATTGCCGAGAAGATCGGGATTACAAACTGGTGGATAGCAATATTACCGAGAAGACCGGGATTACAAACTGGTGGATAGCAATATTGCCGAGAAGACCGGGATTACAAACTGGTGGATAGCAATATTACGAGAAGATCGGGATTACAAACTGGTGGATAGCAATATTGCCGAGAAGACCGGGATTACAAACTGGTGGATAGCAATATTGCTGAGAAGATCGAGATTACAAACTGGTGGATAGCAATATTGCCGAGAAGATCGGGATTACAAACTGGTGGATAGCAATATTGCCGAGAAGATCGGGATTACAAACTGGTGGATAGCAATATTGCCGAGAAGATCGGGATTACAAACTGGTGGATAGCAATATTGCCGAGAAGATCGGGATTACAAACTGGTGGATAGCAATATTGCCGGGAAGATCGGGATTACAAACTGGTGGATAGCAATATTGCCGAGAAGATCGGGATTACAAACTGGTGGATAGCAATATTGCCGAGAAGTTGGGATTACAAACTGGTGGATAGCAATATTGCCGAAAAGATCGGGATTACAAACTGGTGGATAGCAATATTGCCGAGAAGACCGGGATTACAGACTGGTGGATAGCAATATTGCCGAGAAGATCGGGATTACAAACTGGTGGATAGCAATATTGCCGAGAAGATCGGGATTACAGACTGGTGGATAGCAATATTGCCGAGAAGACCGGGATTACAGACTGGTGGATAGCAATATTGCCGAGAAGACCGGGATTACAAACTGGTGGATAGCAATATTGCGGAGAAGATCGGGATTACAAACTGGTGGATAGCAGTATTGCCGAGAAGATCCGGATTACAAACTGGTGGATAGCAATATTGCCGAGAAGATCGGGATTACAAACTGGTGGATAGCAATATTGCCGAGAAGATCGGGATTACAAACTGGTGGATAGCAATATTGCCGAGAAGATCGGGATTACAAACTGGTGGATAGCAATATTGCCGAGAAGATCGGGATTACAAACTGGTGGATAGCAATATTGCCTGGAAGATCGGGGATTACAAACTGGTGGATAGCAATATTGCCGAGAAGATCGGGATTACAAACTGGTGGATAGCAATATTGCCGAGAAGATCGGGATTACAAACTGGTGGATAGCAATATTGCCGAAAAGATCGGGATTACAAACTGGTGGATAGCAATATTGCCGAGAAGACCGGGATTACAGACTGGTGGATAGCAATATTGCCGAGAAGATCGGGATTACAAACTGGTGGATAGCAATATTGCCGAGAAGATCGGGATTACAGACTGGTGGATAGCAATATTGCCGAGAAGACCGGGATTACAGACTGGTGGATAGCAATATTGCCGAGAAGACCGGGATTACAAACTGGTGGATAGCAATATTGCCGAGAAGATCGGGATTACAAACTGGTGGATAGCAATATTGCCGAGAAGACCGGGATTACAAACTGGTGGATGGCAATATTGCCGAGAAGACCGGATTACAAACTGGTGGATAGCAATATTGCCGAGAAGATCGGGATTACAAACTGGTGGATAGCAATATTGCCGAGAAGATCGGGATTACAAACTGGTGGTTAGCAATATTGCCGAGAAGATCGGGATTACAAACTGGTGGATAGCAATATTGCCGAGAAGATCGGGATTACAAACTGGTGGATAGCAATATTGCCGAGAAGATCGGGATTACAAACTGGTGGATAGCAATATTGCCGAGAAGACCGGGATTACAAACTGGTGGATAGCAATATTGCCGAGAAGATCGGGATTACAGACTGGTGGATAGCAATATTGCCGAGAAGACCGGGATTACAAACTGGTGGATAGCAATATTGCCGAGAAGACCGGGATTACAAACTGGTGGATAGCAATATTGCCGAGAAGACCGGGATTACAAACTGGTGGATAGCAATATTGCCGAGAAGATCGGGATTACAAACTGGTGGATAGCAATATTGCCGAGAAGACCGGGATTACAGACTGGTGGATAGCAATATTGCCGAGAAGACTGGGATTACAAACTGGTGGATAGCAATATTGCCGAGAAGACCGGGATTACAAACTGGTGGATAGCAATATTGCCGAGAAGATCGGGATTACAAACTGGTGGATAGCAATATTGCCGAGAAGATCGGGATTACAAACTGGTGGATAGCAATATTGCCGAGAAGACCGGGATTACAAACTGGTGGATAGCAATATTGCCGAGAAGACCGGGATTACAAACTGGTGGATAGCAATATTGCCGAGAAGACCGGGATTACAGACTGGTGGATAGCAATATTGCCGAGAAGATCGGGATTACAGACTGGTGGATAGCAATATTGTCGAGAAGATCGGGATTACAGACTGGTGGATAGCAATATTGCCGAGAAGATCGGGATTACAGACTGGTGGATAGCAATATTGCCGAGAAGATCGGGATTACAAACTGGTGGATAGCAAAATTGCCGAGAAGATCGGAATTACAAACTGGTGGATAGCAATATTGCCGAGAAGACCGGGATTACAAACTGGTGGATAGCAATATTGCCGAGAAGATCGGGATTACAGACTGGTGGATAGCAATATTGCCGAGAAGATCGGGATTACAAACTGGTGGATAACAATATTGCCGAGAAGATCGGGATTACAGACTGGTGGATAGCAATATTGCCGAGAAGATCGGGATTACAAACTGGTGGATAGCAATATTGCCGAGAAGATCGGGATTACAGACTGGTGGATAGCAATATTGCCGAGAAGATCGGGATTACAAACTGGTGGATAGCAATATTGCCGAGAAGATCGGGATTACAGACTGGTGGATAAGTTACACAACAAAAGGTACCGCCTTCTGTTTAATTCGCTGAACAAATACAGTTTCAAAGTCTAGCAGAAAGTTTTTTTGGGTAAGTTTTCAGCCTTCCAATTTAGCAGGCGCATAACTTAAATATGTCTATGAAGTAGCAGGAAAATGGGATGAAAGCAGTAAAATAAGTTGATTGCACTATATATGCACCTTCTTAAACATTTTCTGAACAATGGCTTTCCACCGTCCGGAAAATGTGAAAAAAAAACTCGAACAAGTCCATAATACTGTGTAAAGTATAATTGTTCGTTAAGTACCAATTTTGTGGTTTGCGCGGTAAGGCAGAAACATGAATTTCCAACGAACAAAATTTCTTAACGACCGTTTCAATGTGTGTTACGTGGGACTTATGGTCTGAGACTTACCCATTT
The DNA here is from genome assembly GCA_944474755.1 of Limnoperna fortunei. Lineage (NCBI taxonomy): Eukaryota > Metazoa > Mollusca > Bivalvia > Mytilida > Modiolidae > Limnoperna > Limnoperna fortunei. The sequence goes on along the minus strand of OX104117.1, from coordinate 74,925,190 downwards.
GACCTATTAAATTGTGCTTGTTTTGACAAACATAAAGAGACTATTCATACCTTCTGAGAAAAAAATGTATTTGTATTTTGCGTTAATGTTATATATAATCCATACGAGAAAGAATTGTGTTGCAATTATTGATTTTCACGTAGAATGCTACTTCTGTATTGAATTGACACAAACAAAAACACTTGTAAATTATTATTCTTTAATCATTTACAAAATACGTTAAATTTATCGTTATACATAGCACTAAGATCACATACAATATTTCATTGAAATGTTTAACAGTACAATATAGTCAAGCACAAATGCTTATAACAAACCAGCAAAACTTCAGCTGAATAAAACCCTTTCTTTTTCCAAATTTGTTGCTATCAGCCTATTTGCATTGATATGTTTACCTACGTCTCAGGTCAATGACTACATTATCACTATTTACACCATCTTTTTGTTCATTTGAGGTGTGAGGGATGAATTACTTGAGCTAAACACCAATCGTAGCAATGTGTTTCAGTAGAAGTAAAGTAAGGTTTATTTGCACATGTTGCTGGATCAAAGATACACATCGAATATTGCTATAGCCTTCTTACTGTCCCTGGACAGTGGAAGAGATTCCCGTATGTCCTCGATGACTTTGTTAGCGTATTGTACTATTGACTCCTCATTACTCCATTGGGATTCAGTGTAGGCCACATCCTAGTAGTTGGACTCCTCATTACTCCATTTGGATTCGGTGTAGGCCACATCCTAGTAGTTGGACTCCTCATTACTCCACTGGGATTCGGTGTAGGCCACATCCTAGTAGTTGGACTCCTCATTACTCCATTGGGATTCGGTGTAGGCCACATCCTAGTAGTTGGACTCCTCATTACTCCATTGGGATTCGGTGTAGGCCACATCCTAGTAGTTGGACTCCTCATTACTCCATTGGGATTCGGTGTAGGCCACATCCTAGTAGTTAGACTCCTCATTACTCCATTGGGATTCGGTGTAGGCCACATCCTAGTAGTTGGACTCCTCATTACTCCATTGGGATTCGGTGTAGGCCACATCCTAGTAGTTGGACTCCTCATTACTCCATTGGGATTCGGTGTAGGCCACATCCTAGTAGTTGGACTCCTCATTACTCCATTGGGATTCGGTGTAGGCCACATCCTAGTAGTAACCTACTGCTGGTGGAAACCTGTCTGTAACTCGGCATAGATGACTGGTTAAGGTTCCAGCTTTAGTGACAGCAAGACGGTAATCTGGCGTTTGTTGTCCAGGACAGAGATAAAAATTTGCTGTGTTCTTTTTTTCTCCATTGTCCATTCACCGCCTGATGTTTAATGAATCGGGAACATTGCAGTATATTTGGTTACTTTTGCGATCTTTTCGATGTATATTTGACAAATGCCTCCGAAATCCTCTGTTAGGTGTTTAACAGCTTTGATCAACTTTTTCTTCACAAACCCCATACGTCTGAGAAAGGATTTGCCAAAAGCTACGGTGACTGTAAGGTAACCGCCATAGCCTTCCAAACGCTGGCAAGAGAACTTTTTCAAAAAAGATACAAACATAACAAATGTGAGTTTTCCTTTTATCTGCAAAATGTCCTATGTTTTCCTTCATTGTCAATAACTTCTACTGTATCTTTTTCATAATTATATGATATCCACGAATTTAAGATTTTTTTTTACTAAAAACACGAAAATAATTGATATCCTCGAAGGTTCTTTCACAATAGAAGGTGAAAAACGTCAATATGCGTGCAATCGTTCCTTACAGTTTCCGAGTTTTGAGTTAATAAATGGGTATGAGGAGTTTGCTACACAAAACGGGAACCAATTAATGTAAGTCTATAACAATCACTTGCATAACTTCATATAAATGTGCAATCTTTTTGTGACACTAAGGAAATTGAGTTAAAAACTATAGAAGAAGCTGAGTACAAATTACTTGACATTGTCTCCCTGTCAGCCTTTTCATACTGTAATGGTACAAAATTTTCTGTTAAGGAAGCGAGAAAGAGATTGCAACGATACTTATCTTTACTCGTTCAATATTCATAACTATAGTTCTATTGTTATATAAAACAATGTAGGTCCCAGTTCACGTGAGGCGTTCTCTAATGTACTTCAATGGAAGGGCAATCGCCTTATTAATTTTTTTTATTTCATCTCTCAGGTACAACAAACCTCTTTGATTAGCTTAGTAGTCAACAGTAGTGTTTCGGTCTACAAAATTAAAGGCAACTTTAAAATTGAAATGGATACACCATTGTTGCTATCGGTAATTTGACAAATGAAACTTGAAGTCATCACGTTTTTTTCTAAATCTATTTTGTACTTTTCCCGCGTCCTTTTCCAAAACAAAATTCTAAGCTACAGACCGAGTTAAATTTGTTAGTGGTCATTAATTTTAACTGAATTAAATAAACTGACAGCCGCCGAATTAATTTGTTCAGAGATAATACATAATCTACATAAAGGTGCAAGTCTTCTTCAGTAGGCTAAAGCACTCAGTCTGGAACAAACACATACAACAGGTCTAGCACCTAGAACCCTTTATGGATGGCCAATTTAATAGAGTTATGTGTCATTTATAAAGTTTAACATTGCAGATGTTCCATCTTCAGTAAAACAAATGTACATGGTTTAAAAGATGGTCATGACCTGTTAACATCATAGTCTGAAGATGCAAAATAATCCTCCGCTGAAAATTTCCATCCAGATTTATTGAAGTAAGTCTAAATTGATCAAACATTGTAAATGCAATTTTCAAATCAAAATATTCTTTGGAATATCTCAATATTTCTTGAAACACGCCACAGAATAAAGCATCTGATTTAGAAGAATTATTTATTACAATAACTCATGCATTCTACATGGCCCTTTCGCCAATGCCTATCAGAGTTTCTTAACAATATTTGAAAAACATGTGATTTGCCATATGTTTGCAAAATGGCTACCGATGAGCTTATTCTTATAAGCAGGAAAATACAATATCGAAGCGTCCAATTGTATGCTTATATCCCTCACAATTTGCAAAACCATAGAAAAAATTATCAACGATTGCCTTCTTTATTATTTAAAACCCAATTGTATTTCCAACTAACAGTCTGGAGTTTGGCAAGGTAAATGCACTTTTAACATTTCGGTTTGTTCGAGACGCATCTGCTAAAATAAGCACGCTGTGTCTGTCCTGTTGTTTGAATTGTAATTTAACACAGCTTTTAGCAATTTTGAGTCCATATCATGGCGTCCAGTTGTCTTGTTGGAGGTAGCTGAAGTTTCAGTAGAAAACCCCTGACATTCGGTGGGAAAACCTGCAATCACTCGTCAATTAAGATTTGGGTCGAGTTTACACTGTCTCGAACTTGAAACCTCAGTGTTGGCAGGAGCTCGATCAAAAGTAGACGAAATACCTTAAGCATTCGCCAACGAGGCTCTTCATTAAAATATGGTATTTTGAAAGGAGTTGAAATGTAGACTTATTACGTCTATTGCAAACTTTTTATTTGATAGAGAATTTAAATTTTAGGTAAATTCGATCGAATTCCGTATTAAAATTATTAATCATAAAGATATTTTCATGGATTCTTTATAGTGACGATTTTCTCTATAATATCGAGAATAAAATTTAAATAGCATTAAACCTCAATTTCAGTTGTTTAAATAAAATGGAGAAATGGGAAAGACGAATCATTGAGCCATACTGTATGGTTTACAATTTTTGATCCACAGTGCATGCAGCCCAAATCGTTCTCAAGTCACGAATAGGAAATGACGTCTGATTTGTGGTAATCAGGTTAAAATACAGAAAGCCTGACCATGGTCGGCACCGTGCATGGAGATTGTCACACTCCTTGAAATAACAAAAACCTTGTTTGATGATAGGAGTAGGCTCGTTGTAGCCTAAACAAAATATATTTTTCACCCAAACCAATACTCCATACTTTTGTAGTGGCATTCTAAATTGTGCACCAATTTGTCCATCTTTCCGAATTGAATTAACATGTTCTCGGTCATTTAATAGAAATTCTGCTCGCTGGACGTAAAGCAAACATCGTTTCTTTTTTAATCGTCATTAACCTGAACTGAAAATATATAAGAATCATTAACATTATTGCAGAAACTTCTTTTCTTGGTTATTTAATATTAAGTATTTCTATCCGGGGCCTCGGTGGCCAAGAAGTTAAGGTAGTTCGTCTACTATTGATCACGTGGTATGTCAACAATGAGATTGCGGTTTCTTGTCTCACTGAGAGCAGGGTTACTTAACTCCAATCTTAAGTGACAAGGATTGCCAGCTTTCCTACCAAAGATCGGGGGTTTTTCCGGACACTCCGGCTTCCTCCCCAAATAAAAACTCTACCCCATGATATAGCTGAACAATTGCTGAAAGTGGCGTTAAACATCATTCAAACAAACAAACATTTCTATATCATATTAACATGTAGGAAACTAAGTGATGTAAGGAACTTATGTTAAAAAGCCGAATGATCATGTTATTGTGCGAGGTTACATTTTAATGTATGATGGAAATTCGGTTAATTTCATTATGTTTTAGATATAATTCATCGCGTCCTCAATATAGTTAAAATACTGTTAACTGGGCGTCAATCAGATTTACAAATTATCAGCAAATGTCTAAGTTCTCTTTCTCCTGCTGACATTTCAGCCATACTTTTGCGTTTGATGTGTAATTTATGTCAACTGAAAATGACAGTTAATTAGAATAATGTCCTCTGGTTTAATCTTTGTCCTTTTTTTGTAACGGAAACATGAATGTATAAATTACTTGATTTGAAAGCTCGTAATTAATTGTTTATGTCTTCATGTTGTTTGTATTTGGAGATTGTAGAGATCTGCTGTGTTGTGTTCTTATTTAAAGTTAAAGATGCAATATTTTAGTAGAACTTATTAAAACTGTTTGATAACCTATAAATGAAGGTAACAACAAAAATCCGAACACCAAGAAAACTGTCCAAATGACAAATCCACAAATAAAAGTAAAAAAGGCAACAAAAATATAGCAACTTCATCCATGGTCCTGATATAGCATTTCAAAAGAAAAGTGGCAATCCATGTCAATCAAGACCCTGCCGAAGTGAGGCTCTTACCGTCAACCTCAGAGCTGGCATAATACGTGACGTGATCAATAGAAGATGACTAACTACCTAAACCACTAGATCACAGATGCTCCTCAACGGATTTTCGAGAAAGCAACGTTCATTACAAGATAATTACTATTTTTGCAGTGCTCAAAAAGAAGCGGGCGAATTACAGATGCTACAAAGAGTAAATTTTTAATCCGTATTATTTTTATCAATGTTTCCCATCGTCCAACTTACAACTATATCAAGTCATGAACGAAAGACAGAACATTTTATTCTTTTAAACCATTGAAAACAGAACAAATAATAATAAATACACACACGATGAAAATGTAGACATAAAAATCATAAAATGTATAAATGAAACTTATTATGCCCTATATAGACCAGATGCCTTGTTAGACGAGTGGTCAAGGTAGTTAGTCATCTACTATTGATCATATGCCTGTCAACACTAAGCTTGCAGGTTGACCCGAGGCCTTGTTAGACGAGTGGTCAAGGTAGTTAGTCATCTACTATTGATCATATGCCTATCAACACTAAGCTTGCAGGTTGACCCGAGGCCTTGTTAGACGAGTGGTCAAGGTAGTTAGTCATCTACTATTGATCATATGCCTGTCAACACTAAGCTTGCAGGTTGACCCGAGGCCTTGTTAGACGAGTGGTCAAGGTAGTTAGTCATCTACTATTGATCATATGCCTATCAACACTAAGCTTGCAGGTTGACCCGAGGCCTTGTTAGACGAGTGGTCAAGGTAGTTAGTCATCTACTATTGATCATATGCCTGTCAACACTAAGCTTGCAGGTTGACCCGAGGCCTTGTTAGACGAGTGGTCAAGGTAGTTAGTCATCTACTATTGATCATATGCCTGTCAACACTAAGCTTGCCGGTTCACTGTGGGCGCGATGACTAAATCTGATTTGACCAGGATTGCTATACCAAAGGACAAGGGTTTTCAGCGGGCAATTTTGCTTCCTCGCGAATGCAATCTGTACCCAAGATCTGAACAATTTTAAGTCGCGTTAAACCGCACACAAACAAAATAATAAAAGATCACTTTTGCCGTTTTACGGCCGCAAAACAATAGAAAAATAACAAACGTTCAACTTTATTCGCTGTTGTTTACATTATCAAAAGCAGTCTCAGTGTAAGCGATTAAGCAAATTCCCATTAAAGGGTGCACAATAACATTTTTAGCTACTTTTTTTCGATTCACCGCTAGTGTGTTACATGTATATTTTTTACATTAGCACCGTTTGTGTCAACTACACCACTGTTTATGTTTACAATCCGTGGTCACCCATAAGAAAAATCAGTAACTCAAAACACATACACATACACTTTTTTGGTCAACATCCTAGTATGCTAAAAGTAACAAGCCTTCCTTTTTTCAATTGCTCTACAATTGATAACATGCCTTTCAAAACTCAGGTTGCTGGTTTGAATCTCACTGCGGGCAGGGTGTGCTGGACCTTAATCTTTATTGTCAAGGATTTTCACTTTTATACCGTCCTGTGTTTCTTCATTTTCCTCCCCAATTAAAACTGGACGCCACGATATTGCTGAAAAATTGTTGAAAGTGCCATTAAACATCATGTCATCAAACTTTAATAGTACCGTGGTCAACATCACGAAGTGTCTTTGACATTGTGTCTATCAAATGTTTTATTTTAAAAAAGTTGTGCACATAACATACATCGTGAAAACGTCCATATATTCATTCGTGGTGTCCTTTGCTTAATATTTTCCCCACTTCTCCAAAGTAAAAAAAAAACATTTCCCGGCCACAATCTACAGAACTGTAAGAAAGTTTTAGCCGTGGTCCTTTACTGTTAATAAGATCTTGTTAAAGACCGATATCTCAAGATGACATCCGAAGGAACTGAAGTGAGTTATATTGTTAATTACTGGAATAACAGGAAATAAACATGTTTTATTTTGATGCTTTTCTTGTTTACATAGTTATGTTCCTTCCTTTTAACTCGGTCTATTTTGTCTACATATATTAAGAAAAAGCTGATATAAAAACAACTTTTGTTTTTTTTTTAAATTTCATCTGTTCAAAAAAGTAAATTAGAAATATTGATTGAAAAACGTTCACTATAAACAGCAATCTCAACACGGTGATTATCATGTACAAAGGGACCTAACTCGTGATACAAAAAAGAATCGTCGAACTAGTTAAAGCACCGTGGTCGCCATGCATTCCTTGCGTGTTTGTATCACTCGAAACAATGCATGCCATGTCTCTTTTATAATAGGACGAACTGAAGGCTTGTTGGTGTACATGTAGTGTAGAAAAAATTAAAAGAAGTAAACCAGTGTCGTTAAATGAATCACGTATCGGCTTTATGTGCACCGCCTGTGTTGTAACGAGTGGTATTCTATATAATATAGCGGCCTCGGTGGCCGTGTGGTTAAGGTAATAGTTCGTCTACTATTGATCACGTGGTCAATTAACAATCAGGCCCTAGTTTCACAAAACTTCTCAAATTGAGATTTTCCTCAAATCCTTGAGTTTTCCAGCAATCTGATTGGTCAATATTTGAGTTGAGGATGAGTTGAGGAAATCCTCAAATTTGAGATGTTTTATGAAACCGGGCCCTGATTGCGGGTTCGAATCTCGGTGAGGCAGGGTGTACTCGACTCTAATCTTAACTAACAACGATTGCCAGTTTTCCTACCGATGGTCACGGGTTTCTACGGGAACTCTGGCTTCCTCTCCCATTAAAAACTGGACGTCATTATAGAGCTGAAAAATTGCTGAAAGTGGCGTTAAACACTATTCAAACCAAACCACTCAGAATTTAGAAAAGGTTGCTATTATTGAAAACCAAACATGACAGTCTTAGATGTGCTCAAGAAAGAAAGTGGCTGCACAACAGACCTATACCACGTATTCATTGTCCTGTCTTGCAGGACAAATATCAATGATACACAGATTAACTAAATTTAGTGTTTTTCAAGAGTGTACAATATAATATCGAAAAACGAACAAAAGTTTACTTTCATAATGTCTATTTGGCCTTGTACCTTATGACGGGGACCACTCGCCCCGTATTTTGGACAAGAATGAAATGTGGTTACGTCATTCGTGATCTTATATCCAAATCAAAATTTTTCGACGCCGTCAGTTAATGACCCGAATTCATTGCTCAAATATAAATATTTGCATAATCGTTTTCTGTATAGGAATGTTTCAATCTGACTCTTTATTATCTCAGTAAATTTCCTTATTAGAATCAGTGACCTAGTTATTAGGTGGGTCACTCAAATTTTCTTGATCTTTAAGATATAACAGGCATCCAATGTCACAATGTAACAATACGTGACAGTATACTACGTTTGAGTCCGGATTTACTACCATGATAAGGACTTGGTTAAGTTTGATCACGATTATCTTTAAGATAAATGTAAAGACAAATTCCATGTATATATAAAGTAAGAAATAGGTGTTTAACGATTAATGGACATAAGATAATCGAAACAATATATAACAGCAAGCTCTAATAGTAATGACTTGAGATTTAAGTTTTAAACAGGTCGATCCGAGCCAGCGTTTTATTTTTAGTTTATGCTTTGTCCAATGCGTGTGAAATAATAACGTGTACACAAAGGTCAGTTCTGGGCCGTTTATGGTTTCTCATTTTCATCACTTAAATTTAGCTTACTTGATATTTGTATGTACTAGTTGTAATGATAGTAGATAATGTACTTCCGATCTTGTTGAGCTTCGTACATGTAGTCATTTGGGCGTCACATTCAGTTTGTATTGCACTAAAATAAAACATATACATGGATTGTTAAAAATAATCAGGAATCACGCTTCTGGGTGTGGGTTAGTTAACTCTGAATTCAAAAAGCTATTTCACTGGCTAAAATTTAACGAAAGCACATTGTTGTATAAAATCATTGTATTATGGTTATTTGTACATGATGGCCCCACTCTGTTTCCTGACATTATGGTAATTTGTACATGATGGCCCCTCTCTGTTATCGTGACATTATGGTAATTTGTACATGATTGCCCCTCTCTGTTATCGTGAGATTATGGTAATTTGTACATGATTGCCCCTCTCTGTTTTCCTGACATTATGGTAATTTGTACATGATGGCCCCTCTCTGTTTTCCTGACATTATGGTAATTTGTACATGATGGCCCTCTGTGTTTCCTGACATTATGGTAATTTGTACATGATGGCCCTCTGTGTTTCCTGACATTATGGTAATTTGTACATGATGGCCCCTCTCTGTTTTCCTGACATTATGGTAATTTGTACATGATGGCCCCTCTCTGTTTTCCTGACATTATGGTAATTTGTACATGATGGCCCCTCTCTGTTTTCCTGACATTATGGTAATTTGTACATGATGGCCCCTCTCTGTTTTCCTGACATTATGGTAATTTGTACATGATGGCCCCTCTCTGTTTCCTGACATTATGGTAATTTGTACATGATGGCCCCTCTCTGTTTCCTGACATTATGGTAATTTGTACATGATGGCCCCTCTCTGTTTTCCTGACATTATGGTAATTTGTACATGATGGCCCCTCTCTGTTTTCCTGACAGATGAAGTATTACTCAACATGTAGACCTACAATCTGACACTGCTTTTAGTGCACGTACACTACGGACTTCTCTTGTTTTGAATCCACATTTATCTACATTTTGTCAGAGCATGCTACCTATTCTCTTTGTTGTATACACTGTATAAGGCCGGGAAACGCACTTTGAATGGAGTTCATTAACGTTTAAGAAATACCTGTATTGCTTTAAACAGTGGTCTATTTAATGCACGGCACTCTGATTTCGATTGATTGGATGTTTGCTTTACGTCCAGCGAGCAGTATTTCAGCTATATTCTGGACGAAAATAAGTTAAGAAACAATAAATCAATTCGAGAAAGATGGTCCAAAGGCAAAACAAAATTGAATGCAACTGAAAAAGTGTGGGGTTCGGGAAAAGGACAAATTAGCCTTTTGTAGTGGCTAGTCTTACATATGGTCTGTGGTCCCGGTTAATCGTTTTATGACCTGACAACCCCCAAAGAGAGGGCATCGCCTATCCGTCACCTGAGGACTCGCTGGACAGCTCTGTGAGCGGAGCACTGTAATGCCTTAAAATTTGAAGTTAATATGAAAAGTGTATTTTGCATCTAATGGATAAATGAAATAACGGATGGCAAAAGATAACAAGACGTGACAAAAACAGCGTAAATTAACCAGAAAAACTCAAGGAAGAGAATAACAAAAACACAAAAACAAAAGAGGTGTAACGAAAACCTTAATAGTCTTTATCGTGGCACTCTGCAAACACGTAAATCAATATTGGCCTTGGTCAGGCCTTCCATATGACGCTGACAACATACTGTTATGTGGGCTGTGCATATCCACCAACGTAGAATAAAGCAGCTTAATAGTGAAACCATCCCAATTACCAGCCAAAGTCTAAATGTTAATTAGCAATAAATACACATATTTTATATTTGAAAATACCATTAGTTATTTTAAATGATCTAAAATTGTTTACCATAAGATTCATTTTGTTTTGGTAAGTAAGTTTCCATAATTGCTGAATACAGTTGTACGTATACACATATGTTCAAATAACTTGAGATGTTATTTTGAATGAAGACGAGCAAATTAATACAACTTGTATTAGTATAACTCCTTTAGGACATCTCAAGATGGGGCCACAGCACGTGCCTAGATGACTGATACCTTCCCTCTGGTGGAAGGGGGTGTTAGGCCTGAAGTATGATCGTAGTGGGTGACTTGTTTGACCCCTTTTGTATATTCCAACAAAGAGTAGTTCGTTATGGCAATTACATTTCAATCGATTCCAATACCCCAGATTTTTTTCATTGCAAGTCAAAATTTTGTTCCTGTTAATGCGACCATTTTCTCCGTTGATTTATTGTTTCTTCCTAAATATATAGCTACAATCGCTCGCTGGGCGTTAAGCCAATAATCAATTGATCGGTGAACCAAGGTAGAGCACCAGTTCTAATAGAGTACAAGACGTTTATTAATATATACCTGTACATGTATTTCACTCATTCCTTTGGTACCTGCATGTTACACGTATGTGTGAGATAAATGGTCCTGAATCGAGTACACAATGTGAAACGTTGTTTGTGTCGTAATTATAAGCACATGCGGACTAGCGACGGACTTGAGTACTCCTATGTTCCTGTGGTATCATAACAAATGACTCATTTTTAACGTCTTTTGTCATTCAAAATATTAAAATATTGATATGTATTATTTATATGCAAAATTTTAATCAGTCGTCTTTTTAATCGATAAAAATTATTGTTCTCTAAAAGCTACATAATTAAATTGGTTAGAAATCATTCAATGTCAAGAACTGCTTGATTTTTATGAATATTAACTGTTTAAGTTTCAAAATATTTAACATTTTGATGTCTGGCAACAAAGAATTTGCCGAATCATGTTATTCGTCATTTTCATGTTTCTACCCCAAACTGATATAGAGGAAAATTGACAATTACTTTAGGAATCTAATACCTCCCTGCAAAAGACATGTCTTCCATACATACGGCTTTGTAATTTCGTACTTAGATTCTGTTCTGATTACTTTAATTATGTTGATTAAATTAGTGGCACTGACGTAGTACTCAAAACCCTTTTGATAAGTATTGCGATGCTTTTAACAAATATCGCGGTAGAAAAAGCAAGTCTATAGAAATATCACAATTGTTACACGATCGGTCAGGAAGATAAAAAAACCAGGGCGATGGTTTTTTTTAAAGTAAGTCGATACTTTTTACATTATGTATACAGTTTTTTCCATCACGATGCTTATAACAAGTATCGCGAAGTTTTTAATTAGTATCGCGATAGAATAATGCTCGCCGATAGAAACATCAAAATTGTGACATGAACGACCACTGACACATTTGCACAACATTGTAATAAATAGTCTTTATTGTGAAGTTTTATTCAAATGCAAATCTGATTCTGATAATTTTTTTGTAAAAGTCTACACAGGGTTTATATAGATCGTTTGTATGAATGATGTCTAATGCCTTTTTAGCAATTTTCTAGCTTTTCCGTTGCGTCGAGTTTTTTTTCTTTTTTGGGGAGGGGGGGGGGGGAAGAGGCTGGAGCATCCAGTGGAATTAATTACTTGTCAATTAAGATTGCAGTCGATAACAATTTGGCCGCAGTAAGATTACCCACTTTATCAAAATTGACAGGCACGTGATCAATAGTAAATGACTAGCTATCTTAAATGGTTGGCAACCGAGGCCCCAGATTCATTTATTAAATATTTCAATCTCATACATAAGACGGTTTCAGAGCTGCCCAGTGCGCCTCGGATGGCGGATAGTATAGGCCCTTTTGCTAGAAGTAGCCTGGTTAAAGTACGTAAAGACAGACCACGGGTCATAGTGAATAGAGCGAATTAAGTGAGTGCCACTATCCTTGTTCAATAAAGACTGCTTGTTTTATTTCAGATTGAAAAGGGTAGAATTATTGTAGCCGCTACAGACAGGATGCCAAAAACATGACGAAGCACACTTTCGTTGTGAAATTCGATGAAAAGAAAAATACAAAATATCTCATAAAACAATTTGATAAACTAACCGAAAAATAACCGTTTGAAAGAAGGATAATGTAACTGCAATCATGACTGAATAGTCCGGCCGGTCCCAAATAACCCAATAGTCCGGCCGGTCCAAAACCCCAATATTCCTGCCTGACCTGAAGAACCCAATAGTCCTGCCTGTTCTGAAGAACCCTATAGTCCGGCCTGTCCTAAAGAACTCAATAGCCCGGCCTGTCTTGAAGGGCCCAAATAGCCCGGCATGTCCAAAAGAACACAATAGACTGGCCTGTCCAGGAGTTTCATTCGACAACGATATGTGTTCACAGTTCACCAGCAGTAAGACGGATAATGGCATCTACCGTTAATTTGTTCAGTAAAAATTCAAATGATTGGTTCTATAATACTCCAGTTGAACGTGATAACTTGGCCTAAATTTATGAATAGATAAAGTAATTTATTACAAGTTTACAACAATCGTTCACTACGGGTGCAACTATTCTGACGAAAGTAGGTAGCTAGCTATGCCATCTTCCCATGGACCTACAAGGGTGCCAAAACAGATACAGTACTTGCACCCGTAAACGCAACACTTTGACTGATTGATAACTGATTGCTGACGGATTTTGGAACGCTGACGGATCGTTGACTGATTGATGATGACGACATCCGTCAAAAATTATGAATCCGTCATTACCTTGGTAACCGTCAGCGATCAGTGCGATCAGTCCAATCAGTGCGATCCAGAATCCGTCATTTAATTATATGCATAAATCGGTAAGTTTATTGACGGATTCGTATAAATTAATAATTTAAAGATAAAACGGATTCTGCGGAGTCATTTGTATATAATATATGCATTTATTATATCTTTTTTATAATAAAATAAAAACATGTGTTTAAAAGAATTGTTAATACAATGTCTCGTTCTAAATGAATAAATAAACATATTTAAAGAAATTTTTTTGTCTTTATATTATATAATTATATTATATAATTAAGCACATTTCTTTAAAGCAGGACATACATGTATCAGGAAACTGAGTCCTGTAAACCTCCAAAAAACTTCTATTTAAGGCACATCAGTAACGAAGAGGTAAATGTTTTTTTTCGTAATCCATTATTGATTCTCTTTTTTTATTCCCGCTACTCGTGATGTTTTGCGACCTGTTACGTGTATATTTTTTGTCATATATTGAGCCGACCCGACTCCCCCAATTAGTAACAGATTTATTTCACATTTAGGAAAGAACGTGGCCTCTTTTTGACATCATTATTAGTTACTTAAATGTATGCCTGTATGTTTTTATTTTGTCTACAACATTTTAAATACAATTATAAAACTGTTGTGTATAACAATTGTTCAACTGTCAAACAATCATTGTCAATCTAAATGCATTGTTTACTAAACAAAAGTTGTATTGTATATTATACAGCAATTCTTGTCGCAAGTTTTATTGGACAGGCAATAAAATTTGTTCAGAAAAGTATACATACAATTACGCTGGATTGTTCCATTTGTTTCATGGGGTCCATTTTTTATTGGGGGTGGGGTGGGAGAAAGCCGGAGTACAGGTAAAAAACCCACAGTCTTTTGTGAATTAAAGTAGAGTCGGGGGCACCCTATCTGCAGTCGTTCGAAAATCCGCAACCTGTTGACAGGCATGTGACAACTAGTAGATGACTAACCAATCAGCCACCTATAGGCCCCAATAACGCCGGGGAGAATTGTCTGCGAATACTGAGGTTAAGCGTAAAAATGTGTTACAGATAGACGAAATAGTAATTTTTTTAACAAAACGTTATAAATTGTTTAGGTCTTAACATTGTCATTACAGTGTCATATCAATGAAACAGAACCATTTCAAAACTTGCCTTTAAAAGAGTGTCATTCAATTTAAACAATAACTTATTGTATTGATTGATTGTTTGCTTTTCTTTCAGCGAGAGTATTTCAGCTCTATTCATAACGAGAATAAGTTAAATATAAATCAATTAGATTTGTTTGCTTTTTTAAGTATTGTTCAATCCATTTTCAGCAATTTTTCAGCTATATCATGGCGTCCAGTTTTTATTTGAGAAGGAAACCGGAGTACCCGGATAAAACACCTGTCCTCCAGTAGGAAAACTGGCTCCCTTTCAATTAAGTCGAGTGCACCCTGCCTGCAGTGAGATTCGAACACGAAACCTCAGTGTTGACAGACCACGTGATCAATAGTTGAACTAACATCACCACTCGGCTCCTTCAATCAATATGAGAAAGATGGACAAAAGGGCAATTTTGAAAAATATGGGGCATGGGTTGGGGAGTAAGATTTACTTTTTTTTCGTACAAGGAGCGTGACACCCTCTAAACATGTCACTATGGTTCGCGGCAATTTTAATATGACATGAACCACCCCCACCCTCCCCCTAAAAAAAATATAAATAACGGGAGAACATCCCATGTCCGCCAGCTGAGGACGCGCTGGGCAGCTCTGTTAAACCTATCAACCAATTTCAAGTACTTACTAATTTAAAGGAAACCATTTATACTTATATATCATTAATTGTGGAATGACTTTAAATGAAATCGTAAAATAAACAATTACGACGGCTAAAATGCGAAAGCAGAATTGATTTTCGTATCACGCTTACATGTTCGCATTTTTAACTCATAAGCTTCGATATACAAACGCTGTTAGTAGTTTAATCTTTATTTGAGATTTAATTCTGTGTAAAATCATGTGACACAATGAGATGGTGAATAAAATATATAAATAGATGCTTTCGCTTTTGTCGTAAATCGAATTCAGTATTATACACCGGAATTCTTAGGAATTGTGGCACAGTAGTTTATTCTTTATTTGTTTGTTTATTTGAATTGTGTTTTTATTGGGGGAGGAAGCCGGAGTACCCGGAGAAAACCCCCGACCTGCGGTAGGAAAATCCTTGTCAATTAAGATTGGAGTCGAATACACCCTGCCTGCAGTGAGAATCGAACCCACAATCTTTGTGTTGACCGACCACGTGATCAATAGTAGACGAACTACCTTGATCACTCGGCCAACGAGGCCCCTTCTTATTTATTTGAGATTTCATTCTCTTTAAATTCATGTGACACAGTGAGATATATAGTGAATAAAATATATAAATAGATGTTTTCGCTGTTGTCGTGAATCTTATTCAATATTATACAGCGGAATTTTTAGGAACTGTGGCACATAAGTTTATTCTTTTTTTAATTCTGTGTAAATTCATGTGACACTATGGGGTAGTTAATAACATATATAAATAGATGTTTTCGCTTTTGTCGTAAATCTTATTCAGTATTATACACCGGAATTCATAGGAACTGTGGCAAAGAAAAAAAACTGATCAAACCACGACAAATGATCTTTTTAAGCGTTTACAATAAAAAAAAACCACGACCTCGGAGGTTAAGGTAGCAGTAACCTATTATTGATCACCAAGTTGTATGTTTGATCCTTACAGCGAGATGGTGTGCTCGACACATTCCTATAAATTTGCAAAGAGCACCAGTTTTCCTGTCGAAACTTTGCTGTTTCGTTGGGTACTCCAGCTCTTCCCAATAAACACTCGACGTCATATTATATAAACTAATATCATTTTTTTAAATAGTGTTAAACAAACTTCAAACATACATATAATGCTTACGCGAAAAGGCGAAGTGGAAAAATGTTACGATTTCGCCTTCACGTTTTTCGTGTTTCTCGCTTTTTCCGCTTTAAAACTTTTCGAAGACACATACGAGATGTACGCCTTGGCTTGCGAGGTCAAATATTTTTTGAATTTATTGTGTGTGTGGTTTTTTTTCATTTCTTTTTTAATTATTTTTTAATAAAATGACACTATGTGATGTTTATATGCCGTCAAAGATGCATTAGTGATAGATTTTTTTAGGGGGGATTTCCATTTATCATTTATAACTTTAGACTAGACGTTTTCCGCTTTCAAAATACGGACGTGCGCCTTGGCACGCGAGATGCTTTTTTAAAGTCATTGTGTGTGTGCGTTTTTAAATTTACTTTGTTTTAATTATTTTGTTACACTATGTAATGTTTATATTTCGTCACAGATGCATTAGTAATAGATTGGGGGAATTTCCATTTTTTTATTAATAACTTTTGACCGGTTTTAGCCTTAATATTAGATAAAACGATCCATCAATGAGGACATAACAGTTGACATTTTTATACTTCTAATATTTGCGAGTGAAACGAATTTTCACATTTCGAAATATTAATTTTACTAACCGGAAGTTGAATGGACGGATTAGAGCGATCAGTCCAAATCAATCCGTCAGATCAGTCAAATCGTTCCAAATCCGTCAATTGACGGATGGACGGATTGGGAACGATCTGACGGATTGGGAACGATTTGACTGATCTGACTGATTGATAACTGATTGGTGACGGATTTTGGAACGCTGACGGATCGCTGACGGATTGATAAAAGTGTTGCGTCTTCAATCTCAAGTACTGTAGATAGTATGGTTTACGCTCAAGTCTTACAATCAAAAACACAAAAAACATCGCGGGATAACCTACAGCACAACTGTTCAGCCGTTAGATCTCCCACGTATAAACACAAAGGACCGAATTCAGTAACCACATAGCTGGCGGTATTTAATAGTTGTCACATTGTATCCTTCAATATAAACATAAACAAAAAAATCATTACGCTTATGTTGTCGGCATTACCAGAGTAAGCATTAAATGCATCCTATTTAATGTTACTATGTACTTCTAACTGTATCATGTTATATGTGACTATGTTTAGGTTGTCCGCCAGAACGTCAAGAGTACCTTGCGAAAATATGTGTATAATATACATTGACGTCATCGATTGTGCTGTTTATGCTGTCGCCGCAAAATTTTAATTGCTCCACATCAAGATTATTTC